>JAVIWB010003091.1:0-396669 GCA_031893035.1 Dermolepida albohirtum
CTTTCATATTTCCCGTGCGGACATCAGACATTCGGCAATTTATATAACATTACAGTCAATGCAAGCCACGAGCTTTGCATAAAATAAGATTCATTACCTTAATTAAAGAGGATTACTTCGTAAAATTAAAACGCGAGCGTGATATATCGCTAATTACTCTTATTTTATTGTTTTAGACATCAATTTGGGCCTAATTGTCCATCATCAGGCGCACCGTAAAATAAGTTCATTAAATAAATTAATTTAAAAGTAATACTTGGTATTAATTCGTTTACTTAACAAATTACTGTTTTAAACTTAGTCTAATGATAAATAAATACACAAAAATTGATTGCCATCGTTAATATACGTGAGATGCCTTTTAAGTTTTGCATAGTGGGACATAGACGGCGCCACTAATCAAATGTCAGTACTAAAAATTAACCTTCATCTTTAGTTAATCTAAATCCAAAGTTTCAGTGCGATACGTGTAGTGTTGTAACTATAATGAACTGTCAAAGTTGACAAGTTAGTTGAAAAATGGAATTAAGTCGAGAACATTTTCGCGGAATAACTAATAACAATTATTTCAACAAGAATGCCTCGCCGAGTTGGTTTCTGTTTTCGGTAATGAAGAATCACATCAGTCAACAATATCTCATTGGTATGGAGAATTCAAATGTGGACGGATAAGTCTTAATGACAATCCAAGAGCATGTTCACCAAAAACGGTAGTCACTTAGGATACCGTCGATGACATCGACATGTGCCACATCGCCAGAAGGAAGCATTACTGGAGATTTCAAAGACCTCAATTCAAAAAAATTCGCATGAAGAATTGTGCGTAAAGAAATTAGTTTACCGTGGGATTCTGCATCTGTTGGCCGAAGAACAGAAAGCGACTAGGGTGAATTGATATTAAAAAAAACTCTAGATCGCTTCAACGTCAGAAACTCTAAAAACGTGTACAACATTGTCTGTGGTATTGAATCTTAAATTTACTCATACAAGCCAGAAAATAAACGCCAGTCGTCTATTTGGGTGTTCCAAAGTGAAGAAAAGCCAACAAAATTCATCCGTTTTCGAAGTGTCTCCAAAAAGATACATTAGTCACGAAAGCAGGTCATGTAGCAACAATTCTTCTACAAGATCAAAGAACTGTTACTGTCGATTGGTATACAACCATTAGTTTGCCACAAGACATCGCTGAGCTTCGAAAAACCAATCCCGAACGACGACCCACCAAGACAATGTAAGTTCGCACGGAGCACGCAAGACAATTGAATTTTTAACACAACAAAACGTCGAATTGTTGGACCATCCTGCAGACACTCTCGACCTAGTCCCAAGGATTTCTTCTGCTTCCACTGTTAATGCGAGCGTGTACAAAAGTGCATTAATCTTAATGTCGAACACTTCGAATAACAATAAAGTCTTTAAAATCTATCTACTGTTTTATTCGTCCTCAGCGGATAATTAAACAGTGCCGCGCCCTTTTCCAGGTGCGACGCTGTTTAATTATCTGCTGCTGATCATGACCGCTTAGTTGTCGAAATACGAAATACAAAATACGAAAATTAATGTGGAAAGGGGTTATATATCAACAACCAGAGGCTCCATCAAAGTTACCATTGAGACTAAGTTTAAACTTTAGCTTTTTATTTTATGACTATTAAGAAAATCTGAAATTTTCAAAGTTGTTTTACTTCAATAAAATAATTATATGATACATTTTTCGAATATACATATATATATATATATATATATATCGGTCCCATTAAAAAAAATCAACAAAGAGAATCTAAAGTTCTCCTAATTTAATTGAAATCAATTTACTCGAAATACAGGCCAAACAAAAAAAATTATTTCAATATGATTATATCTAATGTAATACACACAGTTAAGTTTTTGATGAAAAAAAAAAGACAACTTGGAGGAGCTGGGATTTGAACCCAGGACTTTCTGCATGCGAAGCAGACACTCTACCACTGAGTTACACCCCCTAACAGTAATACTTTCTTAAAAGTGACATATCTATCTATAGTTAATATTTATAATCATTAATATAGCAATAATATTAAAATTTAAATATATATTAATTCGTATTAATTTAAACTTAATTATTTTAACTATTAAAATTTCAAAGAACAAATCTGAAACAATTTCACTTTAGACGAAGCAGATATATTAAAAAAAAAATGTCAATACTTAACTAATATGTCCTTTACTTTACAAAAATTCATAACAAACTTAAACATAAAAACTCAGTTACGTATTATGTTGTTATTAAATTTAAATTACGAATATAATTTTATATTTTTTAAACACAAAAACTCAGTTGTGTGATTTTCACAAAATTACACAACTGAGTTTTTGTGTTTAAAAAATATAAAATTATATTCATATTTTAAATTTAATAACAACATAATAATAAATTATTGAATTATGTATAAAATGCATTAAATCTGTAAGTGGATTCTGTGATATAAAAAATTAAGTGAATTTTTTTCCTATACGATAGGTATCTGACATTAGTGTACTTGGATACCGTGTTAAAAATAGAATTATATTGCAATACTTCATTTTTTTTGTTATGGCCGTTTTCTGGTAAGTACACTTAAGAAAGTTACGTATATTTTATTACAAAATTTGTATTTACAACCGCAGCTGTTTACTTGAAATCCGGGACAACTTAAACAAGCAAAATTTCATACATTATATCAACCTAACGTGCAAAACGTACAAAATACAGTGAAAATTAATTTCATCTGGTTGATGTGATTTGTTTTATTTTACTTTTCCTAGTAGCTAACATCTAAGGTGTCGGAAGGAAAATGATCGCTTTAGCTCAGTATTATATAACCCCTTTCCACATTAACTTTCGTAATTCTGTATACGTATTTCGACAACTAAATTGTCATCATCAGCAGCTAACTACAGTGTGTATCTTGGCTTTCAACGGTTCAGATCGTGTGTGAGATTAATTGTTTCGTACGGGTATTTATTGCCGTAGTTCTCCAGGTGCAACACTGCATAATTCGCTGCTGATGATGACAACTTAGTTGTCCAAATACGTATACAGAATTACGAAAGTTACTGTGGAAAGGGGTTATATATTAACCTTAGTGATTAAGTTAATCAACTACAGGCTCCATCAAATTGAACCTCAGTATTACGTCTATGTAAAAAATATCTATAAAGCCTAGCGAAGTATATCGTAATCTACTCTACTTTGGAGGTACATACATAGACATTTTATGACTAGCATTTGTTTTGAAATACTTTTGGATAATTGTCCTTTTAAAAATCACTTAAAAACGAAACTTTCCGCGCCTAGAAAATGTTAAAATGTCCTTTCACTGAAAATAAGCAAGCAAACAATTGCATATAATTACATACTTATAAAAAAGCGATAAAAATTAGAATTTTTAAAACAAACTATAGTAGTATCACTAACAACTAGTGTAATAGGTTCTAGTGCGAAAGTGAAAGTTACTAAATAACAACTCTGAATTCTGTAATATTCTGCATTGGCAGTCGTCCGGAGAGAGAGGAAATTTACTATATTTCCTAACTCACCAGGCGACTACCAATGCAGAATATTACCGTCAACTTCTTTTTAAAGTCGTATCACCCTGCGACTGTCATCTTTTCGGATCAAGCCAGCTTTGACAAACAAGGAATTAAAATCGCACGAGGTGAATAGTGTATTGCTCGATGGTTGAAACAAATATGTATTGGGTTGGCAACTAAGTACTTTTGGTTTTGTAGTATAAAATAAAACACTTTTTTTTAAACAAAGAATAGTTTTTAATCAATTATATATTTTCCATTTTGCTCAATGACCTTTTGCCATCTTTCTTTCAGCTGCATGATTCCGCGCTCATAAAATTTCTGGTCCTTATCAGCAAAAAACTGAACCAGGTGCGAGTGAAGGTCATCGTCATTTGTGAAAGTTTTACCATTCAAAGAATTCTGCAAACTTTCAAATAAATGGTAATCAGATGGTGCTAGATCAGGGCTGTATGGGGGATGTGACATCACTTCCCAGCCAAGCTCCAATAGTTTCCCACGAGTTGCCAAAGATGTGTGAGGCCTTGCATTATCTTGGTGGAAAACTACACCTTTCCGATTTGACAATTCTGGCCGATTTTCTTTGATTGCTTCATCCAGTTTTATTAATTGTTGACAGTAAACATCAGAATTGATCGTTTGGTTCCTTGGAAGCAGCTCAAAAAACACAACACCTTTGTAATCCCACCAAACTGACAGCATGATCTTTTTTGGATGCAATTCAGCTTTCGATGTGGTTTGAGCTGGTTTATCGTGTTTGCTCCATGATCGTTTTCGAACTATGTTACTGTACAGGACCCATTTTTCATCACCAGTGATGATTCTTTTTAAGAAAGGGTCGGTTTCATTTCGTCTAAGGTGCATATCGTAAAAGTTGATTCTTTGTGTTAAATGAATTTCTTTCAATTCGTGAGGTACCCAAATATCAAGCTTCTTAACTAGCCCAAGACATTTTAAATGTTTTTCATTTGTTGTGTGCGATACATGTAGCCTCTCCGCAACCTGTCGAACAGCTATATGACGATCCTCTTCAATTATGACTTTGATTTGGTCATCATCAACTTCAGTAGGCCGACCAGAACGTTGCTCATCTTTGAGGGAAAAATCTCCAGAACCGAATTTTTTATACCAATTCTGACACGTGCGCTCTGTTAAGCAATTAGCACCATAAATTTCACATATCTTTTTGTGAGCCGCAGCAGCTTTCTTTCCTTTACGGAAATAAAATAGTAAAATATGTCGAAAATGTTCGTTTCTGCACTCCATTTAAAATTAACCCACAACTAATAGCTTTAATAAAAATCACGCACTACTTGCTTCTGAAGTTACGTCAATGTGACTAGTATCACGCGACAAACGGTAAAGTACAGCACTAACATACGTTATACAAAAAATAAAGCAACGCTCTCTATCAGTAAAAACCGAAAGTACTTAGTTGCCAACCCAATATTAAAGCAGAGATATATTTTATACTCATTGCCATACAAGAAAGTTTAAATCAAAACACTCTCCTTGTATGTAAATAATAAAATCGCACAACGACCAGCAAAAGATTAATTCCCAAGGTGTCCGTCTATATACGCGCAACATCCTTCGTTAAAAATAAGTCATAACAAAAGTTAGAACACCAGTAACAGAACTAAAGATGGTTAACTTAACTAAATATTTAGCAAAATATTCAGTTCCAACACCTAAATATATTTTGTAACACTACAAGTAGCCGGGAATCTATCTTCGAACAGGAATGGACCAAACGCAGTTCGTTTACGAATTTCCTAACAATAGTGAACGCCTAACTCTATTAATAGCCTCTCCAATAACCTTATTAAGATCTTCTTGGACTAATAATAAAGCACAACAAGCACAATCACGGTAATAGGAATTTCAGTGTATATGTGTGTATGTACATGTAAACAACTCAAAACAGGTCACGCAACGCAAGAATTTTCACTATTTACAAACGTAGATGAAACGCGATAAGTTCCAAACACAATTCAGATCAAAGAGAAAAGTCAAGGAAATATGTTCATTTGTTTCAAAAATATTGAACGAGTGAAAATTTTTTCACTGATCATAGAAAAAAAAATGTGTTGAAGGAATTCTAAATAAAAAGTTGTGTTTAAAAGTATTTATATTCAAAAGATTAAGATATATCCTAGTAATAATAATAATAAAAATAATAATAATTTTAATTATTAAATCCACAATGGAGCAGGCTTATTCAAAGACAACAAAATGCGAACAATTTTAGCCCAAAAAATATGTTATTTATTCAAATATTTTTAATAACATTAAGCCCAACCTTTTCACTTTTCGCCATGAATCTATAGGTAAATCTACAAGGACATCATTACACAATTCGTATATAAGCGAATATGATATATAAGAACTTTTCAAGTGCATTGATTCTTTATAATTGTCAATTATAGCTTTGTAAGCTTGACACCTTTGAATTCAGGACTTCAACCATCGATGTGAAGACAAAGCTGTAGCCTTTGAGGAATTGAATATCTGGGTTTAGTTAATTGTATTTTTGCTTTAATTCTATTTAAAAGAATGGAAACTCTGACTATTGAAGATACCATCTCGTGTGAACGTGCATTCGTCACTCCATAAAACAAGTGATAAAATGTTTTCATCCTCTTGAATTCTATTTAAAATTGTGTCACAGAAAGATTATTCTTTGCAAATTGCCATTTTGGTATAACGGTTGTACTTTTGTAACATGAAACAATCTTCAAAGTCTTTGCGTAAGCACTGGTCTACCTGCATCGCGGTGACTGGGAACAAATGTGCCTATTTCACGAAGTCTTCGATCCAATCTTCGAAATGCAATTGGTAGATGGATACTGTGGGTGTGGATATCATATTGCATGTTCGTCGTTTTCCAACTGCGCATTTCCGTTTCAGAACTGAACTACCATATACATATCAACGTATTCGTTGAAAATTTACATTGAAAAACGAAAACTCAAAATGATGAACTAAGGATGAATTGGCGAATTAACATATACCAGGGTAGTTTGACAAGTAGTGAGAATGGAAAAGAAAAACGAATTTTTTAAATACAAAATAATTTTTATTTTTCAATATATTCTCCTAGAAGAGCAATACATTTATTCCAATGGTGCTCCAATGCCCTTATGCCACCTCTAAAATGCGATTCCGGAAGGCTTGCAAAATACTCATTTACGAAGATGATAAGCTCGTCGTTAGACGAAAATTTCTTTCCACCTAGTGCCGTTTTCAATTTTGGAAAAAGGTGGAAGTCCGAAGGGGCTAGATCCGGCGAATAAGGCGCATGCGGTACTAATTGGAAATGCAACTCGTGGATTTTGGACATCGCAACTGTGCTGGTATGCGAGGGAGCGTTATCTTGGTGAAACAGAATCTTTTTCTTTACCATTCCTGGCGGTTTGGCACGAATCTCAACATTTAATTTTTGTAGAAGTTCTGCATAATATTGTGCTTTTATTGTGGCACCTTCCTGAAGGTAATCAATGAGCAAAATGCCCTTTGAATCCCAAAAAATTGATGCCATCACCTTGTTTGCCGATAAAGTGGTTTTCGCTTTCTTTGGAGGTGCAAAACCACGTTCTAACCATTATTTCGACTGTTGTTTAGTTTCGGGTGTACTGTAGTGTATCCAAGTTTCATCGCAAGTAACAAATCGCCTACAAAAATCAACCGGATTCCTCTTATAAGGGTCCAAACACTCATTGGAAATGCGCAAACGAGTGAACTTTTGATCAGTCGTAAGCAATCGCGGCACTCATCTTGCCGAAAGTTTCCAAGCGTCCCAATTCGTTCGTTAAAATGTGGTGTACGCGTTCTGTTGAAATGTTTACCATGTCTGATATCTCTCTCACTTTGAGTCGTCGATCTTGCGTAATAATGTTATGGATTTTTATAATCATTTCCTTAGAAGTCACGATTTTGGGTGCTCCAGAGCGCGCTTCATCAACACAGCTTGTTCTACCACGTTTAAATTCATTTGCCCATCTACTTATTGTGGCGGATGATGGAGCAGATTCACCTAATGTTTCCCGTAACTCATCTTTTATTTCGGTAGATTTCATACCCTTAATTACGAAGTATTTAATCGCCGCACGATACTTTGCTTTTTCCATTTTAACAAAACGTCTTCTTTTTCAATCAGCTGTCAAAAATAAACTAATCAATCGATTTATCTAAATATTGGAATGTAAACATATAAATAGCCAACTTAAATTACAGTGTACTTGTTTTACTAATTAGAGTGGCATCTATGTGTCGTGCTCACTACTTGTCAAACTATCCTCGTATCAATAATAAGCAATAACCATGAAGTTAACATATAGATATCGAGATGAGTCGGACACTAACATAGATTCTCAGAGGAAAGAAGACAAAGGTAGTATTGGGACAAAGAATAAATTCAAAAGAAGAAGCGGGTTCAGAAGAAAGTGGTTGTAATTGTAGACCTGGTGAAGGAAATAATCGACCAGTGCGTCTAAGATAGAAATTGCAGAAGCCGAAATGAGTCTTACTTACTGAGAACAGCAAAAGCAAAATTTCAGCATTGTACAAAATATACTCAATCACTTTCCCACAAACACATTTGCACTCTTCTGATGCTTGATTGATTAGTGATCAAAAATGTATGCGGTATTACTTCTGGAAGCGAAACTATTATAATAATATCTCTTTATTGCCCAACAGAGCCAAAGCTCCTATTACAGGACAAAACATATTACATTAATACGTACAAGTAAAATAAATCAAATTAAGGTTACCGTAATTAAACAAAAATTAGTTACTTAAAGAAAAGAAAAAAGAAAAAAAAAACAAAAAAAGGAATGGAAAAAAAAAAAATCTGGAAAGATAACACATAACCAGTAACGCACTACTTGCGAGCGAAATACTCGGATACCGCTGCAATAATCGATCTTAGCGTGTCATGATTTATATCTGCAATGTCTGAAATCATATTAAAGTTGTTGCACATTACGAATAGAGGCGATTTGATCAGCACATTGGTTCTAGCAGCGGGGCAATAAAAAGTAACATTCTGACGAGAAGTCAAACGAGGGACATTAAAACATATCTGCGAGAGTAGTGAAGGGCAATCCACTTTACCGTGTATAAGTTTGTAAAGAAATACTACACCAACGGTAAACCGCCGTTGCTCCAAAAAAATCATGCCAAACCTCGATAGTAATTCACCCTGCTCCGAACCCCGAGTGGGATACCGACCATCCACGCGACACCATAAGAACTTTGCAAATTTTCTCTGAATTGATTCCAGAACCTGCCTATGCACCCCGTAATAAGGCGACCAAACCAAAACCGCATATTCGAGCCTGGATCTGACAAGAGAGTAAAACAGTGATTTCAGGGCTGTTACATTAGAAAAAGATTTACAATTTCGGATAACAAATCCCAGAATTCGCCCAGCCGACGATACAGCGACCGCAGTATGATCGACAAACGACAGTTTTGAATCAAACGTAACACCAAGGTCTTTACGTAAATCTGTACGTAGAAGAGTCTCGTTAGCCAGGGAATAATTGAAGATGATTGGTTGCAGCCTTCTCGCGTACGTCATAGCCCTACATTTGGAAATATTTAGTTTTAAGGAGTTACTACAACACCAATCATTGACGTGGTCAAGTTGTTGCTGCAAGTAAATGCAATCATCCACACTATTAATGCGTGTAAATATTTTGAGATCGTCGGCAAATAGCAGCTTCTCGGAACCGACAACAGATAGTAAATCATTAATAAAGATTAAGAAAAGTAACGGACCCAAATTTGAACCCTGAGGTACCCCTGAAGTAGCCAAAAACACTTCAGATGAAAATCCATTATAAGTTACAAATTGTGATCTCTCAAACAAGTAAGATTCAAAAAAAGTTAGAAGGGAATCACTAATGCCAAACGATCTCAATTTGCCCATCAGAATCGAGTGATTAATCCTGTCAAAGGCTTTAGACATATCTGTATATATCACATCAACCTGGCCCTGGTCATCCAATACATGTGATACATATTGTGTAAAACACAGCAAGTTGGAAACGGTAGAACGCCTCTCCATAAAGCCGTGCTGATCGCTGTGGATAAGCCGACACACAGGCGGAGCATATAAACTCATTTCAAAAACCTTTGCGAAATTAGACAAGATGGATATGGGTCTGTAATTTGCGACGACAGAAGGATCACCACTCTTCAGCACAGGACAAACACGAGTGAGCTTCCAGACATTTGGAAAAGAAGAAGTTTTCAGTGCTAAATTAAATATAATGGATAGGGGAGTGACAAATACATCAGCACAATCCTTCAAAATAAAGCTTGGGACTTGATCATGGCCTGCGGTCACCTTATCAGGAAGCCTCCTCATGGATGCATGAATAATAGAAGCTTCAATGAAATCGATGTGTATGCTCGGAAAAACATCAGCGACACCAGCGTTGCGTACTGGTACATCCTCAGGTGGTAAGTAGGTGGATTTGAAGTATTCAGCAAATGCATTCACAATCAAATCTGGATTATCAATAACCACGTCATCACTCTTCATTCGTCCAGGAATTCTACTAGTGCCCCTTTTTCCGTGAATATATGACCAGAAGAACTTAGGATCCGTCACGATGGCATTCTCAACACGTGACAAATAGTCTTTGTAAGCACCGGAAACCTGTGCCTTCACTAAGTTTCTCATACGCTTAAAATCAAGAAAATCCGCCTCAAGTTTATGTTTTCTGTATCTTGAACGATAGTAAAGCTTTAGCTTGATATTAGAAATTATTTCGGGCGTATACCAACTAGGATACCTAGGGTTGCTGTTCTTGAAGCGAGGCACAAATTCATCGAAAATTGAATATAGAGTCAAGTAAAATACTCTACATGCTTCATTAGGGTCGCTAAATCCATACAAAAACATCCAGTCCACATTCATGAGTGCACCATACAAGGCGAGATAATTTGCCTTTCTGAAGTTATAAGATACAACAGAATGATCAGTCTGAAAAGCTGGGGAGACGACGTTATTAATAGTCAAATCGACAGACAAAGCTGGATGATGAATATCTACCGAGAGCAGGGGTTCCGTATTCTCCAGCACCTCACATGGCAAGTTTGTAATAATCAAGTCCAACAGACGACCATTAGCGCTAGGTATAGCATTTCCCTGTTTCAGATCAGTGAACTCCAAAAATCCACGCATTACTCGAGACTTACCGTCATTCACGTTACGATAATTAAAAAATGGAATATTAAAGTCTCCTAAAATAATAACATGCTCATAGTTACAAACTAATAATTCAAAGCTTTCTATAAAAAGTTCAAAATCAGTTACAGATAAGTCAGGGGGAACATAAACTATAAAAATATGCAACGTGCTAAAGTTATATGTTATCCTGCAGAGTAATATATCAATAATTGGAGCGAAAATAGTGTCTGTAATGTTAATCTGCTCAGCGTGACAATCAGCAGCAACTGCCAGAAGCACACCGCCACCCCTCGCACGTCCAACCTCACGAAACCTTCTATCGGACCGGAACACATTATAATTGTCTGGAAAGCACTCAGCGCTGGAAACATCATCGGAAAGCCATGTCTCAGATAAACCAATTATGTTAAATTCACAATCACTAACAGCCGCGAACAGTTCTTCAACCTTTGTATTCACACCTCGAACATTTTGATAATAGATTGACAATGAATTGTTTTGGTCTCTATTGGGCAAGATTAGTTTTCCGACACGATTTTAGGTATTCCCCTAACATACTTGATTCTGAGATTCTTTTCTCCCTTAAGAGTCCGGTCCTCCAGATTCCGCTTGACCGAACGATAATGCTCCACCTGTCTCGGAGTCCTGTCAAAGGACAAACTAATCCCCTTGAAATTCCTGTCACTCCTCAGAAGTCCAATCATTGCTGGTCAATGGAACGCCTATAAATATAGAACTAGGGAAGAGAGTTTTAAATAGGAAAAAGTGGGAGACTACAATAGCAGCAATGAGCCAACAAAACATGTGACGTCTTTTTTTCTGCTTCTCGTAGGATTTTTTGCAAACTTTGCATCACTTTTCCTAATATTTATTTGACAGCAGTTCTCTGAAGAATGGAAATTTTCAAAATTTGTTGGAATAAAGACCAAATATGTTTCCAGAAATATTTGTATTGATCTGTTCATAGAGTATTTGTATTTTTCTAATTTTGAGGTAATTTTCAACGGCAAGAATCTATTTTTTGAAAAACATAGTACTATGTTTATATCACATCGTCTAAATTTTCTAATAAAATAGCAGAATCTTCATTCCTCTCGTCGAGTTAAATAAAAACAGTGTCCGCTCTGTTGCATCCTGCACGTGTAAATATTCTTTGTACTTTTTTCTTTAACCAAGTTAATCGTGTAATGTCACCAACACATGCTAAACACTGATACACATGGAAGAGTAATTCTTTCCTAAATTAATACATTTTTTAATTCCCATCTGAACGACGACCGTAAAGGTACGCAGAGAGGGTAATTTAAATACACGTACGCAAAGGAATTTTTTACTTGATCAAAGCCAATTGCGGTGAGAGTTGTTGGACGCCCGAGTCCTCATTACACACAGCAAAAAAATGTTTTAAAAGAATTATTATCATTCCCAATTGCTAAATCAAAAGCGAACTCGGATAAATTTTCGATTTTTTTCACCCTACGAAGATGAAAACGCAAAAACTGGGAATAACAAGCTTACATCAGTAATTTATATGAACACGTAACATGCGGTCGGAGATAGAGAAAGGGTGTTGTTGAACAGAGGATAGGCCACAATGAAGGTCTTACATAATATCTACATAAGTACAGACAATTTCATTCTTGAAACTATGTAGATATTTGATATTGTGTTGTTACTTTCGGGTATGGAGTTCTCACATACTCAATGAAAGATAGTTTTACTGATCTCTTCTTTATATTTACCTTTGTATTTAGTTGGGGGTCTTAAATAATGACAATTATAGAAATAGTAATAAAAATACAAGGATCTGGGGTGATGTAACAATTTAATATACGTGGATTGTCTTTTAAGTTTTACATATATAACTGGAATAAAACAGTAGATAGCTTTTTAAAACTTCATTGTTTTTCGAAGTATTCTCTACGAAGATTAACGCACTTTTGTATATGCGCGAACCAACTCTGGAAGCAGTTGTTCCACCCGTTTGTTGGCACAGTTCAAATTGTATTTTTGAAGACATCGACTGCTCCTTCTGATGACTGGAACCTTTGACCACGCAGTCCGTTCTTGATTTTCGGAAAAGTAAAGAAATCGTTAGGACTTAGGTCTGAACTGTACGGAGGATGGACCAGCAATTCAATGCTGTGTTACATTAAAAATTGTTTTACGTGCTGTGTGCTACCTTGTATTGTCTTGGTGGAGGATGATTCGTTGTTTGGTGTTGGTTTTTCGAAGTTCAGTAATGATTTGCGGCAAACAAATGGTTGTATGCCAATCGACAATAACAGTTCTTGTGATATTGTAGAGGAATTGTTGCTACAGACCTGCTTTTGAGACAAATGTTACGAGCATCTTTTTAGAGGCATTTGGAGAACGGATAACTTTTGTCGACTTTTCTTCACCTTGGAACACCCAAACAGACGACTGGCGTTTATTTTCTGGCCCGTATGAGTAAAACCAAAATTCATCACCACTGACAATGTTGTACACGTTTTTAGAGTTTCTGACATTGAAGCGATCTAGAGTTTTTTGACATCAATTCACACTAGCTGCTTTCCGTTCTTCGGTCAACAGATGCGGTATCCAACGAGAACCTAATTTTTTTACACACCATTCTTTATGCAAAATTTTTTGAATTGAGGTCTTTGAAGTCCCCAATAATGCTTTAATCTGGCGATGTGTCACATGTCGACCTACATTGATGATCTTCCGCACAGCATCGACGTTTCCGTGAGTGACTGCCGTTTTTTGTAAACCTGTGCTCTTGGATCATCGCCAAGACTAATCTGTCCACGTTTGAATTCTCCATACCAACGAGAAATTGTTGACTGATGTTGTGCTTCATTACCGAAAACAGAAACCAACTCCGCGAGATAATTGTCTTCGAAAATTATAGAAAATTATTCCCCGAAAATGTTCTCTCTGTAATTACATTTTCAACTAACTTGTCAATTTTGACAGTTCATTATAGTTATACCACTACACGTATTGGATTGAAACTTTGGATTTAGATTAATTAAAGATGGAGGTTAATTTTTAGTGCTGACGTTTAATTAGTGGCGCCCTCTATATCCCACTATGCCAAATTTAAAAGACATCCCACGTATTTTAGCACAATGCACCGGCTAACAAACTGGATTAAACATATGACCTCACAATTGCGCAAAAATGCTACTTTCTTTATAAGAAATAATTCTCAGGGCTATTCAAATTACGAAGGAGATGCACATATGCAAACGATTCTTTTATTTAATAGCAGAAGGATAAAATATCTACGCGTTCAATGAAAATCAGAATCACTTTAGAAGGACTTTCTTATGAATAATAAGAAAGGAAACAGAACAAAATTAACATTACACATTATATTGTGTATTTATAAGTATATGCATTTATCTTGCTCAACCGCAGGTGGTCTTCGCTTCAAACGTTGTTCAAATTATTCGCTCTTGGATAGTTTTAAACGATGCCTATCGATCTCCACTTGCAGGCACCGATATATGTATATATGTATATATATTATTATGATTATTTGTTACGTGTATATCTGTAGTGTGTTTATCTTTTTTTTAATAAAAATGTTTTTCTTTGTGAAATGGTAATAAGCCTCGCGTTGACTCCCTAATTATTATGTAAAAAATGTGGTATGGTGTTAATTAAATGTATTATATGCATGTATAACTATAAAGAATTTCGTATAAACTAAAATGTATAAAGGTATTGATACTTTGCTCATATATATTTATATATAAATAATAAAAGCTTATTTATCTATATTTTTACTCTTTCTCAAGGTTATGAGTCGTGCTCCGCTTTTGATGAGATGTAGATTGAGATAAACATATAAAAACTCAAATCTACCGGCTACAACATTTAATAAATCCATTTTAGAACAATTCAAAAAAAATAAACTTTATATACGAGGGTAGTTTGACAAGTCGTGAAAATGGAAAAGAAAAACGAAT
Source organism: Dermolepida albohirtum (assembly GCA_031893035.1). Classification (NCBI taxonomy): domain Eukaryota; kingdom Metazoa; phylum Arthropoda; class Insecta; order Coleoptera; family Scarabaeidae; genus Dermolepida; species Dermolepida albohirtum. The sequence goes on from JAVIWB010003091.1 coordinate 14,722, forward strand.
TTTTTAAATACAAAATAATTTTTATTTTTCAATATGTTCTCCTAAAAAAGCAATACATTTATTCCAACGGTGCTCCAATGCCCTTATGCCATCTCTAAAATGCGATTCCGGAAGGCTTGCAAAATACTCATTTACGAAGATAACAAGCTCGTCGTTAGACGAAAATTTCTTTCCACCTAGTGCCGTTTTGTGGTGGTGGAAGTCGAAAGGGGCTAGATCCGGCGAATAGGGCGCATGCGGTACTAATTGGAAATGCAACTCGTGGATTTTGGACATAGCAACTGTGCTGGTATGCGAGGGAGCGTTGTCTTGGTGAAACAGAATCCTTTTCTTTGCCATTCCTGGCCGTTTAGCACGAATCTCAACATTTAATTTTTCTAGAAGTTCTGAATAATATTGTCCGTTTATTGTGGCACCTTTCTGAAAGTAATCAATGAGCAAAATGCCCTTTAAATCCCAAAAAATTGATGCCATCACCTTGTTTGCCGATAAAGTGGTTTTCGCTTTCTTTGGAGGTGCAGAACCACATTCTAACCATTGTTTCGACTGTTGTTTAGTTTTGGGTGTACTGTAGTGTATCCAAATTTCATCGCAAGTAACAAATCGCCTACAAAAATCAACCGCATTCCGCTTATAAAGGTCGAAACACTCATTGGATATGCGCAAACGAGTGTGGTGTACGCGTTCTGTTGAAATGTTTACCATGTCTGCTATCTCTCTCACATTGAGTCGTCGATCTTGCGTAATAATATTATGGATTTTTATAATCATTTCCTTAGAAGTCACAATTTTGGGTGCTCCAGAGCGCGCTTCATCAACACAGCTTGTTCTACCACGTTTAAATTCATTTACCCATCTACTTATTGTGGCGGATGATGGAGCACATTCACCTAATGTTTCCCGTAACTCATCTTTCATTTCGGTAGCTTTCATACCCTTAATTGCGAAGTACTTAATCACCGTATGATACTCTGCTTTTTCCATGTTAACAAAACGACGTGTTGCTTCTTTATCAATCAACTGTCAAAAATAAACTATAACGATTTATCTAAATATCGGAATGTAAACATATAAATAGGCAACCTAAATTACAGTGCATTTGTTTTACTAACTAGAGCGCCACCTATGTGTCATTCTCACTACCTGTCAAACTATCCTCATATGTATATATAAATAATAAAAGCTTATTTATCTATATTTTTACTCTTTCTCAAGGTTATGAGTCGTGCTCCGCTTTTGATGAGATGTAGATTGAAGTAAACATATAAAAACTCAAATCTACCGGCTACGACATTTAATAAATCCATTTTAGAACAATTCAAAAAAAATAAACTTTCTATATATTTCATTTCCCCGAATCTTATTTAGGGTTTTTAATATGATACATTGACTTACTTTATTATTGCCTTTAAGATTATTATAGAAATGATTTATTATAAATATTAATATACTATTACGGATCCGAGCGCTATTTTCTAAATATAAAAACGGCGTACGTGGAAACTACGTCATGCTGCAGACATTTTGTCAGTCTTATCCATTTTGCACTACGCAACAAAAGCTGTGAATACTGTGTGTTTATTTATAAAACGAAACATAAGTGATACAAATAACACATGCATCGCAAGATCCCCCATTTGTTGGTACATTTGCCTTGTTACGATCCTGGCCCGCGGAAAAAAACATCCCAATTTAATTATAAAGAAATTCTGGCGTGCAGTATACAAAATACTAAAACAGATGTATTTTAATTACATTTTCGCTAATAAATACAATATTAAAAAAAAAACTTTGTAATAAACAGTAAAAAAGCATAAGCGCTTCATCAAGATGAAACTTCCAAAATTCTTCCGTTCTCGCCAAAGTGATTAAAGTTTCTGTTAATTATCTGTAGGAATACCGAAGCTTCAGTCCTTATAATGTTACGATTTCGAAATCCCATATCTCCCAAGATACGAAAGCGAACATATAATTTGCACTTATCGGAGTTAATGAGTTTTGAAAATTTACCGTCTTCATATTTTGGTGTATCTCTTTGATTTATCAAAATACATTTCCCACTAGCTTTGCATACAAAGTCACAGGGCGACGACAAATTACGCGTTATAATAAATTACATCGTCCAAAACAGCCCCTGGGCGTTTCGACCGTTTAATCATAACCCCATTACAAATACAATCTATCTTCTGGGGACGTTTTGTAGGTGGATTAATTTATCTAACCAAACTAGCTAGGTATTTAGCATAAATATATTATGGACCTATAAAGAACAAGGTAAATCAACTCTACGTAAAAATATTCTTTCAAACAAATTACTTTTCGATCAATTTTTATGTGTTAAAACACAATTTCCATTCATTGGATTAACATATACCGTGCTTTCATATTAAAATGCTACAAACATCGTATCATATTATATTCGGGTCTAGATACCGAATGCCGATCGGAATGTAAAGTGGTGGGGCGCGAGTCAGTCGAATCACAACAACGACTGACTACAGATTACAGATTAAGTAGTTGTTCGTGGTACTTGGCGGCTAGTACGATCAGTAGTCAGTTATAGTCGTGATTCAAATGACTCGCGCCCCACCACTTTACTTTCTGATCGGTATTCAGCAGCTAGACCCGAATGTAATGTGGTACAGTTTTCGTAGCGAGGTAAAATGAATGCACGGTATACATATTTAGTTATTAAAACTTAAAACTATTCACGTTGATTCAAGGTAAACCCTCTACCACTACTGGCGGTGTATTTAATACTCTTCTAAGTTGGTATAGATTAGTAGAATGCAGGCAATTATATTAAACTATTAATAGTTTTGTTAGCGAAATATAAAGGTGTTTCAAATTGCGCGGTTTTCTTCAAGAATAAATAAAATATAGATGGCGCACTGAATTTGTCTGAGTACGTGGGCATTTACAAAGTGTGATGTAGGACATTTATAAAAATGGCTTCGTACACGGTACAACAACGCGTTCAAGTTGTTGAATTATTTTATGAAAATCAGCTTTCTGTGAAAAGAGTTTTTAGAAAATTACGTGAATTTTATGGTTTACATAATCGTCCATCTGAAAGCACTATTGGTCATATTATTAAAAAATTTCAAGAGACCGTTTCCGTGGAAGATCAAAAAAGTGAAAAATACAGTCGTAGTAGTCGTTCACAAGAAAATATCGGTTTGGTTCGTGAAAGTGTTGCTGAAGATCCTGAAATGTCCATTAGACGACGTTCACGACAACTTGGACTTAGTGGATCAACAAAATGGCGTATTTCACACAAGGATTTAGCTCTGAAGGCATATAAGGTTCAAATAACACAGGAACTGACGCCATTAGATCATTTAAAACGTCGTTCATTTGTCGATTTCATCAATGAACAACCAGCTGATTTTTCTCAAAAAATAATGTTTTCCGATGAGGCACATTTTGAACTTGGTGGCTATGTTAATAAACAAAATTGCCGTATCTGAGGTAAGGAAAATCCACGAATTATTCATGAGAAACCTATGCATCCTAAACGAGTTACTGTTAGGTGTGCATTATAGTAAGGTGGTGTAATTGGACCTTACTTCTTTGAAAATGCTGCTGGTGAAGCTGTAACTGTCAATGATGATCGATATCGTCGGACGATAACCGAATTTTTGTAGCCTGAATTAATGAATATTGATATAGAGGATATGTTGTTTCAACAGGAAGGCGCTGCACCTCACTTCGCACACGAATCAATTGATTTATTGATTTATTCCGATATCGTCGGATGATAATCGAATTTTTGGGAACTGAATTAATGAATATTGCTCTAGATGATATGTGATTTCAACAGGATGACGCCACACCTCACTTTGCACACGAATCAATTGATTTATTGATAGAAAAATTTCCTGAATGTATAATCTCAAGAAACGCTGATGTTAATTGGCCACCAAGACCATGTGATTTGGCACCGTTAGACTATTTTCTATGGGGTTATGTGAAAAGTCGGGTTTATAAAAACAACCCACAATCAATTCCTGCTTTGAAAGATGTAATTATTCGTGTCATTGGTGAGATAGAGCCTCAATTATGTCAAAATGTCATTGAAAATTTTAACTAAAGAGTGGACGTTTGTGGGGCTGCAAGAGGAGGCCATTTGCCAGATATTATTTTTCGCACATAGATGTCATAACTGATACTTCAATTACCAATAAAAAGTTTTTTTAAATGAATGCAAATTACGTGTTTTATTTATTCTTTAAAAAACGCGAAATTTAGAACAGCCTTTAGATTAGCACTCCTTTTTACGTTCATAAAGGAATTTGTTCAGAAACTTTCTAATGCACTATATGCACAATATTTACTGAACTCAAATATTTTAAGGACAAAAAACAATTTTTAATGCCTCTCTCCACGATAAAAACAAATGTAACTCACATTCGTCGACCTACAAAAACTCTACCGGAGGCAAAAATAAACTATTTCGCGCGATAACGCCACCTCAGTTTCTTTGGTTCGTAAAAGCAAGGTAAATTTTTGCTCGTAAAACGGGACATAGATAAATTTCCCTTAACGTCGAGAGTGAACCGGCCGCTGAGAGGAACTATAAAAAATGGCCACCTTTGAGTCGATTTAATGGAAAGGAATTAATTTCTGCATTCGACAGAATTAAACAATGGTCTGCCCTAAGAAAATATTTTGTTAGAGTTCACGCTCGTTGTATTAGAGAATGACTTGGAATTAAAGCTTTTACTTTCATTGCTTGGAAATAGTTTTGTAATTTATGGAGAGTAAACTTCTCGTTAAGTGATACTCGAACATGTACAGTAAGTACCACAAAACGGTTTACGATATACATGAAATTATATCTGCCGAATTCATGTAGGACGGTCTTTATAATAATGATATGTAAACAAAACTGGTGTCGGAGCATGTTTCATTCATAGCACAGTAGATGCAAAACACATTTTACTAACGAAGTTATTGAGATTTGCATTCAATTGTACGAGGGAGCGTTTTTATATTCGCGGAATGGGGGACAAGGGGTGGAAATAAAAAAACCAAATTATTTTTCTTTTTCAATATATTCACCTGCAAGACGGATACATTTTTCACATCTTTCAATTAATTTATTTATACCCTCATAAAAAAATGATTTCTCTTTATCTGCAAAATACGCCGAAACTGCCTCCTTGACTTCATCATCGGCAGTAAATTTTTTACCCCGCAGCTCTTTTTTCATTTTCGGAAACAGGTAATAATCACTCGGGGCCAGGTCTGGGCTGTAGGGTGGGTGATTCACAATTTCGAAGCCCACCTTATGCAGGGCAGCTAACGCAACGCGGCTCTTGTGGACGGGCGCGTTGTCGTGCAAAAGCAGAACACCTTTTGTCAATTTTCCCCGTTTTTTCTCTTTAATGGCTTCTTTTAGTCGCTCTAATATTGAAGCGTAATATTCTCCGGTTCTAGAAACACCTTTATCTTTATAATCAATCAACAATATTCCTTCCGAGTCCCAAAATACCGTTACCATGAGTTTCCCAGCTGGTTGTGACACTTTAAATTTCTTGGGAGGTGCTGTGCCCTTTTTATGCCACTGCATGGAGTCTTGTTTGGACTCAGGTTCATAATGATGAACCCAAGTTTCGTCTCCAGTAACAATTCCACTCAATACACCATCCTTGTCTTCATTACAGAGGTCCAAAAATGCACGCGAACACTCTACGCACTGTTGTTTTTGCGGCGGCGTGAGCATTCTCGGCACCCATCTTGCGCTGACCTTAGACATGCCGAGATGATCGTGTAGGATTTTAAAAATTGTTGTATCGGATACTCCAACCATTTCTGCGAGTTGTTTCTTCTTTGGTCGAGCATCTTCGAGTACAATTTGTTCAACTTTTTGGATAAGTGCTGGCGTGGTCACCTCAATGCTCCTGCCCGGCCTCGGGTCGTCTTCAAGGGATTCTCTTCCTTGTTTAAATAAATTATGCCACTTGTACACCATGGTTTTTCCTGGACAAGAGTCGCCGTAAACCAATGACATCTCATTCATTATGGTCGCGACTGATTTTCCTTGCCTGGTAAGGAACTTTATAACGGCACGATATTCGATTTTTTCCATATTTCACTTTTCACTCCTGATTATGTTACTTGGTTGACGATAGCTCAAAGACTAACTGTCTAATAACAATGAAACTTCGTATTTATACTAATCATGAGTCGCTGCACAGGCCACGCCCCCAATGCGCCTACTCACCCCTCTACAACCCGCTCATTCCGCGAATATAAAAACGCTCCCTCGTATATAATAAAGCACGTTATATACGATTAATTCTTTGCTTTAATTTTATTTATTCCTTATATATAAGGTCGTTCAATAAATTTTGTCGTTCGATAAGAGATGGCGCTATTAGATTCGTCGTTTTACTTTTCTAAAAATTGTACTACTTTTTTATGGACACCTACGAAGTTTTCTGATTTTATAACGACGTGTCGCAGTATTTGTTTACAATGGCAAAAATTGAATATCGAGCAGTGATCAAATTCTTATTTTTGGAAGGTATAGCACCAAAACAAATTCATGAACAATTGTTAAAAGTGTATAAGGACTCTTCACCTTCAATTAGGGCAGTAGAAAGATGAATTTCTGAATTTAAACGTGGTCATACTAGGATTGAAGACGAGCCACGTGAAGGACATCCAAAAAGTGCATCAACACCAGAAATCGTAGCAAAAATACAGGATATAGTTTTGGAAGATCGTCAATTAACCAAGAGAGATTTAGTAGAAGCTCTAGGCATCTCATTCGGCAGTGTGACAATAATCAATTTTCAATCTTAGCATTTTGATTTGCTTGTAAGTTTGAGTACTGCCATGTACTTATTTATCAAAACTTTAATAGGATTCAAATTTATTAATTTATTCTATTCAAACATTCATATAGTTTATACATAATCTAGTGAATGTCATTAATTGATATTAAAGAAGTAAGAGATTGTCATAAATTTATAACATACTTCTAAATTATTATTTTTATTTAAAACTCTATAACATCTGTATATACAAGTGGTACAAAGGGTACTAGGAAAGTTTTGCAATACAGCTTTATTTATTTAATTTTTTCATAGTAATTTCCTCTACACTCAATACACCTCTCCATCCTCCGAAACCAATCTTTAAACCAGTTCTGTCACGTTTCACTAGGGAGTATAGCACACTCGTTGTCCCAAGCCCACAGAAGCTCCTCATCACTGGAAAACCGCCTCCGTTTTGGCTTCATTTTCACATGCGGGAACAGTGCAAAGTCGCAGGGGGCACGATCTGGACTGTAGGGAGGGTCCTCGAGAAGTTTCAATCCTGTCGTAGTCAAATATTCGGTGCAGACTTTGCGCAATGAGCTAGAGCATTATCGTGATGGAGGAACCAAGTGTCCATTCTTGACTTTGGCCGCAGGTTCTGCATAGATCCAATGGCTTTAGGCAGGCACTGTTCAGTATACCACTTAGCTGTGACTGTCTTCTGTATGCCCAAAACAACGCGTTCCACAATGACACTCAATTTGAAAAATACAACTATCATTTTCTTGTTTACAGATCAAGATTTTCTGACAACTACGGGTGTGTCCTCATTATCACAGACCCAATCTTTGTTTTGAGCTTTGGTCGGCACATCGCAATAGTACAGCCAAGTTTCGTCACCTGTCACGATTTTGTTCATATACCGAGATTGTCCCATATTAAACTTTTTTAGCATTCCCCGGCACCAAGTCACACGTCGTATCATCTGCTCTTTAGTCAGTCGATGTGGCACCCAGAGAGAACAAAGTTTCTTCACGTGCAAATGATCATGCAGAATCGAAAGAATTACTGGTGCATTTAGGCCTGAAGTACCCTCTATCTGTTGGTAGGTCACTCGCCTGTCCTCGCCAAGCATTTTCCTCACGGTAGTAACGTTTTCCTCCGTAACTAACGTTCGTGGCCTTCCCGGCCTCTCAGCATCCTCCACAGTTAAATTTCCCCTTTGGAATTCTCTATGCCACCTGAATATCGTTGTGCAATGTGGACAAATACCACCTAGTGCAAGAGTCATTTCTTCGAAGCACTGGCCCATGTTTAAACCACGCACGAAATTATAACGCAAAACTGCCCTTATCTCATTTCGTAACCATGATGCCATCACAAGCACTTTACATTCTCACTGCTAATGAATAACTGAGCCCATTGAGATGGCGCGGCGGCTACTATGCACGTATGAACATGTGTCAACATGCAGCAACAAGCAGCTTCCTACGATTCATTGTTGCGTCATATTGCAAAACTTTCCTAGTACACTTTCCATGACTTGTCCATCATCTGATATATTTTTATATTATTTTTTTTGCCTGCTCAGTCATCATATCTAACTGTATCAGACTTTTTTCGATAGGAATGCTTGAAAAACCGTGTGTTCGGGACATATTATGAATATTTAAGCACTCAAACGAGCTATTGCTGACAAAGTAACCATTATTGACAACGAACTTTGAGAAACACTTACAAGAGGTCTTCCATTTAAATCGAGGCCATCTTTCTGATATAATTTTCAAGAAATAACCTTCTACACATTAAATAAATGCCTTTCACTTTACTATTCCATAATCTGTAATAATTTAAATACGTCAGACGACTTCACGATGGTTAAAACGTGTTCCACACAGTATTTATTTGACAAATAGAACAGAAATAATTCTTCAGCAAACAAGTAGTAATATCGAATTAATAGAAAAATTGATTAACACGATCCCACTAATCTCAAATAGTATTTACCAGCTGATAAAAACATAGAAGACTGTCAATACATGGGAATATCTACTGATAATTTTGTTGGCATACAGATTAAGTGTGTATTTATTGAAAGGCGATAATGCTATTCACATGTTCCCGTTAAAACAAAATATTTACTAACTACAATTAAAATAGTTCTTTCAAACGAAGTTAAAACGTAAATACAAGACGTTTTTATTTACGACTAGCTGTACACTGCGCGCGTTGCTACGCCACCAGCTAAAATAAATTTGAAGGAAAGACATTACACAAATATTCAATTCATTTTGAGTCATTTTATTGATTCTGTTCATTTTGAAAAAATTGTGACATTGCAGCGTTTCGTTTCGATATTTATTGAAGTGCTGTGGGGTACATAATACAATATTTCTTGTTTTTCCATCTGATGCGTAAACGAGTAAATCAGAAGGTTTTCCGACGCGTGAGCAGGTCACATAGAGCTGCCCATGTGAGAAGCATGGATTCTCCAAATTTAATCCACGCATTGGCGACGATTGTCCTGTGCTTTGTTGTAAGATCATAGAAAGTGCTTCTGTAAGATTATAGAAAGCATAGACAAATTGGTGCAAAAAGTTTTCTCAAACATTGCATAGAACTACGAAAATCATCAGTGGCTCAGTACGCGTACTATATTAGCGGCCAAAATCATCGCTGTCAATACCCTCAACTTCACCACTCAGAATGGAATACCCGGCGAAACGACAACATATAAGTCCATCGATACTGTGGTGAATCAAGACGAAGTTGTCAACTATCCAACTGAATTCATGAATTCGCTGATTTGCCAGGCATGCCACCGCACGTTCTTACATTAAAAATTGGCGTACCCATCATTCTTCTTCGAAACATAAATCCACCACGACTTTGCAACGGAACCAGACTCTCAGTTAAGAAAATGATGAACAATGTTATCGAGGCAACAATTTTGACAGGCAAATTCAAAGGTGAAGACGTACTGTTGCCACGTATCCCAACGATCCCGACAGATATGCCATACGAATTCAAACGTTTGCTGTTCCCGGTACGACTCGCTTTCGCAATGACTATCAACAAAGCACAAGGGCAGCTCTATGTGGCCTGCTCACGCGTCTGAAAACCTGATTTATGATGGAAAAACAAGAAATATTGTGTATCCCACAGCACTTCAATAAATATCGAAACGAAACGCTGCAATGTCGCAATTTTTTCAAAACGAACAAAATCAATAAAATGAATTGAATATTTGTGTAATGTCTTTCTTTCAAATTTATTTTAGTTGGTGGCGTAGCAACGCGCGCTGGGTACAGCTAATTTTATATAAAAAAAAGCAGTTAAACACTATTATTGTTATTATAACGACTTTATTTGAGGTTATTTTTATTAGTAGAGGTCAATAAGTAATACAATAATTGTGTATATGTAAATTAGGCTTTCGCAACTGATGTTTTATGTCAAACATATTTACGTGATTTGAGTATAGTTATAGTAATTGTAAAATTCTATTATTTTAACTTGCTTTTCTGTCTTTAAAAAAGCAAATTGTTTTATAACATAACACAGGGATATGCTCAATATATACTACAGTAAAACCTGTGTTAACGGCCACCTGACTAAAGCGGCCACCTGAGTTTCAAAGTTCCCCGAATCGACTATAAGGAAATTCCTATACACAAATACCCGTTAATTACGGCCACCTTTGTAAAACGGCCGCGGCCAAATAACCCAAACTTTTACGGCCTATTTTCATAGAAATTTACCTGCCAGTGTCGGCCGGACTATTTATGACATGTATATCTTTATTGACGGAAATACCTAATACAAATTGTCGGGGTTTCCCGGGGTTTCCTATTACCTGGTAGTAATTCATCCTTTTCGATTTAAACTTTATTATTCTAAAGGAAACAATTCAGTTTAAAGTTGTCTCCGTATTCGAAAGGTTCTTAATTAAGTATGTCGCAAAAAAGAAAACGTTTGTCGCTAAAAGACAAAATAGATATAATCGCGGAAAGTGAAAAGTATGCGTTAAGTTCGCGAAAGTTGGCCGAAAAATATGGGGTTGGAAAAACACAAATTAACGATATTATGAAAAATAAAGGTGAATTAAAAAAGATGGTCGAGGAAGGTGTTAACATGGAGCTAAAACGAAAATTTTCGAAGTCGGAAGGATTGGCAGTGGATCAAGTCGTCTACAATTGGTTTTGCAAAGCCAGAAATAAAGCAATTCCAATATCTGGGCCGCTACTTAAACAAAAAGCACTGGAGACAGCGAGCAGTTTAAAGATGGAAAATTTCGCAGCATCTAATGGATGGTTGGAAAGTTTCTGTCGGCGACACAGTATAACTTTTAAATCAATTTGTGGTGATTCCGCAGAGGTTAATTTGGACGATATAAAAGACTGGAAAACCAAGTTACCGTTGATTTTAATAAATTATTCTCCTCGAGATGTGTTTAATGCCGACGAAACAGGTCTTTATTACCGCGCTATGCCAAATAAGACATTTGCATTAAAAAGTGAGAATTGTGCAGGGAAGAAGGCAGCAAAACAACGTTTGACTGTTTTACTATGTGCAAATATGGAAGGTGAGAAGGAAGATCCATTAATAATTGGAAAAAGTAAAAATCCTCGCTGTTTTAAGGGTAGTCATGTGGACAAATTACCCTTAGAATGGGTTTCTAACAAAAAGGCATGGATGACAACGGAAATTATGACAAGATGGCTGCATAAATTTGACAATAAAATGGAAAAACAAAATAGAAAAGTGCTTTTTTTCTTGGATAATGCCACTTCAAATTCTAAAGTTCCATTAGAAAATGTTAAACTAGTCTTCCTGCCGCCAAACACCACTTCGTATTGTCAGCCCTTGGATCAAGGAATAATTCAGAATTTCAAATTGATTTACCGAAATTTTTTGATTAAAAAGCTTCTAACGTTTATTGACAATGAATGTGATTTTGAAATTTTGGAAAAAAACATAAATTTAGCCAATGCACTTGTATGGATTACAGCTGCTTGGAAAAAGGTATCTCCTGCTACAGTTAAAAAATGTTTTTCCAAGGCCGGATTCTCTGATGTTATCCAGGAGGACACAATGTTTGATGAAGAAGACGAAATAGCCCTTGACCAGCTATATCCTGCAGTTCGTAACGAATTTTTGATGGATTTAGATGAATATGCTTCTATTGATCGTCATGTGCCTACAGAGAGCCTTAACTTCAATATTCCAGAAATTGTTGAAGATTTGTGCAATAATGATGAAGAACATAACTCTGATAATAGTGACCTGGACGAATGTGAAACTCCAAAATCTAGTTTATCTAGTATGAGTGAAGTGTGTGCAAAATTAAGAGACATACAAAATTATTTATTGTGCAATAACAATGGTGACATTTATATGGATGTTTCTAAAATTTTACTTACATGTGAAGCTGCAGTTTTTAAATCGAAGCTAAAAAATGTGAAGCAAACAAATATTGAAACATACTTTAAAAAATCCTAATAAATTGTGTTTTTTCGTATGAATATATTGTAATAATATGTACATATAAATAATTTATTAGATGTCATATTATCTATAATATGTAAATACATTAAAATTTTAGTTTTTCTTACACATATTTGTATTTATATACTATTTACTTTAATTAATAAAATAAAGAAAGCAAATCCTAAAATTAATTATGTATTTTATTTGTGAGACGAACAACCTGTCAATTACGGACACCTTTATATAAAGGCCAATATATTTTGCTTTTTGGGTGGCCGTTATTGACAGGTTTTACTGTACTTTTCTTTAAGCATTGAAGAAGAATATGTTTCAAAAAATTAATTTTATATTGTATGTATTAAGTAACAGTAATACTACCTGATTTATGCCATTAGATATTCTTTTTTATAGTAACCGCATTAAATTATAAATACAAAGTATACAGAATATCTTTACCGAAAAGCAAAAACCACTTTCTACAATACAATCAAATATGAATCGTTCCATTTTCTATATATACATACATATACATATATACATATATATACTCCAAACAATATCACAGTTGGTCAGCATGTATGTGCATGCATATAGAATATAGCTATTTAATATTAAAAATACGTAATTTACAATTAAATTTATAGTTATTTCAGAATAACTGTCCGTTATACGTAGATGTGCTCATACACAACGTGCTTTTTATCTATGTTTATAACTTGCTGACAAATTTTTTACGGTTATATTTGCAAATTCCTACCTTAAATTGCCCGACGTTGTCTAATTTGAATTTCACATTCTTCGTGGCAACACGATCCTTTTTTCAATTCTCTGTATTTTTTCTAGCTTGAGCTCTGGATAATACGTTGGTAATCTTACTGTATGCACTTTCTTTACAAAAATACCACCAATAAAATACGAATTACAAACTGATTTACACTTATTAATTTGTTAAAGTTTCGTTTTCGATAAATTAGAATCATAAACTACATTTCTCTCGATTGGCCGCTAATCACGTCATTTCAAAATAACGCGCGAATAACACATTAAACGACCGACAGATGACAGTTGATCAACATTTGCAGTTGTCTCTCTCAGTTTCATCGTTGCATTTCTTTTTATTGTTCAAAATGGATTTTGCGCCGATGTCTCCGATCTCACTTCTACTACTGTCACATGGATATCGCGTCTTTATTGCGACTGCAGTGTCTACCAACTTGACAGTTTTATAATAACCAAGTTATACCTAATTTGTACTACGTACTACATTAGATTAAACTTTATTTTACAACTTTTTTTCAATCATTTAAATTAATAGAATTCAAGAAATGGTAATTTTAACACTTAATTAAAATATTTATTGTATATATATATATATATATATATATATATATATATATATATATATATATATTAATTCTTTATTGAAATTAAATGCTAATTATCCTAATTAACAATACTTCCCGTCGTTTTACTTTATTCGATCTCTTCGAATCGAAGTTACCGTTTAAACTCTCCACTAAATGTAATTACTGTAGAATACAATAGCTTCTTGGAATTAATTTCCCTACAACTAGCGCGTTGCTGTATTTTGAGAAGAAAATTAACTCTTAATTGCGCTGAATACTTCAACAGCATCTGTTAAGTCAAATTGAGTCTTGTTTGTTTGTTTTCGTTCTGTCTTGAGTGGATAATTTATTATTATCTTGGGATATAGTTGGATGCACTGATAAAGGGATAATGTAAAATACACTCGGGTTGTAACCTGAATCGTTTTTCATAATCAGTTATTTGTACTTGCAATATTAAAACTAATATTTAGAGAACATGTCCCGGGTTATCGTGTTATTAAACAGTAGACGAACACGTATTATTTCCAAAATTTCTGTATTTAGTATTTTGTCCTCACTTTCTAAAAGGATTGTTACATAAGCTATTTCGATTTTATACCATTTATTCAACGGAAGACGTATTCCAAAGAGAAGAACTTTTTGGTAAATGTTCCGTCCATTATTTTCTATCAATTTGACCCAACGTCCACGCAATTTCATAATGCCATCTCTCAAAATGGTTTCATCTTTGAAATGATATGACTTGTAGCTATCTCTCCAAATGGTTTCATCTTTGAAATGATATGACCTGTAGTAGTGATGAAATACCCAAATGTCCTGTGGTAATGGTGAAATAACTAGTTTTATAGTACTTTATTCAATTTAATCGGTACAAAATCTTTCTCACCACCTCAAAGATCAACAAAATAATACCTGTTTTTAAAAGGTGGAATCGATCGCATATAGCCACCTCCAAACCTACGAATATTCTACTAAATTTTGCGAAGATTTCGGAACGCCCCATTAACTGTTAATAAAACTAAATGAAAGCCAGTATTTCTTAGAAGAAAGAAAAGAATCCTCGACGGCTTCTAGGGTGCTAAACCAACTCAGTAACTCGGAGAGTTAGAAAAGGTTTTTATACGAAAGGATCTTAGAGGGCGCCACAGCATTGAACTTCTTAGAAGCTCCTCGCCAATATTGAAACAAGTGTATTGATGAAATACGTTCAGTTATATATATATATATATATATATATATATATATATATATATATATATATATGTAGATATAGATGGATATATATACATATATATATACGAAGAGGAACCCAAAAATAACCGGAATATCAGTGCTGTGCGTAGGGCTAATCTAGTATGCATTCCCCGAAGACTCGAAAATTGAATGGGTTGTATTCAATACTAAAAAGGTGGCTAAAGTAACGTTCGTGTGAAAAAAATGTAACTGTTTCCAAATACAGCTCATCCGATCGGATAATTTTTATAAAATTAACATTGAAATAAAGAATCGAATGATTTGGTTCGCGATTTAAAACTTTCCAAACAGAAAGCAGAACCATTAGGTTCTAGGCTTCAAAAATGGAATCTACTTCTTTGAAATAAAAAGTCAAAGTGTTTCTGCACGTGTATGAATGATTTGATGGTTTCGCTAGGCAATGAGTACAATTCTAAAGATTGACGAATTTTTTATAGATTACTCTAAAACTTATGTGAGCAACAACCGGCCCGCTGTAAGATTTGATCCGGCCCGCGAGACATTGTCGTATTATTTCGTATCTCATATCTATCGCTAAAAATTATGAACACTACTTTGAAATGCACTACTTTTAAACGCGGCCCCTTGAACGTATTTGCACATTAAAGTTTGACCCACAACATGTCAAAGGTTGCCCAGACCTGCTCTAAAACCAGCCGTAAAACAGTGCTACTACATAACGGCAACAATCTCCCATCAGTGCCTTTGGCTCATGCAGTGGATATGCATGAAACAAGAAAAAACAAGACTTTCCTGAAAGGAGTCAAATAAAGAGATCAGGAGTGCATTTGCTATGATTTAAAAGTTGTTGTGCTGCTGACCGGTTTACGGAGTAGTTTCACAAAATTTTACTGTTTTTTTTTGTGTACATGGAACAGCTCGCAACACCGAAATACGCTACAAAATGAAGGACTAGCCTGTGTGGAAATCATATGTGACAAGAAAGGAAAATGTGCTAAATATCCCATTAGTAAATAAAACCATATTGCTTCGACTTCATAGAAAATTAAATCTAAAAACATGATCAAAACTTTTAATAAAAAAGGCCGAGATTTCAAGCATTTCAAGGAAAGGAAACGTTTTCCAAATTGAGCGAAGCAAAGTTAAAAGAAGGGATTTTTATTGGACGACAAATCAGAAAATTGAAGATCCAACATATGATGCTTACCTCACAAAACTAGAGTTAACTGCTTGGTCAGCATTCAAAGCAGATGTGGATTTTTGTGTAACAGAAGAGATGACGATTATGTTGCTGTAGCAACTAATTTATTAAACAACTACAAAAATTTAGGTTGCAGAATGTCATTAAAAATTCACTTTTACCATTTGCACCTAATTTTTTTTCGAGATCAAAGCGATGAGGGTGAACGTTTGCATTAAGATAACCTTACCGTGGAGCATCGTTACTAAGTGCGCTGGAATCCTGCAATAATGAGTGATTTCTGTTGGTTTCTGTTAAGGGAGACTGATGAGATTCCAAAAGAAGAGCTTTAACATGTTTTTTTCCCAAATCAAATTGACATTAAGCTTTGTAAATATTCACATTGTAGACTTTGTGCATTATTTTAATTTTTTTTTGTTCGAACACGTTTTTTTTACTGTTATCAAGAAGACAGTGTTATAAGTTGTATAAATATTTTCTATTATTATTACATTTATATCGCCCCTGTATACCTAGAAAATCTGACTATTCCATTGAATTGAATAATACGAAATCAATTAAGTACAAACATTTACTAACCAGACGCAAAAACGATTTGAAATTTGTTAAATAATGCAATTTACCTATAAAAAATATGTAAATATTGGACAGGATTTTATTTACGAACTCAAACAATATAATTATGAAAACCACATCTTTTAAGTATCTGTGGATATTAAAAATAAAATGAAATATTACTTTGAAGCAATGCTATTAATTTAATAACTACCCATAATGCCTGTGCACAATAAAATAAAAACTTACTTTTACTTTTTTGCCGCGCTTGGCGGCGATAGCCCGTGACTTCCTCCGTATTTTATCCAGATGTAAAATTTAAAATAACACTTGAGCAACGGAAGAAAAAAGTTCGAAAAGTTCAACTGTCTTCGATAACTTTAATTTGCAATTAAAATTCGCGAATTAATTGCAAAGAATTTCTCGCGGTTTTTTTTGCGCTACCTTTAAAGAAAATTAATAGAAAAAATCGCGAAACCCCCTTGTGAATTCGGTGAAAGTATGTATTTGTTTAGAGCACGTGTGAACACGAGCAAGGGACACCGGTTACTGACGCCTGGCGTCGTTGATAAACCCAGGGACGCCGACTGGAACTATACGAAAATCCAGACACTCCGTACGTTGCTACGACCCCCTATTCCTGTTCGAGCGGTCGTTAGTAAAATACTTTCTCTCGTCGTCGAATGACAATGAGCGCCGGCAATTAAAAACAGATGATGTCTTTTATATTTTCTATTAAATTATTATTTAATGAATTTTTGTCACGCGAAAAAATATTCATTTATTTCTAAATAATGACTGGATGATTTTTACGAGGAAAAATCCTAAATATTGTCTAACTTTGTTGTCACGAAAGTTTCCGCTTTTGATTACATCAATTTTGATCATTTTTCAACACCTATAATTAAAATTAAATTAAATTACATTTAATTAAGATGAAATATTTAATGATTCAAATATACAGTTACTACTACATAAATGTTGAGGATGTACACGAAAACATATCTGCTGAGTACATGTAGAATTGTCTTTACACCATATCAACAAAACATTGGCAGTCGGAGCATGTTTGTAATTCATAACATACAAAGGGTACTAGGAAAGTTTTGCAATACAGCTTTGTTTATTTATTTTTTTCAAAGTAATTTCCTCTACACTCAGTACACCTCTCCATCCTCCAAAACCAATCTTTAAACCAGTTCTGCCAAGTTTCACTAGGGAGTAAAGCACACTCGTTGTCCCAAACCCGCAGAAGGTCATCATCACTGGTACACCGCCTCCCTTTTAGCTTCATTTTCATATGCGGGAACAGTGCAAAGTCGCAGGGAGCAAGATCTGGACTGTAGGCAGGGTGCTCAAGAAGTTTCAATCCTGTCGTAGTCAAATATTCGGTGCAGGCTTTGGCGCGGTGAGCTGTAACATTATCGTGATGGAGGAACGAGGTGTCCATTCTAGACTTTGGCCGCGGGTTCTTCATAGATCCAATAACTTTAGGCAGGCACTCTTCAGTATACCACTTAGCTGTGACTGTCTTCTGTGTGTCCAAAACGACACGTTCCACAATTCCACTCGATTTGAAAAATACAGCTATCATTTTCTTCTATACAGATCGGGATTTTCTGAAAACTACGAGTGTGTCCTCATCATCAAAGACCCAAACTTTGTTTTGAGCTTTGGTCGGCACATCGCAATAGTACAGCCAAGTCTCGTCACCTGTCACGATTTTTTTCATATACCGAGATTGTCCCATATTAAACTTTTTTAGTATCCCCCGGCACCAAGTCACACGTCGTGAAATCTGCTCTTCAGTCAGTCGATGTGGCATCCAGAGAGAACAAAGTTTCTTCACGTGCAAATGATCATGCAGAATCGAAAGAATTGCTGGTGCATTTAGGCCTGAAGTACCCTCTATCTGTTGGTAGGTCACTCGCCTGTCCTCGCCAAGCATTTTCCTCACGGTAGTAACGTTTTCCTCCGTAACCGACGTTCGTGTCCTTCCCGGCATCTCAGCATCCCCCAGAGTTAAATTTCCCCTTTAGAATTCTCTATACCACCTGAATATCGTTGTGCGATGTGGACAAACATTACCTAGTGCGAAAGTCATTTCTTCGAAGCCCTGGTCTATGTTTAAACCTCGCACGAAATTATAACTCAAAACTGCCCTTATCTCATTTCGTGACCACGATGCCATCGCAGCACTTTACACTCTCACTGCTAATGAATAACTGAGCCCATCGACAAGGCGCGGCAGCTACTATAAATTATGAACATGTCTCAACATGCAGCAACAAGCAGCTTCCTACAATTCATTGTTGCGTCACATTGCAAAACTTTCCTAGTACCCTTTGTATTGGTAGAAAAACACTTTATTCCGAAGATTTGTATTCGAACAGATATAGTAATGCGCGTAATATACAAATAATTATTTTCTTTTATTTCTCTTCCCCTTTGACTTTATATAAAATATTCTATAACAATTATATTCATTTATAAATAGAATTTCGAATTAATTTATAAGATAACTATTCTGATAACATGATTTTATGAATATCGTATATATAAATATTTATATGGTTTTGTGTAAATATAATGATCTAATTCTTGAGATCTAAATTTTTTACTTGAATACTTGAATTTCTTTTACAATATTTTGTTGATGTTCCATTTGATCTACAAATATGATTGACATAAAAAGTTTTTCATCGAATCGTCACATTAGCTGAGGGTTTTAAATTAATAAAATAATTGATTTAATTTAATTTGAAGAAGAATACTGGAATGGTATACAATTTTTTGACGAAATAAACTAGAAAACTTGATTCTCTGTTATATTTGACGCCCCAGAAGAAAATTTAAAATGCTTCTTAACCGTCTATAAAATTAATTAAGAATTTCTTAGAAAAATTGACTTTCAAACCAGATCAATTATTGGTAAAGCATACGCCCGGCAAGCAAACGACTGGGGTTCGATTTCTCACTAAGGATGTTTTCATTAATTTCTGCTTTAATTATGGCAATATGTCAAAAAAGTTACGAGTTTTCAGATCAATTATAATTCACATTTAAAATCACTTGCCGGCAGTTCAATTATATTTATTGCAAAATCTGTATATGTTCTAATGCACAGAATAATTAGAAATTCAATTATTATCATTGCCCTTCATTTTGTTTTTGTTTCTTTGCAATTTACAACCGCCAAATTACAAATATAGCAAGCTCAGACCTTACACATAATTGAATTTCTCTGACTAAGGTCGTGACAAGTTTCATATTTAGTATCTAGTGGCTACCAAAAGGCTTCTTGTAATTAACACTTTAGTACATATTAATAACTAATAAGAGAGTCTGAATATTCGAGCAATTTTCGCATTTCACAGCTCCCTACTTGTCCGAAACTGCATATTATATTTCCTATTGCAATTCAGACGCAATATATTCTATATTTACTTACTTCATTTTATATATTGTATATGTAATTCATCTTATTGAATTCGTAATGTTGTCATCTAAAAAGAAAATTTTCTAGCTATATTTTATTCTAATATACAGGCTGTTTACTAAACATGCGGTGAAAATTCAAGAGGTTATTGCTTGGGCTATTTTAAGATATTTTTGCCTTCGGGCGCCACAGGGCAGTGGCGGTCTTGAGGAAGGGGCGAGCTGCGCAACCCTCCGGGACCTCGCGCAGCAACCCTGAAAAAGATTAGGAGAAAAGAAGCGTAAGCACCATTATGATATTCAGACGTAGTTTACATTTTACGTACTTTGCACAAAAGGTGAACGCCCTTAGCATGCCATTGATAATTTTCGAAATGACAGGTTATTATTGGTTTTGAGGAGGGCGAGCCGAGTAACCGCCCGAAACCTCGCGCAGCAAGGAAAAAAATTAGATTAAAAGAAGGGTAAATACCATTATGATATACAGAAGTACTTTATATTTTGCGTATTTTGCACAAAGGGGCACGGCCTCGCAAAGATCTGCTGTCCGGAGCCTCGCAACTGTTAAGAGCACTGCTAGTACAAGGCTATAAAGATTTTCGAAAAAAAGACAATGGTTTATTACTTACTAATGCATACAAAGATTTTTAATCTGTAAAACCTGCTGAAATGACTACTACCTCATACATTAAATCTTTTACTAAGTGACTGCTAAACTTTTTCAAAAACACCAGTGTTGTTCCTTATTGCATTACAGTCATCAATTATCCAATTTATCAAATCTTCTTCATTTTGTACTGGAGTAATGTACGCTAATGTCTTCAAATAGCCCCATAAGAAAGAATTCCAAGAAATTTAAATTTAAATCTGGAAATCGAGAAGGCTATAAGTGAGTTCCACCACGACCAAACCAGTGATTTGCATAAGTCAGGTTTAAAAGGTTACGAGCAACCTGCACACACTAAAATGTGTTTATATAAACTACATTACATTTCTCATTTCCAATGATAAATCCTCCAGTAACCTAGGTAGAAGTTCTTCTCTAAGTCTTTCCAATAGAAATATCGGTCAAATTAATCAAATTAATAATTATAATTCAAATGTTTAATGATAATTAATATTGAAAACGATCTTCTAGTATCCCACATGGGTTTTCATCAACTCACACATGTTTTCTTGAAAAATGTGCTTCTATTTGAGGGATTTTAACCAATTCATGTAAAAGTCTTTGAAAATGTCCATACGTGTAAGAAAATAAAGAGGATTTATTGCCCGAATGCGTTAAATGTAGTATGGACGCAGGCAAAATTTTCCAAAGATTCAGTCTTATTTCTTACAAAATATTTGCTGTTTTTTCTGGTAGAAGTAGCCTACATCTTCCTTTACCATATTCAGCATATTTCCTTCCAACTCTAGTTCTCTAGTTGTTACTTAATTTATATCATCCTTCATTATATGCAAATGCGTCTGTTTCATGAAGACGTTGGTGAATATTTTGAAAGATCTTCCTTATCAGCAACACGATGATTAAGAAATCGTTTACTGTACAATCGCCCAGCTTGTAATGAATTCCCACTGGCAAGATAGTAGCAAAAGTATAATTATGAAATAAAAATACAAGATGCAATAAATTTTAAAAATCAGCGAAAGGCACTTTGCGCCCTCTTACGGATCGAACAGCAAGTTGGTCGAACGAACGATGTAATGTTTTCAAACCACATTAGATGGCGAAATCAACATACACGATGGTCTATCAGCTTGCTGTTCGATCCATAAGAGGGTTTAGAGTGTCTTTCATTGATTTTTATATCATTTGATTATACCATAAATTAATCATTCCATTCATCGTAGTCGATAGATTTAGACCGATTGAAGAGTGGTGGTATTCCACGAAACGTGCGTCTCAATCAGTAACTTTAACGAGAACAAATGATTAATTGCAATTACGACTTTCAAAAAGAGAAAAATGACAAGTCACAATATAAACGGCATCAACAACGTATGTATATAATATGAAATCTATGGTTAAACTAATGCACTAACCTCGTGTGACTGCAAGTAATACCGGTTTCTTTTCTAATCTGAATGTTAAAAGCATAAACACGAATTTTTATACACTACTTGTATTTGGTAAACCCAGTACAGTACAAAATAGTTTTATTTAGGACGCATTTAAAAATATCCAAACCTTTATCGCCCTTTATCTTCCAAAAAATGCGTATTCCCGCAAATGTTAAATAATTTAAAATAGCCCAAGGCATAACCCTGAATTTTTTCCCTTTATTTAAAAAACATTGTATTCATTATATGGTGGGAAATTAAACAAAAGTCTTTAATAATATTGATTACATAATTTCGTAATTATCGGGGCTTTTCTTAAAAGTGATTTAAAATGGAATCGTTATATTAGCGTCCTAATATGAAATTCAATACCTTGAAAAATATAGAATTAAGTAACTTCATATTCCACGTTCTTTCATCTATTTTATGACGCTTCGATATAATGTAATATTATTTTTCGTCTTGGTAATTTTTTCGTGTTCTTGTTAAAGAATTATTTGTATTTTAGTTTAAATACAATTTTGACGAAGATATTTTTTAAATACTTACACTTATTTATTAAAAAACAACATAAATATTTGAATTTAAGTATAAAGGAATTTAATATACACAATGACATTAGAATTGTTACACCTAGAAGGAACAATTTCCTGGAATTGTGCTTTTGACAACAGAATGACTATATTGACAGCTTGTTATGATAACAATTGTATCGTTTTATGTTTGACAGTTTTTGCAAAAAAAAAGTTTTTTCTTTTATTGAGTTTTTAAGAAAACGGTTTATCAGAGCTGATAAGTACAAGTTTTTTTTTTTCAGTTATTGTGTCTTCGCCTACTTCTGTTAAGCGTAACAAAATGCCTCCAATTCGAAGGCGTCAACAATATCACCATCTTAGTGATTTTGACAGGGGTAGAATTGTTGCTTTTAGAGAAGTCGGTTTGGCCTACCGCGAAATTGCCCGCCGTGTTGGTTCCACTGCAATGACGGTAATGCGTGTGTGTAGGGTGTGGACAGAAGAAGATAGAGGAACACGAAACAGACCAACAGGTCAACCGAGGCATACCGCAGAGCGTCAAGACAGGCACTTCAGACTACTAGCTCTGCGAGACCGTTTTGCTACTACGCGCCAACTCTGTGACCAATGGTTTGGTGTAGAAGGTCGCATTGTCAGTATGCGAACATTATATCGCCGCATTCGAGCTTTTGGACTTGCTTCATACCGTCCACGATTAGTCCTTCCTTTGACTGCAGAACATCGTCGTCAACGTTTGGACTGGTGCAGAGAACGGCAGCATTGGGAAGCAGAATGGCATAATGTCGTATTCAGCGACGAATCGCGATTCTGCCTAGGCATGCATGATGGCCGTCAGAGGGTAAGACGCCGTCGTGGAGAGCGACGTGATATTGGATTTGCTGTTGAGAGGCATGTGCACAGGACTGTTGGAGTAATGGTTTGGGGGGCTATTGCATATGGAAGCCGATCACCTCTTCTGTTTATTCGGGGCAGTATGACAGCTGCGCGTTATGTTGATGACGTCCTACAAACCACTTTATTGCCTTATCTAGATGACCGTCCACACGTCCTTTTTCAGCAAGACAACGCGCGTCCACATATTGCTCGTCGTACTATGGACTTTCTACGAGAAGCTGGCGTTAATGTTTTGCCGTGGCCACCGTTCACCGGATTTAAATCCCATCGAACATGTGTGGGACATAATGGGGAGAAGTCTGACCAATTTGAACCATCCTCCACAAACTCTGGCACAGTTAATCCACCAAGTTCAAGTTGCTTGGAACGAGGTGCCACAAGCAGACATCGACCATCTTATTTTGTCGATGCCTAGACGTGTACAGGAGTGTCTACAGCTACGGGGTCGCCAAACACATTATTGATTTTTTTTCAAATTAATGTTAATAAAAGTTCTTGGAAATCTGATCGTTTCATTCTTGACTTAAGCTTATCACATTACCAAAAAATCACGTCCAGGAAACTATTCCTTCTAGGTGTAACACTTCTAATGTCATTGATTATTATTACTTTTTTCTTTTTTTGACGTAGGTGTGAACAGGATTAATATCAACAGCACAATTTTATTTAAAACTATATTAATATGACATTACACAAACAAAAATATATACAAGCCAATGGTATGAATATAGTTTAATAATATTTAAAATGTCTTGTATTAACCTCAGTGTAACATGTTCTACCTTGAAAGCGAAATTGATCCTGACAATAGCTAAAATGCTTTTTTAAGACAAAATAAGAGATTCGTAATCGTAACCTACCTTAGCTACTTAGCTATAGCATAACTAATCATCGTCGATGAAAAATAGTAGATAAGTATATAAGGAGGTTTTCACTATTATAGATTCATCAAAATAAAAATTATAAATACCGTTTATGTAAAGTATATTTCTGTTAAAATTTTGGTTCCTTTATTATACTTTTACCAGTGCTTAAAATTTAACTAAAATAATTCAATACTTATTTAAACATATATCTACCTTTTACGAGGGAGCGTTTTTAAATTCGCGGAATGAGCGGGTTGTAGAGGGGTGAGTAGGCGCATTGGGGGCGTGGCCTGTGCAGCGACTCATGATTAGTATAAATACGAAGTTTCATTGTTATTAGACAGTTAGTCGTTGAGCTATCGTCAACCAAGTAACATAATCAGGAGTGAAAAGTGAAATATGGAAAAAATCGAATATCATGCCGTTATAAAGTTCCTTACCAGGCAAGGAAAATCAGTCGCGACCATAATGAATGAGATGTCATTGGTTTACGGCGACTCTTGTCCAGGAAAAACCATGGTGTACGAGTGGCATAGTTTATTTAAACAAGGAAGGGAATCCCTTGAAGACGGCCCGAGGCCGGGCAGGAGCATTGAGGTGACCACGCCAGCACTTATCCAAAAAGTTGAACAAATTGTACTCGAAGATGCTCGACTAAAGAAGAAACAACTCGCAGAAATGGTTGGAGTATCCGATACAACAATTTTTAAAATCCTACACGATCATCTCGGCATATCTAAGGTCAGCGCAAGATGGGTGCCGAGAATGCTCACGCCGCCGCAAAAACAACAGCGCGTAGAGTGTTCGCGTGCGTTTTTGGACCTCTGTAATGAAGACAAGGATGGTGTATTGAGTGGAATTGTTACTGGAGACGAAACTTGGGTTCATTATTATGAACCTGAGTCCAAACAAGACTCTATGCAGTTGCATAAAAAGGGCACAGCACCTCCCAAGAAATTTTAAGTGTCACAATCAGCTGGGAAACTCATGGCAACGGTATTTTGGGACTCGGAAGGAATATTGTTGATTGGTTATAAAGATAAAGGTGTTTCTATAACCGGAGAATATTACGCTTTAATATTAGAGCGACTAAAAGAAGCCATTAAAGAGAAAAGATGGGGAAAATTGACAAAAGGTGTTCTGCTTTTGCACGACAACGCGCCCGTCCACAAGAGCCGCGTTGCGTTAGCTGCCCTGCATAAGGTGGGCTTCGAAATTGTGAATCACCCACCCTACAGCCCAGACCTGGCCCCGAGTGATTATTACCTGTTTCCGAAAATGAAAAAAGAGCTGCGGGGTAAAAAATTTACTGCCGATGATGAAGTCAAGGAGGCAGTTTCGGCGTATTTTGCAGATAAAGAGAAATCATTTTTTTATGAGGGTATAAATAAATTAATTGAAAGATGTGAAAAATGTATCCGTCTTGCAGGTGAATATATTGAAAAAGAAAAATAATTTGGTTTTTTTATTTCCACCTCTTGTCCCCCATTCCGCGCCCATTACGCTCCCTCGTAGTTATGCTCAAAATTTTAAATTATATAAAGCCTGTACTTAAATTCAGTAATTTTTTTTATATACATTAAATACTTGTTATTGAATTAATTATCCTTATAATATTCATCGTTATTTATAAAATAATATATATTGGTAGTACTGGTATAAAATAACCATATTCTTCCATATTACGTTATGTTGTGAATATGATTTCAAATACAAAGATATACTAGCTTTTCAAAAGATTCTCCAATTTCAGATACCACGTGAAAATTCAACTTCCACTTTAAGATAACTAGAAAAACAATTTTCATTAGTTTAAAATGAATTTTATAACAGGCAAAAGGTAATTAAGCTTTTATAATCTGCATTTTTACGAGATCTACAGCATGCGCTGAAATTATAAATCTAATAAACTAAGTGATAAAATTAGAGTATGTAAAAATAATTATACAAATAAGTATTATGAAAATCACCCTCACGAAAGCTTTTTAACAAAGTGCTCATTCGTACAGGATTGCCGGAAATTTTTAAATAATCCACAAAAACTGATGCTTTTGCTAATTATGGTAAAGGTTTTTATTAAAAAGAATTCTGCTTTGTATATATACATATATGATCAGATTGTCTGCAAGATGGCACTATTTATTCCAATAACGCCAATATTGACAGTTCAAGTGGCTCCATATAACCCTAATATTTGATAGCGTTGTTAAGCGTTCATTAAAACTTATCGAAGAGATTTTATTTTAGAATAACACAATGTCGGACGATGAAGTAGAGAAATTCGAAATAACTGATTATGATCTTGAAAATGAATTTAATATTAACAGACCACGACGTAGGCCTACTAAACACCAACAAATATATGGTAAGTGAATTCGATGCTTTTCAATTTTGCTTGTCTATTCTTTAAAGTCTTAAACTTCTAAATAACATATTAATCCCATTTTAGTATTACTAATATTGTAATATGGAATCTACGTTACTTTTATACATTTTTTATAACATAACACTGGTTTACATTAAGCATTTTTTTCCCAATATGAACATTAACCACTTCAATATTTAAAAATTTAGTGACGCAAGTACACCTGTAAACACGATCTAGTAAATAAAATAAAGAAATGTATCTATTAGTGACTAAACACTAAACAGAGATTATAATCATTCTAAATATAAAAAGACATTAACAAAAAAATAATGCAATTTATATGCCTGTATCTAATATAAATAAGATTATTTGTAAATTTGCAAACCAGTTTGTAATGTTGACTCTTAATAAAATTTATATTTTCCTAATATTTATTACTAAAAAAGTTTAGTATAAAATCCAACTTTCTCTGCTTAAGTCTTTTGCAATTTCTAGTGCCTTTTTCATTTCTACATTTAATTATGTTGTCATAAAAGCAACTTATGAAACCGCTACATTACTGACAATACCTCAATTTTGCATATATAGGTATATGGGCTGATGATAGTGATGGAGAAGAAGAAACTAAACCATCATTTCGAACCAGGCAACCCAAAAGTTACACTGCTCCAATAGGTTTTGTGGCTGGTGGCATTCAACAAGCGGGAAAGAAAAACGAAAACAATGTTGAAATAAAAAAGGAAAGTGATGAGTCTGAAAATGAAGGACCATCAACTTCATTTAAATTACAGAATAGTTCCAGTGATTCAGAAACAGAAACCCTTCCTCGCTCAGGTCTTTCTTTTAAATTTTTGTAGAGCTGTAAGTTTTAACATCTGTAACATGTTGTTTGTAGGTTTTGGGATACATAAAGGTCCAACAAATGCAACCATAACAGAGATAACTGGTGATATTGCTGGGTTAAGGAATAAACGCGCACCAGTTAACAGTATGTTAATTAATCAAGGTGTGGGAAATTGGGAAAAGCACACGAAAGGAATCGGTGCAAAACTACTCCTACAAATGGGTTTTCAACCAGGAAAGGGTCTTGGCAAAGATTTACAGGGTATATCGACCCCAGTAGAAGCACGTATCAGGAAAGGACGTGGTGCAATTGGAGCATATGGAGCAGAAAATATACCTAGTATACCAATTAAAAAGGTAATGCTTTTTGTATATCACCTTGAATTATAACACAGGCCAACACACATTTTGGTGCCTGCGATATTTTAACTGTTCCTGGGTAATTTTTGGATGCAGAATGTAAAAAAGTTCTCAGATTTGGTCTATCAGATCTAGTTTTTGAGATTTTTTTAAAAAATTGTGTATATATTTTACGTTATAACTGTTATAATATATAATATTACTATTGACAGTTAAAAAAACAAAGACACATGGATTTAAGTATTTATTGCAAAAACTTAATTTACATAATTACATTAGTCATTAATCACATAGAAATTTTCTTTTATACGACTTTCTAGAATGGAGTTTACTAGGGCAGTCTCGCTGAAGGCTCCAGCAGTAGTTCGCCATCATGTGGCTATCCCATCGTCCTTGATAACGATCTTCCATAGTTTTAATATCCTGATGGAATCTTTCCCCCTGTTCTTCACTACAATCACCAAAGTTTTCTGGAAAACGATCTAGGTGGCTGTGGAGGTAGTGAACTTTATATATACTTTATACTCATGTTACAGCCGAGAATATTAAAATTTGAAAGCATAGTTTCCACTAATTCTACGTAATTCTCTGCTTTATGATTGCCAAGAAAATTTTGTACTACTTGAACAAATGAACACCAAGCGTTAGATTCAGTCTCGTTCATTGATGTGGTGAATCGTGGATCTTTAACAAGTTGCCTTATTTGAGGAACATCAAATATACCAGCTTTTAGTTTTTCCGTGCTAATGCCAGGAAATTTACGTGATAAATACCCAAAGCAATTTCCATCTCGATTTAAAGCCTTCACAAATTGCTTCATTAAGCCTAGCTCGATATGCAAGGGCGGAAGTAAGATTTTTTCTCTTTCAACCAAAGGTTCGTTGATCACGTTTTGTTTTCCTTGAATCATGACATCTCTCGAAGGCCATTTTTTTTTAACCCAGTGCTCATTTTTATCTCTGCTGTCCCAAAGGCACAAAAAACAAGGATATTTTGTATAACCACTCTGCTGTCCAAGGAGGAAGTTAACCATTTTTAAATCGAGACAAATTGCCCACTGATGTTCTTCGAATTTGATTTTTCTTAAAACTAATGCAATTGTTTCATATTCTTCCTTCATGGTAGTAGAATGACCAATAGGAATTGAGCCATATTTGTTACCGTTATGTAAAAGAACACATTTTAAACTACGTTTTGAACTGTCAACAAAAAGGCGCCAATCATTTGGAGTGTATTCAGGCAAACCCATTTTTTCTAAGAGCCCTTTTATATTGTTACAGAATACCAAGTCATTATCCAGAGCGAAAAAAGGCAGCAGATCCTTATCTCTTTTACGATAAAATGTAATATTAGTACTTGGACAAAGTAGATTTTTTTCTTTTAATCTGGATGCAAGTAATTCAGCGGATTCCTTTGAGAGATTCAGGTCTCTTATAAGATCGTTTAGTTCTTCTTGATTGAAACACTGCCGAGTTGCTAAATCTGCTTCAAAATCGCTGTCGTTTTCTGATTGAATTCTTTGAACTTCGTCAGACGTTGATGTTTCTGTAACATCTTCTGTCAGTTCGGGTAGACTGCTAAATGATGGCACGGGTATTTCTTCTGAATGCGCTACAGGCCTTCTTGCAGAATCTAGATCAGGATGTGTCCATTTGTGTCTATTGTTTCTATTTATGCCTTTAATATTAACGAGACAAAAATAGCAGTCGTCATGATGGTTTCGCGGTTCTCTCCAAACCATTGGTACACCAAACTTTAGGCACTTCCTCTTTCCAGTTGTCCACTGTCGCAAATGTTCAACACATGTTTTACATATGAAATGTGGGGCCCAAGATTTATCTTGATCTCCTAAATGAACGCCAAAATAGGCAAGATAAGCTCTTTTCACAAAGTCAGAAATCGTTTTTCTGCTCTCTTTCAAAGTGTATTCCCCACACACATAACAAAAAACATCGGGATGATTTACACAGGTACGTCTGCTTGTGGATGCTATTGTTTCAGTTTAGTGTCTTGATACTACAAAACTATCAAAATTTACACAAAATGATAGCACAACTTTAGCTGGGAAAACTCAGTAATATACTAAATCGAGTACAGCCAAGCAGGTATAGAAGGATCGGGTCATAGGCAATTACAGGTATAAAGGTAATTAAGGGCAGTGTATTGAGTAGTTCCTAGTATAGGAACATTGGGTCAGGGACAATTCCAGGTCTCCATTTGGCTAATTATATTCTGGGAAATTTCTATTTTGACGATTAAGTACATATTTATCTCTTTATTTGTTGTCCTTTATCAGAAAAAAATATCAATTAACCTGTAACCTATATCTCAAAAACTAGAGCTGATAGAAAAAATCTGGCGGCATTTTTGGAATCAGCACATTAAAGACATCTAAAATCAGATGTTAGATTTCCGGCACCAAATTTTTTTTTTCATTTTGTTACCCTGTGTAATTTAATTTAAAAATAATTTTAGGATAAAGCTGAAAAAATTGACGCGGAGAATTCCGAAAATGAATCGAAATGGAAGAAAAACGATTTGTCCAATAAGAAAACGAGATATTACTATAGAAGTGTCGATGATGTTATTGAAAAAGGTAAACGTCCAGGAGCTTATAGAAATTCTGGACCTACAAGGTAACAAAAAATTAAAGTCTGGAGCAAAAAGATTAAAAAATATATGTCAAACATGTTTTTGAATAATCGCGTATTTGCGCCGAATATTCTGTGAATGAATAAAATTAAACAATCCAAACGTTGGTATAGCTTCTGACTTTCATATTTAAAGTTGGTGACGTTCATCAAAGCGATGCCAAAAAATTTAAATGTTCTATTAAATACAATCTTTGCATAACACAAATAGAATGTATTTTTATCTGCTTCTGGGTTTCCGGGCTGGAACCGCGTCACTAGTATATCTGCCGACGTTTCGTACCCATTTGTATGGGACATCTTCAGGGCTGAACTACTGCACTGAAACTGTTTCAGTGCAGTAGTTCAGCCCTGAAGATGTCCCATACAAATGGGTACGAAACGTCGGCAGATATACTAGTGACGCGGTTCCAGCCCGGAAACCCAGAAGCAAATAGCATGGACCACGACCGCGGAAGTCTACGTACCAAATTAGAATGTATTTTTATTACAATTACAATAGTCACAGAATATCTAAATTTTCCTTCTTGTTCTACTAACTGTATTTAACATAAAACGTTTCAATTTTTAGTGAGCTGAGTAAAGTGAAAGTCATTGATATGACTGGTCCACAGCAGCGTGTTTTAAGTGGCTACCATGCATTAAGTGGTCTGAAAGCGCCCCCTGGTATTGAAAGATTTGAAGATGTTGTTCACAAAAAGTGTGTTAACTTTGCATTACCTGAAATACAACATAATTTGGATGTATTGGTCGACTTGTGTGAGCAGGTTAGTTTAACTAAGAGACTTACGTTCATATTATTTGCAGGGCATTGTATAAATCAAGTACAACATTTAAAAGGAAATAACTATTGTAACAATTTATTTTCTAAATCAAAAATGGTTCAATGTTTTAATGAAAATTTACATTTCCTGTCATTCTATCGTTGTAATTTATTATAGAAAATTAATTAAAATGGCATATTAAAAAACTCGAAACCTTACAACCACCAGGTCGGCTGAAAAGTCCCCGGTCTGACACATAGATGGCGTTACTGTTATTAAATTCATATGGTTTTTTGATAGTACTAACCTTCAAACGAAACGTGTCAAAATTTAAGAGCAATCCGACCATTAGTTACTGAGATATTGCGTTAAGAGTGAAGCTACTTTTGTTATTTAAAAAAATGGAAAAAAAAGAATTTCGTGTGCTGATAAAGTACTGCTTTTTGAAGGGAAAAAATACCGTTGAAGCAAAAGCATGGCTTGATGAGGAGTTTCCGGACTCTGCGCCAGGAAAATCAACCATAATTGATTGGTATGCTAAGTTTAAACGTGGTGAAATGAGCACTGAGAGACGGCGAACGCAGTGGACGACCAAAAGAGGCTGTCACCGACGAAAACATCAAAAAAGTTCGCAAAATCATTTTAAATGACCGTAAAGTAAAGTTGATCGAGATAGCTGACATCCTAAAGATATCAAAGGAACGTGTTGGACACATCGTGCATGAATATTTGGGCATGCGGAAGCTCTGTGCAAAATGGGTGCCGCGCGAGCTCACATTCGATCAAAAACAACGAGTCGATGATTCTGAGCTGTGTTTGAAGCTGTTAAATCGTAATAAAACCGAGTTTTTGCGTCGATATGTGACAATGGATGAAACATGGATTCATCACTACACTCCAGAGTCCAATCGACAGTCGGCCGAGTGGACTGCACGCAATGAACCGGCTCCAAAGCGTGGAAAGTTATGGCGTCAGTTTTTTGGGATGCGCATGGAATAATTTTCATATATTATCTTAAAAAGGGCCAGTCCATCAACAGCGACTATTATACAGCGTTATTGGACCGTTTGAAGAACGAAATCGCAAAAAAACGGCCCCATATGAAGAAGAAGAAAGTGCTGTTTCACCAAGACAATGCACCGTGTCACAAATCAATGAAAACAGTGGCCAAATTAAGTGAATTGGGTTTCGAATTACTTCCCCATCCACCGTAATCTCCAGATGTGGCCCCCAGCGACTATTTCCTGTTTGCAGACCTCAAGAGAATGCTCGCCGGGAAGAAATTTAGCAGGGATGAGGAGGTGATCGCCGAAACTGAGGCCTATTTCGAGGCTAAAGACAATTCGTACTACAAAAATGGTATCGAAAAGTTGGAAGAACGCTATAATCGGTGTATCGCCCTCGAAGACAACTATGTTGAATAATAAAATCGAATTTTGGCAAAAAACTGTGTTTTACTATGGTAGACCGGGGACTTTTCAGTTCGACTGTTATACCTGTTCGAATCCTGGTCCAATTCATAATAATTTTGTATAAGTAATGATAGCGATATAATAGCAGGAAATATTAATTTCTCAATTATATATTAGGTGCGCAACCAAGTTCTCGCTGTTTTTCAAGAGATGGCCCCAGTAGTAAGTGCTGGTCGATTGTGACATAACCAAAACGTCATGAACCAAGCTTAGACAAATGGTAAACAAACCGCTTTGACACATTAGTGATTTTATTTTTGCGTCATGTACTTTTGGTTGTGTGAAAATGTCTGATTTTGTGCCAAATAATCGTCATTTGCGGGAAGTGTTGCTTTTCTTCTTTCACTCAAAGAAAACGACGGCTGGAGCGCATCGAGAACTCCAAAAAGTTTGCGGAGATGCTGCTGTAAGTGAAACAACGTGCCGTGATTGGTTCCGTCGCTTCAAAGACGGTGATTTCGATGTTGACAACCGTTCGCGTGAAGGAAGACCAAAAACCTTCGAAGACGCTGAATTGGAGGCATTGCTCGATGAGAATCCGTGCCAAACGCAAAAAGAGCTTGCTTCAGCATTAGGAGTTACCCGCCAAGCCATTTCCCAGTTATTGCATGCCTTGGGAATGATTCAAAAAGGAGGAACTTGGGTTCCTTATAATTTGAAACCAAGAGACGTTGAGCGTCGTTTTTTCGCCTGTGAACAACTGCTCCAGGGGCAAGAAAGGAAGGGTTTTCTTCATCGCATCGTTACGGGTGATGAAAAATTACATTACAGCAACCCAAAGAGAACAAAATCATGGGGACTGCCCGGTCATGCTTCTACGTCGTCGGTTCGGCCGAATATTCACGCTGCGAAGGTTTTGCTGTGTATTTGGTGGGACTAGGGCGGTGTTATTTATTATGAGCTGTTGAAACCGAACGAAACCATCACTGGGGAACGGTATCGAACTTAATTGATGCGACTGAGCCGAGTACTGCGCGAGAAGCGGCACAATACGAGCAGAGGCACGAAAAAGTGATTCTACAGCATGACAACGCTCGACCTCACGTTGCCAAACCCGTTAAAACCTACTTAGAAACGCTCAAATGGGAGGTCCTACCCCACCCGCCATATTCCCCAGATATTGCGCCGTCCGATTATTACTTGTTCCGTTCGATGGCACATGGTCTGACTAATCAGCAGTTCCGCTCATATGAAGACATCTCAAAATGGCTTGCTTCGTGGATAGCCTCAAAAGACGAACACTTCTACCGTGACGGTATTCGAGCTCTGCCAGAAAGATGGGAAAAAGTTGTCGCTAGCGATGGGCAATATTTTGAATGATTCATTTGTAAACATTTTTTCACAATAAAGTTGCATTTTCATCAAAAAAACAGCGAGAACTTAATTGCGCACCTAATATAATTGTATACACTTTTTCTATTTCTATTTTATTAAATTGTGATATATCGAATTAGTTAAATACGTTGTTTCTTTTAGGATATTATTAGAATTGACAGAAATTCAAGACATAACCAAGATAAATTAATCGCACTTAAACAAGACGAAATCACACTGAAAAATGTAATAACTAAAGAAGAAACTCTGATTGACAATTTAAATTCTGTCTTGGAAATCGTTAACAAACTCACAGATCCTACTTTAGGTTTGTCACTGGGCCAAGTGGCCAATATTTTCATGGACCTTCAGGTAAAGATAACCCTAACAATTCTGCAAGTAGTTAGTTCAAATAAAATATTCCAGGAGAATCACTACGAAGAATACTTTCAATATGAGCTGGGTGAATTAGCTCCCGGTCTCGTGGGGCCTCTGTTGACGTCCGCCCTGGCTAGTTGGTCCCCACTAAACGCCCCTTCTCAATACACGGACGTTTTCGGTCAATGGAAGGACATCCTGGAGAAGCCGATGCAACGTGGGACACTAGAAGGTAATAGTATGGGAATACAGCCGTATGATAGTCTCTTATGGCACACTTGGGTGCCGGTTATCAGATCGTGCGTTAGGTAAGTTGCTTCCTTTAGATGTAAACATCTGAAATACTCTCCGATTGGGAATTTTGGCTTGCTTGTCAAATTCGAGACAATGTAGTGACGCAATGTAATCATTCTTATTTGTATAAATGGAAATCTTCGGGTGTTTGAACTCATAATACCTCAACCGAACTTTTTTCCTTATAATTTCCTCATAAGATGTATTTCTTGAGCACCTTTACACGAATTAAATTGACTTGATTTCAAATTAACGAGTCACCTTTGAAAACTTTTTAGGAAATAACCATGTATAAAGATTATTTGAATGAATACTTATTAGAACAGTTGGGAAGCATAGTATCACTAATACAGCAAATACTCTAATAGTAATAATAATAATAATAATAATGTATATATTTGCCCAACAGATCTTTACAATCCTATTACAGGACAACTTTTAATTCTAATTACTTCTGCGTTGACTTACAGTGAACACTAAATTTTCTAAATACTTTAAATACTAATTAACATTAAATACTCATTTGTAAGACCCACCACCACAAGAAGTATAAACACACCTATACACTACAAACACTGACGTAAAATCGTTGGTAAAGGACTATAGTTTATATCCACGGCTGCTAAATTATTAAAGTTATTACATATTCGGTAAACCGGCGATCCAATCATTACATTTGTCCTTGGAATGGACAGACGAAAGGTGTTCGTTACTCTAATCGCTTGCCTGGGAACCAAAAAGTTTATCTTTGATAGAATTTCAGGTGCGTCTATTCCATTATGTAGAAGATGGTAAAGAAACTTTATTTCATTGCGGTGTCTACGGAGCTCTAATGATTCTATGTTAAATGTAGTTAGTAGATTAATGTGGCTGTAGCCCCGAGGAGGATAGTTCCCAAACTGGCGAAAGTAGAGGTACTTCAGAAAGCGCCTTTGCACTAATTCCAGCACATGAATATGTGTTCTATAAAGAGGTGACCACACCAATGATGCATATTCGAGTTTCGACCTAACAAAGGCAAAATAAAGTGGTATTATGCTGTCGATTGACGAGAAGGACTTGGTGGTTCTAATTATGAAACCCAAAGTTTTTAATGCAGCATTGGATATATTATTTATATGGATATTGAATAATAATTTGGAGTCAAATGTAATACCCAAATCCCTAACAACTTGGCATTTTTCTAGGCAAGCATTGTTCAAAGTGTAATTGAATTCAATAGAGGAACCTCTACGAGTGAATGAGACATATCTACACTTAGAAATATTCAAGTGAAGCCCATTATCGGTGCACCATGTCTGGATTACATCCAACTGTTCCTGAAGGTGAGCGCAGTCATCGATATTATTTACTGCGTGATATATTTTCAGATCATCTGCGAATAATAATTTCTCACAGTCTAGAACTTCAGCAAGGTCGTTTATAAAAACAGAAAATAAAAGAGGTCCGAGATTTGGTCCTTGCGGAACTCCAGATGTTGAATGAAAAGGCTGTGATTTATGACCTTTGTAGTAGACGTAGTTAGGTCTATGAGATAAGTAGGACCGAAATAGGAGCGCGAGCGACGGCGAGAAACCCACTTTAGCCAGCTTGTGTAGTAATATTGAGTGATCTATCCGATCAAACCTTTAAAGAAATCGGTAAAAATAGCGTCTACTTGAATGTTCTTATCCATATTATCAGACAGAAACTGCGTTGTTAAGTTAGTTACCGTTGAACGCTTACCAAAGAAACCATGCTGGCATGTGGATAGCAGAGATTTGATTTGCGGAGAGATGTTATGAAAGAGGCAAGCCTCAAAAACTTTGGCGAAGTTGTTTATTATTGTAATGGGACGGTAATTTTCAATGCAACCCATATCGCCCTTCTTGTAAACCGGAACCATTCTACCAATTTTCCAGCATTCAGGAAAAGTACAAGACTGTAGTGTGCAAGATTAAATAGTTGGCATAATGGAGCAGCAAGGACGCCAGCACAATCCTTAATCAAGAAGCTAGGGATACCATCACTACCCGCAGTATTGGAATTCTTAAGTCGTTTTAATGCGTAAAAAACATCCGATTCCAGAATGATCGGTACATTAATTAAGGTACTACTTAATGAATTCTGGGCAGTAGGAGAAGAAGTCGAGATAGGCAATGAGTAAACAGAGGTGAAGAAGTTCAGGAATTCATTGATTATTTCCCGAGGCTGAGTCAAAAGTCAAAATGAAAATTAAGATTGTTTGCTCACTTGAATTACGATGATGCATGGTGACTAAATCTAAAACTACACATCGAATACACTATGTTTAAATTAGAAGCAAACACGATGTGCAGTAGGTGCCACAAAAAAGGTTTATGATGTACAGTAAAATGTAACATGAGAAGGTATAAGAAAAGTTAAATTATTGGCATTACTAGACATGGCTGCTATGGGGTCGGAATTAAGTCTCTTAAGAGTCTATTTAAACTAGTAAGATGTACGTTTCAAAGGTTAGGTTACTTTTGCATTTATGCGCACTAAATGCGTCTTCACTGGTTTCACTGCTGCTTCCCACAGGCTTCTAAAGTGTGGGGATCTCAGTGGAATGAAATGCCACTATCTGATTGTAAAGAAAATAGTTTTACAGACGCTCTCAGTTATGTTGCGAATTTATTGTTTAACTATTTTTCTTAGTTCAGAGTTTGCCTCCCACGAACTGAGCGCCATTATTTGAGTATTCTTGCGTGAATGATCTATACTCTTGCTTTATTCTCGGTTGTTAAATCTGTTTAGAGAATCAGAAATTTAACAGCCCAGCAGAATGTGCTTTTCCCAACAGTCATTTTAGCTTTATTACGTATTGTAATATATATATATATATATATATATACAATGTGTTCAATAAAGATAGAGACGGATTATGCAACCAAGTATACAACAACAAAGATTACAGTTGGTATGAAATATCCTTGTAACTAGATCGTGACAGATCTCTCTTTATAACCCTACTAAATTGTTTGACATTTTGCCTTATTTGATTTGTAATTACGTGTTATCAATTATCAGTAATTTTCAGAAGTATTGGTAAATTTTTGGTGGTTAGAGCGGTAAGTTGGATTTAATTTCATATTAAGTGTGTTGGATAATTTTTTTAAAACTATAGATTTCTAGGGTCTAGGGAATTTCGAATGTAAGGCTACCAATAGTGTATGTTTGGTTGCATAAGGTTCCATCTCAATCATTAATGAACTCACTGTATATCATTTCTATATAGGATTTAATCTACTTTAAGCGTCTTTCTGATATCCAAGGGGCTCTAATTCAATTATAAGGTACTTTGTAAAGATAAAATTCGAATCTCTATTTCTACAGGACACCATCTTTGAGGCCAAAATGTACACGTATTTTTAAGTGACAGCCATATAACAGTTTGTGCGCGGAAAAATAACATCCTGTATAATGTAAAAGCGTTAAAAAATACCGCATTTTTGAGAAAAAAAGACATATTACTCTTTAAATTGAAGTTTCATTTAAACACAATGCGTTAGAGAGATATGGACATAGCAAAACAATGGCTAACTGAAATTTTCTAATTTTTACCCCATTTCATATCGTATATACGTTGCAGAAATTTTTGAATTAATTTACTGCTTTCTGGTGAGATTCGAACACACGATCTCATACTTACCGGGCGTGTGTCTAAAATACTTGACCACAGGACGGTGGTATTCGATTCAAAGCCATAATTTGCATTATGTCCACGGATATTCCATATCGCATGTTGTCTGTGCGGTTATGTTGCCAAGAATTGTCTATCTTCTCTATTACAATGCATCGATTTATTAAAAAGACTTCAACTGCTTTTATGGATATAACTTCTTGTCTTCTGTGTCACTTTGTTATTGCGTTTCGTCAATCCAACGCCAATTATTCCTGTCTGATCGCGAAAGTACATTATACTCTATGGAATAATTTTTTTTTTAATTTTTTTTACGAGAGAGCGTTAAGCGTACTAAAGAACAGTAAAAATACACTTATTCTAATAACATATACAGGTGGAATTTGTAAGAAAAGTGCTTTGTTTATTTTCAGTTTAAATAAAATCATAGATGCCCAAATAGTGTATGATTAATTTCATTGGTTTAATATGAAAATTATTTGTAAAACCCGTCAAAACTTTGCCAAAAACATGCGGATAAATTTTGAAAGGACTTACAATTCATCAAATTCCTTTAACGCCATCTTTTTTCAAATTCAAAAGCTTTTTGATATTATAGAAACTTTTAAATATATTTTTTTCGATGTTTTCCTTTTATTTCTACATAAATACTTCCAAAGCTCTTTGTTAGAGTAGATTTTATTTATCCCACCCCTTAAAATCGCAAAATTCCAACCTAATTTTGTTAATGTATATTTTCAGTACTTGGAATCCCCGCGATTGTGACCCACTGATAAATCTCCTGGAGAAATGGAAACCACTGCTTTCACCCTGGGTACTGGACAATGCCCTAGACCAGCTGGTCATGCCCCGTTTAACAGCGGAAGTGACAAATTGGGATCCCCTGACGGACACCATACCAATACACACCTGGGTACATCCCTGGATTCCACTTTTAGGTAATTAGAAAGCTTCCATAAATACAGCTTGTCAAGATTAATATTTCGTTCTTTTATAGATGTCCGATTACAGACCAGTATTTATCCGATAATACAAGAAAAATTAGGTGTAGCGCTCACGAACTGGCATCCATCAGATGGATCTGCAAAATTAATGCTGAAACCCTGGCAAAGAGTTTTACCAGAAGGCTCATTTTTCGCTTTTCTAATCAAACATGTAGTCCCCAAACTTCAGTTGTGTATGCAGTCGTTAGTTATAAATCCACATCAGCAACCTCTAGGTAAATTCAAACAGAAACAACAGAGTAACGATAAATATTGGATTGTCAAAAGTCGTGACGCATTTTTGCAACAGATGGCGTTAAATCATTTTCGCGAGTGCTAGAATCATTCGCACCTATCTTTATTCTATATCCTATTATCGCTGACAGATGTAACTTAACTTTGGATTAAATTGGGCGATTCCATTGGGTGTGTGAAATTTTATAAAAAAATGGAAGTCCAAAATGCTCTACAAGAGCATCAAGGCCAACGATGATTCACGAAATTCCATTTTGCTAATTTTAATTTTAACCTCTTAAGTCAGTCAGGGGAGGCTCACTGAGATTGATGACGAAATAGAGGTGTTGATCGAGTCAAATCCACAGCAAATGGCAAGAGAAATTGCAATGTTAAGCATCCATCATTCAAGCATTGAAGTCCATAGAAAAAAACATACTTAATATTTGGATTCCAATTCTTGACAGCAAAAACATTTGCAATATGCTCCTTAAACGTGAGAAAAACGATGCTTTTTTTCCAATGACTGATAAGTAGGGCGGCGACGAAAGTGGCAATACCATAGGCGGTACGGTAGAACGGGCAATTGGTGCGCAGTGAATGAGATCATTCACATCAAATACAATACGGTTCATGGTTGGTGTTTAAGTGTAAATTATAAACTGCGGCGAAAGTGTCCGTAGCAGTGCCGTGTCTAGACTTATTTTTACACAATTAGTGCTTACCTAGTAATATGTAATTTCATAACCCTGGTAATGTGTTGTGGAAGTAACTGTACATCTGCATCATTGCATACGTCTCTACGGTTGCTTCTGTAAATGACGTCCTTCGCGACGAGAAAATGTTTTTGTATAGAGAAAAAGATCGTTCGGCGTCTATTGATGTAATTTTAGCAGAAAGAAGCTGTTGTTCAAAATCATTCCAGGGCTCACTATTTGCACATTTGTCATAAATAGTTCGTAAAACATGCAAGTCCGGATTTTTTTTTAAAACACTTAATAATTTTTGATGAGCTCGTACACCAGCAGCGTCAGTTAAACTATGCAAATGAGCGGTCACATTTTGCACTATGCATAGTGATGCGTCTAAGGGCAGCGAATCGTTTTCGTTTTGAAGTTTTGTAATTGCTTCTACTAATGGATGGTAATTGTTATATATTGTATGCAGATCTTCCAGAATTTGGGGATTTTCAAATTGATGTTGACTGTCTCTGATTGCTTGGGATTCGGTTGGCCTAAATTTTGATATAACGGATTTAACTTTGTGAAAATTCTTATGGTAATAAAAAGCTGCATTTAGCCACGTGCCCCATCGTGTAAGAATGGGTTCCGGTGGTTCCGAAATATCTGGACAAGTTTTATGAAATTCTTTAAGTCGTTTAGGGGATTTAAGAAACACTTGTTTGGTGGATCCAATCAAATGATCAATGTTTTTATAACTACTTCTAACATTTTCAGCAACTAAATGAAGAGCATGGAGTACACAAGTTATGTGTATTAATTTAGGAAAAGTTACTTTTAGTAAATGTCCGAGTAGTAACATAGTAGCAGCACCATCTGTTACAAGCATGCAGACTTGAGTACTATGAATGTGAAATTTCTTTAAGGTGTTCATTATTATTTGCCGAATATTTGCCGCATATTTGCCGCAGTACATGCTTGTATACGTTTACAGGCTAACAAATAGGGCTGTGAAAATGTGTTGGCTGATAAAATACGTACACGTTTATTATACTATTTTTTTTTAAATGAGTAGTCTCATCTACAGTAATCCACACATTTTTATTATGCGATTCTCTTCTTGCTATATTTTCAAGCCTCTCTCTTAAACGCGGCAAATGTTTCTGTAAAGTTCTTCTTGCAGGTAATTTATAATTTGGCAGATATTTATTCCAGAACACTTGAAAAGGGCGTTTGCTGATTTAAACGAAGCGGCAAATTACATGCAGTCAACATAAATAAAAAATCATAAAGGAATGTTGCATAAGGTATTTCATTTCTTTTGTTCAGTTTATGTATTGCACTGTTCACATGTTTTTTACAATTGTCTTTCTTCCGTATTATAAAAGTCGCTTATTACAAACCAAACACAATACTGCACATCCATCATACTTTAAATCGGGAAATTCTGCTATGTATTTTCTAACCGACGTAGCAAACGGCACAGACTTTCGCGACATGTTTGTGTGAAGTTATTATAAACACCAACCGTGAACCGTATTGTATTTGATGTGAATGATCTCATTCACTGCGCACCAATTGCCCGTTCTACCGTACCGCCTATGGTATTGCCACTTTCGTCGCCGCTCTACTGATAAGTCATAAGAAACTGGATTGTGTATAACATTTAGATACGAAGACTATCTAAATCCGACTTGAAAATTCGCCTTAAAAGTCATCGAAAGCAGACATTCATCAGAGGAAAGTTATGCTCCCAATGTGTTGAGATTTTTAAACTCGTCGTGTTTTTCGAGCTCCTAACAATAAATAATTCAAGCATATTCTGTCGGAAATTACAATTGAAACAAATCTAGCATCCCAAAACGTTCAGGGTTCGTTAATCATTACAACACAAGACCGAAAATAATAAATTAGTTAAGCTCTTATGAAAAATCAATAATATGTTGAAATGAAACACTTTATTTTGAACGAAATAAGTTTTATTTCATGTGCATTGCATACATCTTCAGTATCAACTAGTTACTATTATAACAATCAGTTTCAACATACCACACACAAGTTTAATCGCCCGTCAAAAATGATTGGATGGCATATACTGCTACACCTACCGTACTCGCCTTCAGACTCCCACTTGCTGCGTTTTCTTCAAAGTTTCGTACGTGATCAAACGATCAATTCATATTAGACTGTGAATCAGCTCCTTGTAAAATTTTCTTGCTCATGAAATTAGGTTGTTCTATATGCAAGGAATTGTAAAGCTCACTAGGCTGTCGCAGGAAACAAACAATACTCAGCGTGTATTTGATTTTTGTGCCGTATGGTTCTGTACCAGTTTTCCCGCGGATCCACGTGCGACAGTTTGATTATCTGCTGATGGTGACAACTTTGTTGTCGAAATACGTATACAGAATACGAACTTTGATATGAAAAGGGGTTTTATTTACCTTTTTTTTATTAAAGCAATACACAATTGAGTAACCTTTTTTGTATTAACAAATGACCTATGAAAAATAGAAAAAATACGCCATAATTTTTCCGACAATCCAATAGTATAATGAATTAAGTAACAATTAATTATAATCATTGTTGCGCATATTTCTTTTTTTATATAATAGAACCTTGGCACTGGGTGATGGAATGGAATGACATGTTATCTGTCGGAAGTATGACATTGATATTGGATAAATTTTTCTTCCCGAGGTGGTTACAAACATTGGCAATGTGGTTGAACCATAACCCGGATTACTCACAGGTTACAGAGTGGTATTCAGGATGGAAAAGGATGATGTCCGAACCGTTACTTGCTCAGCCTACAATTAAAGGTAAGACACTGAACTTTACAGACGATAAATCTACGAGGGAGCGTTTTTATATTCGCGGAATGAGCGGGTTGTAGAGGGGTGAGTAGGCGCATTGGGGGCGTGGCCTGTGCAGTGACTCATGATTAGTATAAATACGAAGTTTCATTGTTATTATACAGGTAGTCTTTGAGCTATCGTCAACCAAGTAACATAATCAGGAGTGAAAAGTGAAATATGGAAAAAATCGAATATCGTACCGTTATAAAGTTCCTTACCAGGCAAGGAAAATCATAATGCATGAGATGTCATTGGTTTACGGCGACTCTTGTCCAGGAAAAACCATGGTGTACAAGTGGCATAGTTTATTTAAACAAGGAAGGGAATCCCTTGAAGACGACCCGAGGCCGGGCAGGAGCATGAGGTGACCACGCCAGCACTTATCCAAAAAGTTGAACAAATTGTATTCGAAGATGCTCGGCTAAAGAAGAAACAACTCGCAGAAGTGGTTGGAGTATCCGATACAACAATTTTTAAAATCCTACACGATTATCTCGGCATGTCTAAGGTCAGCGCAAGATGGGTGCCGAGAATGCTCACGCCGCCGCAAAAACAACAGCGCGTAGAGTGTTCGTGTGCATTTTTGGACCTCTGTAATGAAGACAAGGATGGTGTATTGAGTGGAATTGTTACTGGAGACGAAATTTGGGTTCACCATTATGAACCTGAGTCCAAACAAGACTCCATGCAGTGGCATAAAAAGGGCACAGCACCTCCCAAGAAATTTAAAGTGTCACAATCAGCTGGGAAACTCATGGCAACGGTATTTTGGGACTCGGAAGGAATATTGTTGATTGATTATAAAGATAAAGGTGTTTCTATAACCGGAGAATATTACGCTTCAATATTAGAGCGACTAAAAGAAGCCATTAAAGAGAAAAGACGGGGAAAATTGACAAAAGGTGTTCTGCTTTTGCACGACAACGCGCCCGTCCACAAGAGCCGCGTTGCGTTAGCTGCCCTGCATAAGGTGGGCTTCGAAATTGTGAATCACCCACCCTACAGCCCAGACCTGGCCCCGAGTGATTATTACCTGTTTCCGAAAATGAAAAAAGAGCTGCGGGGTAAAAAATTTACTGCCGATGATGAAGTCAAGGAGGCAGTTTCGGCGTATTTTGCAGATAAAGAGAAATCATTTTTTTATGAGGGTATAAATAAATTAATTGAAAGATGTGAAAAATGTATCCGTCTTGCAGGTGAATATATTGAAAAAGAAAAATAATTTGGTTTTTTTATTTCCACCCCTTGTCCCCCATTCCGCGAATATAAAAACGCTCCCTCGTAAATATTACATAAATATTGTTACGCCTCAAGTTTTCTTTTTCTGGCGCTTTCTTATATAATGTCAGCGTATACAGTGCTCGCTAAAAGTTTCATGACAAAATTATGTTTAGAGTCTGCAAATAATCGATATTGCTGGGTAACTACAGTTCTTCATTAGCTTAAAATAATCCTATTACAAGAACAATAAAGAAGCTAAAATTGCATCTTAATAAAATTCAAAACCCTGCTTTGGTTCTTTAATATATGTACATTCACATTAGATAAAAACATAATTTCAACATAATTTCATGCTGCATCTTGAAATAATATCCTTAAAG
Organism: Dermolepida albohirtum; assembly: GCA_031893035.1. Taxonomy (NCBI): domain Eukaryota; kingdom Metazoa; phylum Arthropoda; class Insecta; order Coleoptera; family Scarabaeidae; genus Dermolepida; species Dermolepida albohirtum. The sequence continues at coordinate 59,540 of JAVIWB010003091.1, forward strand.
GATCTACATAACTTGAACATTAAGCACAACTGAATTAGACATAAAATTAAAAGGAATAAAAGTGCCAAAATGAAAATTCAAAATAAAATGTTTTTTTTTTATGTGTATTAAATCTTTCTGTGGGTCGAGCGAAGGTTGACAATTTATTAAAGTTTGATTTAATGTTTTTTTATGTGTATTAAATCTGTCTGTGGATTGAGCGAAGGTTGGCAATTTATTGAAGTTTGATTTAATATTTACACGTGATGGCAATAAATTTATTAAAAGCGATCACGTATTAAAGCGATTTCTGGCTACCTCTAGCGCCACAATAAATGTAGATAAGAAAGAATGTATTTATGCACTTCAATTTAGTTTTTGTAAAGTTGCAGTCTTCCCAATTAGCTTTGAAAACAAATTAATACTTTCAAACACAGCGATTGAAATATAAAACAGTACGTCTTCTTTACACCAGAAAATCAATTTACATTTTTTACTTTGCAGATAACTTCCACAAAGCCTTAGAAATGATGAATAGAGCCGTGTGTACAGGCCAACAACCAGGTGCGAAAGAATCAGTTTCATACTTGACAAACATAGAAACGAATATGCCGCCTCCACCTCCACCACCTCGAATCGAAAACTTAGCAGAGGCTGTGCGCACAGCGACGCAAATACTGCAAGGCTTCAAAGATCTGATAGCCAAAAGATGCGAAGAACGTGGCATACTTTTCGTGCCAATTCCAAACAAGTACCACGAAGCGAAACAAGTTTATAGACTAGGTATGAACGGAGTGCAGTGTTACATCGATCGAAACGTTGTCTTTTACACTCAAAATAATTCCACATGGCTGCCGACCTCCCTGAACAGACTGCTTGATATGGCATAAAAGAAATTATAGGCGTTTTATTTTGAATAATTTATTTTTTACTATTGTATATAAGTAATAAATAAGATAGTTAACAATTTTTTAAATGTTTTTTAATATAATTTCGATATAAAGCATGCAATAGTAATTGGATAAAAGGTTTTTAAACTTAATTGGAATCGCCTCGGGCATTTTTATCAATTTCTTCGACTTTGTCCTCTTTACCTTCTTCTACCACCTCCACGTCTTCATCGTACTCGTTTTGAATGGAAACTGAATCGATGTTTTGTTCGGCGGTCGCATCATCTTCGTCTCCTATAATGATTTCTTCTGGGTCTGGAGCTCTTGGTAGAAATTCCGAATCTGGATAAATAGTACTGAATATTTCTTTGGCCTAAAAAGTGAATAAAGGCATTCAACATCTCTTAAACGATTACAAGAACCAAACGAACTTTTTTAATGGATAAATCAATATCCAAATCGCTGTCCGGACCGGGACACAAGAATACGTTCTCAGGAACGCTATCTCTTAAATCAGCAGTGTTGGTATCCGGCGCGGAATAGTAGAAAGACCAAAGTACTTGAGGCCTTCTATCCCTTATATCGCTATCTTCTTTTTCGCTCTGGAATAACTTGGATACGCATTCTTCTAAGTCTTCTTTTGGACTGTCTTCTTGCTTGGTGAACATATGGATGATATCTAAATAAGAACGATATTTAAGATGCAAATTTTAAAAAAAAGTACAATTGAAACGCGAATAATTTATTGCTGTTATTTAAAGTTGAACTGTTTGTTAATAGAGGGAACTGCATGTATCTTAGTACCACAGTTGAGTTGTTTCAGTTTTGGAAGCCAAAAAAGTAACTACCTCATAAGTAAAGTTGCACATCGCAACATGTTACGAAAGTAGTATGCGTTGAAATATATATCGGGCTTATTGTCGTGAGGTCTGCACATAGCGAGAATTTAATAAGTTGTACGAAAGCTGTAGTGGCAAACAAACGAGAACGTAGACATGTAAATTCCACAACACAGTAATGAAAGAACTAACGTACGACTTTCTCACGATGCAATATTTTCGGAGTGGTGTTGGAATTACTGCACCAAGTATTTTGCCAAGTTCTATAGTGGAGACCCAATCGAACTTACTATCGCCTTAAGGGGTGTTTCTTCTTTGTGTATTTTCGGTAATCCATACATCTTTGGACATTTGGATGACTTCTCTCTCGGTGTTATTTAGGTGCGGTATTTCATTTCCGTTCTGGTAGTTATTTCTAAAAGCATTGTAGAGTCAGAGTTGATAACCTGATATGTTTGATCTTGTAACAAATTTATCATTTTTCTGTCGTAGTCCTTTTTATTCATTACGACATATATTTCCTTTATCGGCGGGTGGCATTACAATCGTATTGTCTTTCGGAGAAAATTGATAGTAACGATTCAGGAACTGCAAGATCTTGTTGGTTTAGTTAGTTCAGGGTACCACTATTAATGGAAATGTTTATAAAAAGATCGTTATACTTAGATTTTTTATCGACAAAATGAAAGATTTGGAGTTTCATGAGCTTCGGTACTTCTAGAATATCATCCTACTGTACCATTACCAAGTTTCTGGCCTCGTAATGGTAAAACAAACTGTGTGCAACTATAAGGTCTAGTAAAAAGAAATCCATTATTTTTCCAATAGATGGCTTTAGTAATCTGTATCTCGCGTTGTATAAGTGCGATCGCGTTCCGCTAGATGGCGTTCGAAAGATAAGATTTCGCACTAAACGAACTTCTCAGACAGTTTTGTGATTACTTGACTTAATATTGTTTGAGCGCGCGTCAAAGATGGACACCAGCAAAGTTAAAATACGCCATATTTTACAGTTTTTCTTCGATAAAGGCGAAAACGCAAGCCAGGCGGCTAAAAATGTGAATAATGTTTATGGTCCTGATACTGTAACAGTCAATCATGCGCAATTTTGGTTTCGTCGATTCCGTTCCGGTAATCTTGATGTCACAGATGCACCACGCTCTGGAAGGCCAATTGTCGAAAATATCGATAAAATAATGGAAATCGTCGAGTCCGACCGTCATGTAAGCACTGTTTCGATTGCCCAGGAGCTAAACATTGCACAAAAAACCGTTTGGAACCATTTAAATAAGGTTGGATACAAAAAGAAGCTTGATGTATGGGTGCCGCACGAGTTAACGCAAAAGAACCTGATGAACCGAATTTACATCTGCGAATCGCTGCTGAATCGCAACAAAATCGATCCGTTTCTGAAGCGGATGGTTACTGGTGATGAAAAGTGGATCACTTACGCAAACGTCAAGCGAAGACGGTCGTGGTCGAATCGTAGTAAGCCGGCGCAAACGGCGGCTAAGCCAGGCTTGACGGTCAGGAAGGTTTTGCTGTGTGTTTGGTGGGATTGACAAGGAATTATCTACTATGAGCTGCTTCCCTACGGCCAAACTCGTAATTCGGACCTGTACTGTCAACAATTGGACCGTCTGAAGGAAGCAATCGCCTAGAAGCGGCCAGCTTTGGCCAATAGGAGAGGAATTGTGTTCCATCAGGACAACGCCAAGCCACACACATCGATAGTGACTCGCCAGAAGCTCCGGGAGTTTGGTTGGGAGGTTCTTATGCATCCACCTTATAGTCCGGACCTAGCACCAAGTGATTACTACCTGTTCCTGTCTATGGCGAATGATTTTGCTGGTAAAAAATTCGCCTCAAGAGAAGCTTGTGAAAATCGACTGTTCTAGTTTTTTGCCAATAGGGGCGAGGGTTTCTATGAGAGAGGCATTATGAAATTACCTTCAGAATGGCAACAAGTTATCGAACAAAACGGTACATATTTGACCTAAGTCGGATCATTCTAACTATGCTAAATAAAACCTTCAATTTAATGCAAAAATAATGGATTTCTTTTTACTAGACCTTATATTAGAGCTGATGTCATTACTTATGTTTTGCTAGTTTCTAATGATAAATACGAATGACTGGAACATTTGTAACTAAAAAGAACTAACGCCATCTGTTACAAAAATGTCATGACCTTCCCTGCAACACTACATTTTATCTCCAAATGAGGGACCTACACCAATCTGTAAATTGTAATTAAAATTACACCACTTACATAATCCTTTAGGACATGTCCCGGTCAAACATCCAAGTTCCACAACATTACACAAACGCTTGCCGTTCTTCAATGGATAGAACAGCAATGTGAGATGTTCTTTTTCACTTTCCATAATAGACCTGTGTGTGTTAGTTCCGAATATAAAAGAATCTTTGACATAAAAATATGTATAACGTACACAATCAACCCGGAAAAAAATTTGATTAACGCCGGTCGTGAAAGCCTTCAAAATTGCATATACCTTACCCGTTAGTAATGAATATTCCTCTTGAAATATACGTCACTTTTACGGACCTCACAAAGTCAACTGGGCTTTTCTCAATGCCCATGACCAAGTAAGGTGCGTTTATTCTTTGTCTTCCGCAAAGGAGAGACTTGAATTTTTTGTCAGAATCGAATATAAATCCACCCAGTTTCTGATTTAATGCATAAATTCCTCCGAATACAGCACTTAATCTAAAGCAGAAAATGTTTATGAAAAATTAAAAAATATTTACGTACAAAAAACAGATTTGTTTACCTACAAAATGCCTGACTTAGTTCACCACTACCATACATGGAATATAAAAACGGTGTTTTGCCAAATCGTCCTAAACTGTTAAGAAATCTTTTTATATTTTCGACACCTTCCAAACATGGTGTATCGATAGTGGACATAGCGATGGCATACAATACATAATGAATAATATTATCAGTTAATTTTTTATCTTTTAGGTAAGTATGGAATGTTTTGTTTTCATAATCTGCAAAATAGAAAAAGATTTTAATAATAATACATCATAAACAGGATAAATTTCTTAAATAAAAATGTTCCTAATTACAACCATCTTCTCAACTATATACAGCAAAAAATGGGAAAGAACATAATAATTCTTTCATAATGATTTTCATTCAAAACAAGCTACAAATAATTCTTACCTTTAAATTCATTTTCTTCACTGTCCATACATGCAGTCAGTAATTTCATAAGCATACGTTTTTCAATAACTGAAACCTTAGGATTCGAGAATACATCTGATCTTGAACATGGAACTACTTCCAGCTGTCCATTTAACCAGGTCAACACGCGACTAACGCTACGATATTCTGAATATCTGGCTATGTTAGATGATATGAGCAACTCTACAAAATCACCTCTAGCAAATTGTAACTAAAATATTAATAGTTAAAATCTGCATGAGGTTTCTTTTTTAAAATAATTACTTTTGGAGCAATATCAATATTAAATTTTCTGGAATCCTTCAGTAATTTTTCTTGAGTCCATATTTCTTCTGCAATGCCATTATTAGCTTCAGACTTATCAGTTTTATTTTCTTCATCCTTGTTATCAGTACTTTCAATTTTATTTTCAACTTTTCTAAAATATGCTTATAATTAGTGCTGTTAAAATTTATCAATACTTGTCTTACTCAGTTGTGTTCCATTTCAGAGAAGTATTGGTTAAACTGAATAAATTGTTTCCAAGTTGAAACAATGTCTCTCCATCATTCAGTTCTATAGGACAAGATTCTGTGTTAACATTCTGATTTTTTCCACATAATTTGTCAAGTTGCTCTAAATTAAAGGATGCCCACAAACCACCATAGTAATCCTGACTAAAACATGCATTCTTTATTTTGAAAAGTGTTCATTTTCCGCTGATAAAATTTAATTTTACCTGTCGATATGTAAAACCGTTTTACCCTTTCTACTTGCGGCTGCTGACACAACAGACTCCACAATACCTACATAAAATGAAACAAGTAAATAACATTATTCAATGAGATATAATATTACCGGTTCCTACAACAATTATATCAAATTCTGTGGGTAATTCGTAATCCATTTTAAAGATGTTATCAAAATATTGAAATCATTTATCTCTAAGCATGTTAACTACAATAATCTATTCGTTTGACATTTACTTTGGGTACATTCTTAACGAATTAAAATTCTTTTTATTTAATTTTTCGCTAAAATTGATTTCCACATTATTTATTTTGTAAATATTATATTTAAAGTAATAATTTTTTTCTTGAGTTAAATTAACTCAGTACAACTACTGATAAAAATAAATACTTATCCTATAGAACGTATCCTTCAGAGGAATATAAAAAACGTACTTTATTATCCCTATCCTTTTTTACTAGCATTAGTAAACAAAGGATAGTATTAAATAAAATTACTTAGCTCGTACAAGTATACGCCGAATTTAATATTTGTATTTTCGAACTGTCAAAAACAACTAGTCATTTACCTGAAAAATCTAAACTAAACAGAAGCTGTTAGTTTTAAAATAGTATTTTAGATTGTTTTAAATTAAATAAACAGAAATGGTAAGTATTTAACTATTAGATGCATCAATTCGAAGTTCTTTTTACATTAAAAATGACTATAAAAAGGAAATATACATTTAACATTGCTTTTTTTTGGAATGACTTGCTACTTTAAGGTTATAATGTATTTTACTTGTAGAGTTTTGGTTTACCATCTATTAAAATTAAGCCTGAAGTGGCATCAGAAGTGAATTTACAAGAAGGATCATATGGCATGCCTAATTTAATGACAAATGGATTTTCTTCAGTAAAATCAAATTTGGAATACACACATCCTCTAATGGTTTCAGAAAATAATGTATGTAAAACAGCTATTGAGAATTGCCTATATAATTAGGAATTTTATTTCCAGTACCATAAAAATCGAGAAAATTTGAACATGGTAATGATGCGTAATACACAGGGTTTACATGCCCCTTTGAAATTTGCAATGGAATGTCAAGCTGCTAAGAAAGTTGGACACCTTCCATTTTTACCCTCATCAAATATAATGTTGGATGTTCTTACTGGCAACGACATTGATATTGGACCTGAAGATGTATTTAATTTGCCAGAATTTAGAGAAATAGCTGGACAACCGCATGCTGTTGTAGAAAAATCATTGAATATTTTGTAGGCTAAATATATTTAATAATTTCACTTCACTTAATAAATATTTTTTATTAATTTACATTTGTGTTTTATTGTTGATAAACATTCTGCAAATTTGAGTTTTAATAGCAAAAATTGCAATGCAGAGCTACCGTTTATTAAAGGTTACTAGAATAAATATTTTATTAAATTATATGTAATAATTGTTAATAAAGAAACACGTTTGTATTTAAAATAATAGATGTCGCACGGACAAAATGCAATGCTTATGACTTGTTATAAATATCGCAAAATTACGAGCTTTAAAATCAAAATAATTACGTACGTATTCTAATCTACGTTTAAAATGAACAACAAAGCACCTTAATATATTTAACAAAATCGGGATTTACTTCGAAAATGAATTTACATTGCTACTTAGAAAACAGTAATCTATCGTTCGTGTTATATCGTTGTCTATTAGATGGCGCTAAATTAATTAATTCACGATTTAATTATATGTGAAATAGTTAAATTTAAACGCATTTTTACTACATTGTTCCTTTTAATATATATTTAGAATTGATGCACGGAATCAGGAAATGAAACGCTGAGGGTATAATACTACTACTAATTTTTTTTTTATAGAGAATAAACATTTCCAAAAACAGCTAGTCATTACTAGAGGGCGCAAGTTTGACGTAAAATAAATTTGAAAAGTAATTTAAATTATTATCAGCCACATGGTCTTGTTTTTTCTATCAAGATTAAACATATATGATAAATACAATAATCTATAATTGTATTAAAAATGTATTCACAATAAATGCAATAAATACTAAATCGGTACGGCAAATTAAAAAACACTATTTTGTGATAAATATATTTTAAAGATCAACCCATGGTATACTTTTTTAAATCTTTTCAGGAGTGGTAAGCGGGGAAAAGACGAAAGACGTAAACTCACTCAGTTTACTTATTTTTCAAACGTACCAAAACGCCTGATACACCATCAAGTACCAAACATCAGGAATGTTAATATTATGCATACATGTACTATGTGAGAAAAGAAAACGAATTAATGTTTACCCTGTTGAGGTAAATAAATAATTAGATTTTCATTAAAAAATTTAATGAGTTGTCCTTCCTCATGAACAAATATATTCTGGTATTCGTCCAGCCATGCTTTCAGTAAAATTTTCTATGGACACATGTGGAAGCTAATTTCAAACAATCTGTATGACATCATGTAGCTGTTGTAGTTCATTGGATAGTTAGACAGTTTTGATACAGCATATTTCAGACATGTTTTATGGGCGATATATGTGGCGACTCCTCTTGCATAGTAATATGGCAGCTACAACAGAGGACAGGCATTGTCTTGTTGAAATGTGTTATTGTTCAGATATATAACAAAATCGTTTCAGGACTTCGTAAATGTTACATGCCTGTAACACATCAATTAATTTCAATTTTACATTACCATATTTCTTTATAAAATCATTAATTTTGATAACCTTAATATTGATCTTAACTTCCCTTTTGTTTCTATTGCTTTTTTAGTTGTTTCTTAATTAACTTAATTATTTTCGATTCACTCTTTTCTATAGTTACTTTCAAGGTATGTTGTAGCTGCGTTTGGAGATATACATATATTTATTCACATAGCGCATATGTTATTTAAACCTCGCCTTTTTACATTTCTTTTATCGCAACGTTTCGATGAATATGTTCTTTTGCCTAAGAACTTTCGTGTAAAAGTTCCTCGTCTTCTGACCTGAGAAGTAAAAAGGTGTAAATTTATTCTTTTTTCCAGCAGCAAGAACGTTGTCCTGGAGAACAATTCAAACTACCGATGAGGGGGAAATACCTTAAGAATTGATGGCTACATGAAAAAAAAGGATTAAAAAAGGTAAATCATATAATCCTCATAATATAAATAACTGAATCATAGAAGGATTCTTTCTTGTGTGATGGCGTTGAGTCCTCTGCAATGTTAGCTGCAGTAATATTGGGTCTGGGAAAAAGTTCGTGGCGTTTTTCCCGATAGATGGCATTGGTTGCCGATAACTAAAGAACAACAAGTCACAGCGACACCACCGACGGCTCGTTTTTTAGATGACCTTCCGAACGTTAGTTTGAGCGTAGAAACATTGTAATCGGTGCAGTGGTTGGAAAGTTATTCGCACTTGAAAATGGAGAAGAATAATGAGAAATTTCGCTATATTCTGCAATATTATTATGATAAGGGGAAGGTACTTTATCGAAATCTGTTGCGCGGAAATGGTTCGCTCGCTTTCGTTCTGGAAATTTCAATGTGAAAGATGAGTCACGCTCCGGTCGTCCAATCACTGAAAAATCTGATGAAATTCTTGAAAAAGTTCAACAAGATAAGCATATCAGCAGTGTCGATATTGGCATGGAGCTAGGCATTGACCACAAAACTGTTTTGAACCATTTACACAAAGCTGGTTACAAAAAAAAAGCTTGACGTATGGGTTCCTCATGAGTTGAGCGTGAAAAACATGATGGACCGAATTAACATCTGCGATGCGCTGCTGAAACGGAATGAAATCGAGCCGTTTCTGAAACGTTTAATAACCGGAGATGAAAAATGGATTACGTACGATAATCGGAAGCGTAAAAGATCGTGGATAAAGGATGGTGAGCCGTCACAAGCGTTCGCTAAGCCAACATTGACGCCATAAAAAGTGATGCTGTGTATATGGTGGGACTGGAGGGGAATCGTCCACTACGAGCTACTTCCAACTGGTCAGACGATTGATTCTCAACTCTACTGTGCACAACTAGAGAGATTACGCCAGGCGATTGAAAGAAAACGGCCCGAATTGATTAATAGGAAAGGTGTTGTCTTCCATCATGACAACGCCCGACCACACACTTCTTTGATGACCCGTCAAAAATTGAGAGAGTTTGGTTGGGAAGTTTTGATGCACCCACCTTACAGTCCGGATATAGCACCCTCTGACTATCATCTGTTTCGATCTCTGCAGAACTCTCTCAATGGAATTAAGTTGGTTTCAAAAGAAGCCTGTGAAAACTACTTGATTCAGTTTTTCGACCAGAAACCACAGAAGTTTTTCACCGATGGGATCATGGATCTACCAAAAAAATGGCGAAACATTGTCGATAATAATGGAGCATATTCGGTTTAAATGAATTCGTCCACGCGCCATGCGGGGACCAGTTGAATTTTACTGAAAAAGCGCCACGAACTTTTTCCCAGACCCAATATATTGTTATTTGCACCTTTTCATTGTATAAGTCGGGAAATGGTTCGGAGAAACTTTTGTACGAAAGAATATTAAAACGAATCATTCTATTATTAATAACACCCTATATACTACATATGTTTCACAAATTGACTGTTCATCAGGCAGATTTTGTGATATTAATGAACGATTCCTTGATAGCGTTAGTCATATCATTTCGATACAGATAAATAATAAATAATCATCATAATTATTCATTTCGTACGAAAATTGTTAGGCATAAGGACATACTCGTAAAAACGTTACCATAAAAGAAAAGCAAAAGGTGATGTTTAAAAACTCGTATTACGAAATGCAGCTGCAACAGACTTTGAAAGTAACCATACAGTATTATTAGATTAGAAGAAATGATAAATTAAAATGAAAAGTTGGATTCAAATATTATCATTTTATTGTAGACAACATAATTAACACAGAGTTAAACACAGTACATTAAATAATTAAAAATGAGTTAAAAAGTAGTATTAAAATAGTAAGTATTAAGTAATTATGATATTATTTTATATTATGAATGTATATATCTATGTTTTATCTTATAACTTATTTTCTAATGATTTCAAATATCCTTAATTTGCTAATCTTCTTGACCTCTTGAATGCCAGTATACAATTCAACATCTTGTTCGTTATTCAATCTATCTTCTATGGAAGTCAGAATAGCTTGGATTCTATTTTCTCTTGCGCAGATTACAAATGGAAAATTAAATTTGTTCTTGTATCTATAAATAAACAAAATAGTAATACAAATATTCCACTATCTCGTTGTTTAAGTAAATGAAAAAGAACCACTGCTAAGTTGGTCCTTGAAATTTCTATGCATTTAAAATTTATAAACCGAAAATGTATTAGGTGCGCAATTAAGTTCTCGCTGTTTTTCAAGAGATGGCTCCAGTAGTAAGCGCTGGTCGATTGTGACATAACCAAAACGTCATGAACCAAGCTTAGACATATGGTAAACACACCGCTTTAACACATTAGTGATTTTGTTTTTGCGTCATATACTTTTGGTTGTGTGCAAATGTCTGATTTTGTGCCAAATAATCATCATTTGCGGGAAGTGTTGCTTTTCTTCTTTCATTCGAAGAAAACAACGGCTGGGGCGCATCGAGAACTCCAAAAAGTTTGCGGAGATGCTGCTCTAAGTGAAACAACGTGCCGTGATTGGTTCCGTCTCTTCGAAGAGGGTGATTTCGATGTTGACGACCGTTCGCGTGAAGGAAGACCAAAAACCTTCGAAGACGCTGAATTGGAGGCATTGCTCGATGAGGATCCGTGCCAAACGCAAAAAGAGCTTGCTTCAGCATTACGAGTTACCCGCCAAGCCATTTCCCAGCGGTTGCATGCGTTGGGAACGATTCAAAAACAAGGAATTTACGATTTGAAGCCAAGAGACGTTGAGCGTCGTTTTTTCGCCTGTGAACAACTGCTCCTGCGGCAAAAAAGGAAGGGTTTTCTTCACCACATCGTTACGGGTGATGAAAAATGTATTCATTACAGCAACCCAAAGAGAACAAAATTATGGGGACTGCCCGGTCATGCTTCTACGTCGTCGGTTCGGCCGAATATTCACGCTGCGAAGGTTTTGCTGTGTATTTGGTGGGACCAGGGCGGTGTTATTTATTATGAGCTGTTGAAACCGAACGAAACCATCACTGGGAAACGGTATCGAACTCAATTGATGCGATTGAGCCGAGGACTGCACGAAAAGCGGCCACAATACGAGCAGAGGCACGAAAAAGTGATTCTACAGCATGACAATGCTCGGCCTCACGTTGCCAAACCCGCTAAAACCTACTTAGAAACGTTCAAATGGGAGGTCCTAGCCCAACCGCGATATTCCCCAGATATTGCGCCGTCCGATTATTACTTATTCCGTTCGATGGCACATGGTCTGGCTAATCAGCAGTTCCGCTCATATGGAGACATCTCAAAATGGCTTTATTCGTGGATAGCCTCAAAAGACGAACACTTCTACCGTGACGGTATTCGAGCTCTGCCAAAAAGGTGGGAAAAAGTTGTCACTAGCGATGGGCAATATTTTGAATGATTCATTTGTAAACATTTTTTCACAATAAAGTTGCATTTTCATCAAAAAAGACAGCGAGAACTTAGTTGCGCACCTAATAACATCTTTGAGCATTATAATGAGTGTTACTACAAATTTTCATTTATAATTTTACAATTACCTGAATACATTTGGATTATTTACTACACAAATAAAATGCAGATTTAAAAAAAAATAAATTCAACACATTGAAGAACTCTGATATTTTTAAATTACTCATTTGGAATGCTATTGGTGAAAAAGCTAAAGGGAAAGTTAAATGAATAATACTAGCTATAGATTATGTAGTAAAAATAGTCTGTTACTCACTTTTCATTTAAATCGGTTAATTTTAATTTATCCTCTTGTGTAATTACATGCAAACCTGCAGACCTTTGTTCCTCATGAGATTCATTCGTAAGCTCGCCTTTTTCTAACAATTTGCCAGCCAAATCAGGATGTAATTGCAAAATTTTTGTTTTCTCTAAAAGACATACACTACAGTCAGTCATATACCTGATATCAATATATACACTACCGTTCATATTAGTTCGGACACTCAAATAAATTTAGAAAAGGAAAAACAGCTAAACTAATTTATGTCAAAACTTAAAATTTTTATTGCATTATTGTTTACAGATGTTTATAAAGTATAATAATAAAAATTAAGGTAATTCTAACGTTAAATAAACAAAGATATCTTAAACATTCCGATCATCGAAGAAATCACCTTTCGCGCAAAGAACAGTCCATACTATTCAAGGCATCCGTTTCACGAGTTTTTGAAGGACTCTATCCAGTATACTATTCCATTCTTCTAGCAATATGTTCCACAAGTGATTTGTTAAGGTAGGACACACTTTCCGGACCTTCCTGTGCAATTCATCCCATAACAATTCTATGGGATAATGGGGTTGAGGTCGGGGCTTTGCGGTGGCCATGTCATTATTCGTAAGGTATTATTGTTTTGTTCGCTATTTAAGAAATTCTTACATATTACTGCTGAGTGTTTGTGGTCGTTGTCCTGCATAAACACAAAATTTTCGTCGATTAAACGTAACCCCGATGGTATTGCATACCCTCCTTTCGCAAAATACCCTCGATTCGCTTCAAGTCCCCTGTGCCAGCGTAGCAATCCCAAAAAACACAGAACTTCTTTGTTTAACGGTTGGCGTTATACAATCCCGCAGCATTCTTCGGCCACTCGCTCTTCTTATAGACACTTCAAACTTTCAAGTGTCTAATTTCTGCCCATTGTCGTCGTTTTTACCTGTTTCCCTATCGAAATAAGGGTTTTATTACAGCAATGGGGCTATAAAGATTTGCAGCTTTTAATCTTCTTTTCACCGTAGTAACAGAAATTTTTCTTGTACGGTCGCGATTCATTTCTGCGGCGATTTCGGGTGCCGCCAGTCTCCTATTTCGTTTACTCAGCATTTTTATAGGCTTGTCGTCAGCGTGAGATGTTATTCGCTTACGACCTGAACGTATCGGATCTCTCAAACTGCTGGTGCGTTGATGTGAATGATATTACCAACTATTCTGCGTACTAACATGTGTCTCTTCAGAAATTTTACGCACTGATAATCTTCTTGACGAAAATCAATGATTACAGAACGTTTTTCTAAACTTGTTGGTTTTCTCTCGGCATTTTAAGAAGTTCACATAAAAAATATAGTCTTATCAGTGTTGCGCACGCTAGCAAGTTTATTTGAAAACTAATGTATATTTCGGTACACCAGACTTTATCCGTAAAAAAACTACATAATTTTCAAGAAAATGGAAAAATGTACTTATTCAAAGTATTGGCCGTTTGATTCTACACATTTCGCCCATCTTTCAGGCAACGATTTTTCGATTTTCCATTTGCCTGTCATGTAATTGATGTAGCACCCATTTGCCCATCTTTTGGATTTTTCCTATTGCTCGTAATCGGTCATTAATCGTTTCTTGGGCCACATTCAACGCTTCTATCAATTGTCTTTGAGTTTAGGTTGTGTCTTCATCCAATAACCCCTACAGTTTCGCATCTTCAAACTTCTTCGGTCTACCAAAACGTTTTTTTGCCTTGGACATCGACATCACCACTTTTGAATTATCGAAACCACGCCTCACATATTTTTATGGTTGTAGCATGCTCACCGTAAGTTTCTACCAACAAACGATGACTTTCAGCGGCTTTTTGCCTTTGATTAAATAAGAAGAGTAATGCGTGGAGCAAATGCATTGTTTCAGGCACGAAACTCGACATTTTCAAAGAGGTATTCATCTATGACAGTGTTGCTTTCACAAAATATAACATGTATGGCTTTGAAGCATGATGTCAGTAGAATAAAATGACATATGTGTCAAATCATAACATTGTATATTTAAGCCAAGCGACATCTGTTACACCTGGTATATAATAAAATTAGATGTAATGGTGGTAGTCTATATGAACGGTATATATGCTTGTGACATTTTAAAATTACCGTCTGAGGAATTTATGCATATTATTACGCTCCATTATAATTTGCTAGGATGTTATATATTAGTAATAAAATTTATTTGGTAAATACGTAATTTCTTTGAATAAATGGTTTGATAAATTTCGTTAATATTTACTATAAACGTTCAGACTTTAGACACATTGAATATGATTTGAAATTGAAGTAAAAATATTCGCAAAAAACTGTTTGTTTTAAACAGTGTTTTTTGTAATAAACAATCTATGTATTTATTGGAAGAAGTTTACTTTTTTAAAAGTAAAAATCTTAGATATTAAACTCGCAATTACATAAATATATATTGTAAATATTTTCCATTAAAATACTTAAGCGTCCAAATTCATTAACTAAACATAAACTACTATGTAAAACCGGAATAAGAAAGAACATACCTGTATCACTTAAAAGATCGAGATAGTGTCCAATTGCTTCGGAGATATCTTGAGCAGAATTGAATGGTCTGCACTTCAAGATACCTATAGCCGCACATCTATAATGTTCTACTACGTTACCGAAAATTTTAATAAACAAGTCACTAGGAAGTTTGTTGACTTCGTCGATGGACAGTGAAATTGCCGTCATTTTTTTGTTATTACCATGCAATGATTTAAAAATAACAAACACCTACAAACAATGCTTCAGATTCATTCAAATTCGTTAATCTTTTTTGGATAACACGAATGACCTCAGAAAACTATATCGACTACATGTAGAAGTTTATGTGACCTTAAAATACATACATACATATTTGTCATAAATGTATTTTGCGTTGCATATACTGCGAACATTTTGTAACGGTTTGTACAGAGTTGTTCAACGTATTGCAACATAAGACATCCATACAATAGTTTTCGCACATTAATTGAAAATAGAATCATCGATTATTGCATTAATGTTTCACAAGGAGAATTGTAATTATTAGAAAATGTATTATGGAGTTCCTACTTTAAAATGAAAATCATTAATTCATTTTTAATTATAATTTGGCGCTACAAGTATATACAGTGGGGGCGGGAAGTATCAGTACACTCATATTTTGAGGAAAAAAATGTATATAGATTACATACATTATAATATTTCTCCTAAATATAGAATACTTTGTGGGAGGAATGCTTTTACAGAAATATCGGGTTTTTTAATAAAAACATAACAATTTTGTATTTAAATAAAACACAGAATAATTGAGATATTGGGCTGAAATTTATTCCAGGTGCAGTACACATGTTACATTTAACTATGGAATTCGAACTCGTTCATATGACTACCGCGAGCACGTTTGTAGCGATCGATTCTTTGGAGCCAATTTTCCACCATTTTTTCACACATATCAGCCTCAACGTTGCCAATTTCACATTCGATATTGTCCGTGAACTCCTTTAACGTAGTTGGCTTGTTGGCATAAACCAACGACTTAATGTAATCCCGTAAAAAGAAATCCAACAGCGTTAAATCGCATGAGTGAGGTGACCGGGACCATTGCTCAAGATTGCACGGTTACCGAGCAGTAGAGCAATTATTTGACCAGCTGTGTGGCATGTGACATCATCTTATTGGAATCACATATCGCTGATGCCAAGTCCATATAATTCTGGCCAAAAATAGTCTTTCAAAATGGCAAGACAGCGAATTCCATTGACCATAACATGGCGATCATTTTCATCAGGGTCCAATCACACCTCCCGCATGGAATCCACACTGCGCGGTCACTCTTTGTGTCTGTAATGGAGTCTCTTGAAGCACGTGTAAGTTTGTTACTGTCCAATAACGCATATTTTGTTTAAGTTAGAAATGAGCTTCATCGCTGAAGATGATTCTTTGATGAAATTCAGGATTTTCTTCAAATTTTAGCAGAGACCAATCGGAGAAGTTTCGGCGCTTCAAATGATCAAGAGGCTTCAGTTCTTGAGTTAATTTGATCTTGTAAGTGTAAGCCAGGATCTTTACGCAAAATTTGCCACAATGTGGTTTGAGAGATTCCCAATTCCTGTGAACGGCATGAAATCCACTGATTTGGCTCACTTTGAACCGAAGCACTTACGGCAGCGATATTTTCGGTACTTCAACCGGTGCGTTGTCTCACTAGCACAGGAACATCCAATAGTGAATATTTTGGTTCAAATTTACCACCTATAGCATGCACAGTCTGTATGATGGGACGATTATTACGATGTTCAATGATGCCTTCGTATTAAAAAACGAAATTGTTATGTCCCTATTGGAAAATTTTTTATATAAATGCATAAAGAAACATCTAAAAATTGATTTAAAGAGAAAGTAAGCTATTTTAATTTGACCAAATAGAAAGCATATAGCTTTATGGCATCCTCTGGTGTGAAAGTGCGGTAAGCTAACGATAATATGGTGTACTTTATAATATTCGTGCAGTCATTTATAAATATATATACTATCATGATGCATACACAGGAAAAATATTAATTATTAAGTCACTAAAAAGTTATAAACAATTTCAAAAATTTATGATGAACCTCGTACATGAATAGTAAATATGGAAAGAAAATTCCATATTAAACGTATATAATTAATTATGTATCACATTAAGAGGCAAATTAAGTTTAAGTACTTATTATTGAACACAATAATACTCTTATTTGATGATATATTCAAAAGCATGTATTTGAAAGTTCTTTAACATGTAAACCACACGTAAGTTAGAAATATGTTGTAAATATTTGTAATTGTTGCTGAATTAATGTATTGTATACTTATAAAGAGTTTTCCAATAGGGACTTGACAACTTTTAGTTCAATTTGTGAACGCACCCTTTCACTAATCATCGAACTGTCACTGTCAATTTATTCAGTAAACTTAACATTTTCATCATGGTAAAGTACACGAACGAACAACGTCTGCAAATTATAAAAATTTACTACAGAAATTCGGAGTCGGTGACCGCTACTTTAAGAGCGTTAACTCCTATTTTCGGTCATAATTCTGGCCCTAGTAGACAGGCAGCAACAAGTTTAGTGCAAAAATTTGAGTCTACATATTCGTTGTGTGATGTTGCGGTGCCAGTGAGACAACGGGTTGGTCGAAGTGTCGAAAATATCGCTGCCGTTGAAACGTCCGTAGCAAATGATCCAAATCAGTCAATTCCACGGCGTTCTCAAGAGTTGGGCATCGCCCAGACCACTTTATGGCGAATTTTGCGTAAGGATCTTGGTTTACAACCATACAAGATCAAGCTGATTCAAGAATTGAAGCCGATGGACCATTTGAAGCGACGTACGTTCTCCGATTGGGCTCTGGAAAAGATGCGCCAAGATGATCAATTTCATCGCAAAATCATTTTCAGTGACGAAGCTAATTTTTGGCTCAATGGGTTCATAAATAAGCAAAATATGCGTTATTGGTCGGGTGAAAATCCACATGTACTTCATGAAACACCACTTCATCCACAAAATATAATTGTTGACGATAATGATCGTCACGTTACTGTGAATGGTAATCGTCACCGCGCCATGATTACCGATTATTTTTGGCTCGAATTGGAAGATATGGACTTGGACAACATGTGGTTTCAGCAGGACGGTGCCACAGGTCACACAGCACACGTTGCAATCGATTTATTGAAGAGTAAGTTTGATGAGCGTGTTATCTCAAGAAGTGGACCAGTCGATTGGCCGCCTCGTTCGTGCGATTTAACGCCTCTAGACTTTTTTCTTTGGGGCTACGTCAAGTCATTGGTCTATGCCAACAAGCCGACAACGTTGAAAGAGCTCAGAGCCAACATTGAACGCGAAATAGCAGTCGTTTCGGCTGAATTGTGTGTCCGAGTCATCGAAAATTGGGTCCAACGAATCGACCGCTGCAAACGTGCCCGCGGTGGCCATATGAACGAAGTCAAGTTCCATTCATAAATGTTTTGAATGTACTCCAACCCGATAATAATGTTTTTGAAATGTCTCAAATGGTCTGCATTTTATTTTGAAAAAAAGTTTTCAAGTCCTTATTGGAAAACCCTTTATATAGTTTTGATTTAAGGGCTTCTAATAATTGACATTTCGCGTAGATATCTTCATAATAAATGTCATTTTTTTGTAAAAACCCTGATATTTCAGCCTTCGTACTGTTCGAATAATGGTAGCTTCTTCGCTTGTCGTGACTGGCATAAAGCATTGACCATGACAATGACACTTCTTTCGGGTGATATTGGTAAGAGATTTTTCTGAAACCACTCTTCAAATAGTGGTGCTGTGTCATAGTCGCATGATAGACAAGATTACAATTTTTTCAGTTTTTTACTGAAACACTTCGCTAACCCAACCGTTTTCAGAACCAGCGTGTAAAATAATAATTATTTTTTCCTTTAGAAGGGGGTACAACTAATAAACATGCCTGTGAATCATCAGTTCAAACTTTTTTGTGGTATCGTGAGTGTCATACCAAGTTCCATCTACGTAACAAATAAACCGCCCTTCACCTCGAAATTTTTCATGCCGATTAAATATTCTTGACGTAACTTTTGTATCCTGGGTGACTCCATTACAGCACGTCGTTTGTTTATTGTCAAAATCGGAGACCATTTAGCTTCTATTTCGGTATTTTCTTCAATTTTTTTGTAAGCTCTTTAATGTCGCAACATCGTTAAACAATTGAATTCAACGTTCTCGATGATCAAATTCATGATAGAAAAAGAAAACAATGACAACTTGCCTCTTTTAGATGTCCTAGTATTTAAAAATAGTAATAAAGTAGAAATGGATATTTTCCAAAGAGGAACTAATATTAATAGGTTTATTGCGGCGATTTCAAATCATAGCATACAACAAAATAACTTATATAACTTATTTCAATTTTATTATTAATGGCTTGCTAAGTGAGTCAGAGTAACTTGAATGTTCGGTTTTGTGGAAAATATAAATTGTGTTTCTAATATTAATTTGTTCCCAGGGCTGTATGTTGGTTTTTCTGCATGTTTTTTTGCGTTTTTTAGAAGAATTTAATTTTAGGTAATTTCGATGGAGCTTAAGGATCATTTTAATGGTCGTGTCTTCCAGAAACTCACACAGACCAGGATATGGTATAGAACTCTGGTTCGCATTGACCGTCGAAAGCCAAAACGCTTTAGCTTTCGACAGTACAGATCGTATACAGAATTTGCTTCGTGCGGATTTTTGCCGTAGTTTTCTAGGTACGACACTGTTTAATTATCTACTGATGATGACAGCTTAATTGTCGAAATACAGAACACGAGAATTAGTGTGGAAAGGGGTTATATATCAACCTTAAGTGATTCTTACTTCATAATCATCATTCTTTTAAACTTGTAAATCGACACTTTCACTTAAGATTCCATTTATAGTAGCTAGAAAGACTCTCCCTGCACCTACAACACGGTTTCTTAGTTTCGTTTCATTTTCATTTGAAAAAATTGTCTTAAAATAATTATACACGCTAAACACAGAACCTTTAGATTAGGAATTAAATTTCTTTCTTTATTTTCCTTTATATTAACACAAGTGAGATACGAAAAAGAATTAAATTTTATTAAAAACATCGCGAGATACAATAGTTTTGATTCTGAAGTAATTACGAGATTAATTAGAAAGGTTCATTTAAAAAAAAAACAATCCGTGATACCACTTGATTGTCACCTCAAAACAATAACAATTTTTGTGCTATAAAATCACAGAAACACTATAAAATCTATTCAAAGAAACGCGAATAATAAAGTCGAGTTCAATCGCAAATACGAGATATATTAAATAAATTCTCAGAATTGTGATAAAAAATACATTGGTCAAACTAAACAATCAATAAGAACCCGGTATAAATGACGTATCTCACACAATAAATTTAATAGACCGAAGAAATTCAGTTTAGCGAAACATGTGTTGTAATCATGGATTGTCCTTATTTAAGCAAAAGCATAAACAATTACTGTGAATTAGACAATTTATTATGGAAAATAAAAACCATGTGGTCAATGTGGACCAAGACTCTAGACCATATTCGGGCCGCTGTAAGTTCCTGGAAGACACGACCGTTAAACAGATCCATAAGTGATTAAGGGGGCGTATATTAGTGCAAATAATTGTTTTTAAGACTGAGAAACATTATCTTCCAAATGTCTTGTGAAAGTCAGTGTGTTTTGATTTTGGGGGAGATGAGTGTGCGGAATTTTTTCTGCCTAAACATTATTGTGAATCCAGTTACGACACTGTGATCAATAATCTGTTGATGATGACAACTTCGTTGTAGAAATACGTATACAGAGTAAGAACATTTAAGTAGTAAAGGTTTTTTTATTGTTTTGTTTTGATTAATTCAATTTATCACAGTCTCTAACAATATTTACCTAAATTGTTTTATTTATTAACTAGTTCTTTTATAGCTTAGTAGATGAATATATAGACTTCTAACTAAGTCCCAAAGACAGTCGTTCCAATGTAATCTATTTTGAATTTGGAAAAATGTCCACCTACACATTTCCTTCGATTTTATTTTTCTATATTTTTCTATAAATACAAAACTGCTTCATTAGATCGTAATATCCATTCTTTCTGTATCTGATATTCTTGTATCACATTTAATATCCTAAGTGATAATATGTAAAATTTAATAATGACACGCTTTATTTAAACTGGTCTGTAATCATTACAGATCCTAGAATCAACATAGAGCATTATTTTCGGATGAAGATAGATTATTTTAAACATTCTTTGAGATAAAAGGCATTTATAACTAAAAATACATTACCGTCAAATAAATAGTGATTATCTGCTTGATTTTCAAGTGAAGAAATTCTTTAAGTTTTAGAATTACAGTCCGTGGCAAATGAATTAGAATCACCCTTGAATATCAAGAAATTTGTAATAGGAGGCCTTTTATATTTAAATATATTTCAAATATCGATTGTAAACGGATTTTGTTGTTCAAAAAGGATCTACTCCTAGAAACAACAACTAATCTATTATCAGTTTTGGATCAGCTACCTGCAATTAGGGTCTAAGCGCAGATAATGAAATATGTGAAAGCAGTACAAATAATATCTAATTTTAGTTGAAATTTGTACATGCTCCTGTTAAGAAATGTATTAAAGTGTTTTAATTAATATATTGTGAATTTTATTATTAATTTATTTTTTTTTTCAATTTTTAAGCTTTTTAATTTATTCCGAATGGAAAAAGTAAGATATTACTAGCGCGGATAAAGTTAAAATAGAGACTTTAATATAAACGAGTATGTGTCCGAGACGATAGATTGCAATAATGCAAAACTTTCTCGACATATAGTCGACCGAATAGTTGTATTAATTCAAAAAAATATTTCGCCATCATAGAGCGGTCACAGTCATTGCCATAGTGTCCGTAAAACTACCGAGACGACCGGCTGTAAATACAGCTCTCGGAAATAGACAAATCTGCTAGAAAGATGCTAGATATAAACATATTTGAGCGCACGGTGCGATCACGATTGTACGCTACCGAAATCAAATGGAACAGACTAACGAAGAAGCCTAAATTGACATCAAAAATGAAGAAAGCTCGCTTGCAATGGGCAAAAATGCACAGGAATTTTACTGTAGAAGATTGGAAATAGGTAAATGAGTAAAAATTTTGGCATTAACAAATCATTTCTTGAAAATAAAAATTTTAAGAATAAATTTCATTTTTGTAAGTTACATTATCTTTGCAAGATGTGATCTTCATGGATGAATCCCGACTTGAAACGATGATGGACAGAGTTAGTTTCATTTCGTTAAACGAAGCCCGAAGAACGTTTTAGAGATGAAGCTGTGCGAAAAACAAAACATTGTGCCTACTATCAGTCATGATTTTGCCACGCATGCTAGATAGAATTAATGCAGTCATTAAAGCCAAAAGAGGATTAACAAAATATTAATGTAATATAAAAATTAGTATTTTCTGTTATGCCATCGTTGATTAAAATCACAGAAATTAATTCGAAATTTCCGTTCTGGAGAAGGACTGGGGACTGGGGAAAGACAAATTGTACTGCCTGGTGCTCTAATTGCTAAGGCAGCCGTCTAGGAAATGGCAGATAGAGGTTCGGGTCCTTCTCTAGCCCAGAAATTTGTAATTAATTTCTGTAACTTTAATATCAACGAAAAATAAACATTTTTCTTCTTGATTTAACCACGTCGTCACCACTTGTATGGGGCATTTTTAGCGCTTAACTGCTGCTACTACTTTAGTTGTTGCACTGAGACTGTCAGCGAGACTTCAGTCTCAGTGCAACAACGAAAGCAGTAGTAACGATTAAGCTTTGAAGATGTCCTATACCAGTGGTGACGAAACATCGGCAGCAGATTTATTGAAGACGGGATTCTAGCCTACAATCTAAGATGAAAGTATGGACAACTACCGCGAAAATCTAAGAGCCACATAAATAAACATTTCGTATTAGTAATATGTGTGTTTTTGTTTTATTTCCGATAAATTTAAAAGATACCAAAATCAGAATATGGCCTTAATTCAATTGCCAAGTACACACAGTCTATCGTAGAGAAAACCGAACTTTTTTCAGATAAAAGCAAAAGCTTACTATTTTGGTTAAATTTTATTTATTTTATTCTAAGTAGCCGCCTTTGGCTTCAATACAACGTTTTGCACAGTCAATTATACGTGTCGAATGAATTTTTAAGTTTAATTTTAAAGATGTCCCTTAAGATTGCTGTCCGTACCTTTTTAATGGCTTCGACGTAGGTGTAACGCTATCCTTTCATCGGCAAAAAATGTAGTTTAGAGAATAGATAAAAATCAAGGAGGCCAAATCCGGTGAATATAGTAAATGATTAAAATGCTATTTGTAGTTAGAAAATCAGTAATAAGCGTCGAGTGATGAGATGGTGCATTATCATGTAGCAAACGCCAGCTACCATTTTCACAATAATGAGGACGCACACGACGGTACAAACTTTTTGTGCACTATGCCTTTCGAATCATAAAAACAAGTCAACATTGTCTTCACTTTTGACTTCTCCAATCGACTTTTTTGCGGTCTTACTTCGCTCGAATGCTTCCATTCAGAGTGTTGACGCTTGATCTCTGGATCATATTGAAAATACCACGTCTCATCGCCAATTACAATAGAATACCTGAAGTTTTCGTCCTTATTCAAGTCTGTACAATGCTGAATTCAGTTAGCTTGCAAATTTTGCACAAATCTTTCGTAGTTCCAGATGCTGTGTCAAAATGCGATGAATTAAATCTTTGGAAGAATTTTATTAAATTCCCACGTATCTCAATGGGGATTTCGGCTCGTTTCTGATAAATTCACGAACGAGTTCGATGTTACTTTTCATAACCACAGATTTTTTTCATCAGGATGTTCATGGTTAGTTATGTTCACACGACCATCTTTAATTCGTTTATACCACTCATACGCACTTGTACGTGAGAAACACGCATCACGATACACTTTTTTCATCAAGTTAAACGTTTCAGTAAACGATTTACTGAGTTTAAAACAGAACTTGATATTTTCTCATTGTTTAAAATTCATTTTTCGACCAGTGCCAAATACACACTGTTACTTTATGCGTAATTTCTCTGTTTCTAATCATGCAAATGTCATGATATTTTGACATGACATTGGTTAAAGATCTACCTTACCGACACATATTTTTTTTATAGATGGCGTCACTAAGAATTACTCTTTCAAAAAGTTCTTTTTTCTCTGCTATAGACTGTGTATAACGAAGCTGATCCCTTCTCCGACAAGCTCATCAGCTCTTTCGTGTTCTGTGATTCCCCCGTGTCCCAAAACCAGTAACAGTTTTATTACATTTCACTACGCCAGTTGACTGAATTCTTCAGTACATTTCAATACTAGACTGGGAATAGCACTGTGGTACCTCAATACTCCTATTGGTAAGAACATGGAATAAACCTTCTTCGCTTTGTTTGCTCGCTATCATTGGCTTTTAATCGTACCTACTTTTTTGTTCCTGAACTGTTGTAGTTAAAACCCTACTTATTTACATTGTTTAATTTTCCATTAAATTTCATAAATTAAAAAAGTAAAGACATTTATTTTGGATCAGCCTGTATATAACATTACGAATTGTTTTAAAATTTACATTGCGCTTTCCTCCACTGATCCTACATTCACAAAATATGTTTGTATTAGATACTTTAAATCAGTGTGAGGTACTAGCTAAAGTAAAGCATTGGGAACGTTTATACTTGGTTTTAGTACCCGCCAAGTAATACGTTTACATACATACGGTCTTTTATAGACACATATTTAGATTTGTTAGTGGACGAACTTTTGTTACTTAACCCCATTTAATTTCAATCTGTTTAAATACTGATATGTATAAGCCGTTATCTACCTATATGTATATAAAAGAAAGATTTACAAGCCACTCCTATAACGAGTCAGAGGGAACCGCCTCCGTGTTCAGGTGTTTCGTAAATTCACCTCTACAAACAGGTATATAAAATATATCAATTTGAAGTCGACCTGGTGCTACGCCATTTTTAAATCTATCAAAATTAATTTGATGTGATGGTTGAACTGTTTATTGGGGCCGCATTGAATATTCTATTGCCTATTTCGGGTTATTCTCTCCTTCTTCGTTTCTTTCCCTTTTTTTTATTGTCCAGTAGATTAGGAATCCTTGTGTTACTGTACGCGTTCGAAAACCATAAAGAGATTCTTCTGAGGAATAAGATTACAAAACAGTTTTCGGGCACTGTGTTTTAAGATGTTTATCGAATTTTTACTAAGATTGTGTTTTACGATGCATTTCCTTAAAATACAGTGCGTGTGTTTGAGAAAAAATTAATCATTTATGGAGACGAAACAGCTTTTTTTACAGTGTTTTCGTAATTTGTTTTGCTAAAGTTGATATAAAATTAAAGACCTAACAAATTTAAAGTCTCGATTAGAAAGTCAACAGGTATTGGGAAAAATATAGGAATTTTGTTCGATAAAACACCTTGTAAAATTAATGAATAGGCTTCTTCATATATCGATTGATTGAAAGCGTTTGTAAAAAATGTATTGCGAGTGCTATCAGGCGTCCCGAAAAGTCATTACCGGTTTTTCTAACAGATCTCGCTAGGCTTAAGTATGCGATGTTATGATCTGACACATATGTCATTTTATTCTACTAACATCAAGCCTCAAAGCATACATGTTATATTTTGCGAAAGCAACACTGTCATAGATTTATACCTCTTTGAAAATGTCGAGTTTCGTGCTTGAAAAAGTGCATTTGCAGCACGCATTACTTTTCTTATTTAATCAAAAGAAAAAAGCCGTTGAAAATCATCGTTTGCTGGTGGAAGCTTACGGTGAGGATACTCCAACCATAAAAACATGTGAGGCGTGGTTTTGACAATTCAAAAGTGGTGATTTCGACGTGCAAGACAAAGAACCTTCTGGTAGACCGGAAAAGTGTGAAGATGCGAAACTGCAAGAGTTATTAGATGAAGACCCAACCCAAACTCAAAAACAATTGGCGGAAGCGTTTAACGTGACCCAAGAAACGATTAACGACTGATTACGAGCAATGGGAAAAATTCAGAAGATGCGAAAATGGGTGCCAGATCAATTGAATGACAGGCAAATGGAAAATCGAAAAATCATCTGTGAAATGCTGCTTCAAAGATATGATCGGATGTCATTTCTGCATCAGATAGTGACGTGTGATTAAAAATGGATTTATTTCGAAAACCCTTAGCGAAAAAAATTATTGCTATTATTTGGCGAAGTCGGTCCATCGATTCCAAGGACAAATCGTTTTGGTCGCAAGACAATGCTCTGTGTTTCGTGAGATCAAAGGAGCATGGTGTATTACGAACTGTTGAAACCTGGTGAAACAGTTAATACAGATCGCTATCGACAACAAATTATCAATTTGAACATTGCATTGATAGAAAAATGTCTCGAATGAGCCCGAAGCCACGGTAAAGTGATTTTACAGCACGATAACGCGCCGTCTCCTACAGCAAAACCGGTCGAGGAAGCGTCGAAAGCACTTGGTTGGGACATAATATCGCATCCTACGTACTCGCCAGGCCTTGCCTCGTCCGACTATCATCTTTTCGTATCAATAGGACACGTGCTTGCTTGAGTACCATTTCGCCAATTTCGAAGAAGTTAGGCAATAGCTTCATGAATGGTTTAATCAAAGGATAAACAGTTTTGTTGGGATGGTATATATAAATTGTCTGAAAGATGGGCAAGTTGTGTAGAATCAAATGGCCAATACTTTTGAATAAATAAATTTTTCCATTTTTTTAGGGTAGACATATGGACTTAAGTTCTATTCATAGAGAATACTTCTTTGAGGGCTGTACAACAACTCAAACAATTGATCTATGAAGGAGAAGTTCGATAACCGTGCAATATCGAGAATTCAACGCCGTTGGATTTCTTTTTATGGGGTTACGCGAAGACGTTGGTTTATGTCAACAAGCCAACGACGTTAAAGGAGCTCAGAGACAATATCGAACGTGAAATTGTCAACGTTCCGGTCGATATATGTGAAAGAATGGTGAAAAATTGTCTCCAAAGAATCAATCGCTCCAAACGTGCTCACGGTGGTCATATGAACGAGATCACACTCCATAATTAAATGTAATATGTGTACTGCACTTGGAATAAATTTTAGTCCAATATCTCAATTATTCTGTGTTTTATTGAAATACAACATTGTTATATCCTTATTGAAAAACCCGATATATAATATAGTGTGAAATTTATACAAAGTGCTTTATTTATTACTTAATTTAATATAATTTCATAAAGTAACGACCGCAGCAATCAGCTATACAAAAACAGTTGTTAAAACTGTATTTTTGCCTTTCCTAAATTCATTAAATGAAGAAAGACCGTACACCTTCATGCAGTATGGAGCACATTGCCATACAGCGAAATAGTTCAAAAATCTGTTTCACTAGGATAACATACTCCTTTCGCCCTGAGTCAGAAGCTCACCCAATCTAAATCCGATCGAAAATGTAGAGAGTATATTAAAAAAGTTTACGCAGTCATCTTCTAACCCAACAAAAGCAGTTTTAAAAGATAATATTCACAAATATTCGTAAGAGAACGTAAAGCTGCAAGAAGTGGTAAAAGCTTGTATTTCCAATATACCAGATAGAATTAGTACAACTATTAAAGCCAAAGGATGATTAACGAAATATTAATGCAATATCTTCTATAAAACATAAATAAACACTGGTTATTAATAATATGTGTCTGTTTTTGTTTTATTTCTGATCAATTTGAAAAAATACCAAATGCAGAAGGTGGCTCGAATTCAATTGTCGGGTACTGTAAGTTCGTAAGTTAGATCAGAGGTGACTTGGGAATGATTTGGGATTACGAAACTAATACTAAATACTAACATCCAAACGCGTGGAATATAATAATGTAAAGCAGATATCACTTTATAGCAGGCGATTAGCAATTAATTCTATCGCCCATATTAGTAGATCTCAATTTGTTGAATAGATTTTAACACATACACACATCGCAGAAATGCACGCCGTACTCATAAACTGATACCTAACAAAATATTGTTTTTTCGATAGAGCAGGATCCTTTGAAATGATGCGGCGTCAATAAAATCAATTATAAACGATTTTTTATCGAAGTTTATTGTCAATAAAACACTTTGTATATCAATAAATTTTATTATTTTATGGCGAATTGCGAATAAAAAGATAATTTTATTGGGGTTTGTATAAATCCCGAACGAATATGTCATTTGTAGTAATAATAAAGTTTTTCTTAAATAATAATGTCACTGTACGAGCAACTTTTAAATATGCTGCTTCGATGAAAACAATGTGAAGACACTTCTTAGAAAAAAATATTAAAAAAGACAATCGTCATTACTAGATTGTTCAATAAGTTTTGTCGTTCGATTAGAAAAACACAATTTTATGGTTTGAAATACATTTTATTATTCAATATAACCTCCCTTAACTTCAATACACTTGTTCCTGTGATCTTCTAATTCATGAATTCCATCCTCGAAGTGAGAATCCGGATAATTGTCGAAATACGTTTCCACAACTGCTTTATCTCTTTGCTCAATGAGAATCGTTTTCCACGGATGAATTTTTTTTGAGATGCGAGAACGGCTTGAAGTCAGAGGGAGCTAAATTTGGCGAACAGGGTGGATGTAACAATTCGTTCTTTAATTCACTGATTTTTGTGATTATTTTTTGAGCTCTTTGAGAGGGTGCGTTGTCTTGATGCCAAATTATCTTTTTCTTATATAAACCAGGTCTTCTCTCACGAATTTTTACATCCAACTGGTCCAAAAGGTTAGAAAAATAATCTGAGTTTATTGTTTTACCAGTTTGGAGTTAATCCACGTACAAAATTCCTTTTGCATCCCAAAAAACTGATGCTAACACCTTCTTGGCTGATTTTTAGATCCTAACTCACTTCGGAACCAATTGTTGTAACTATTTGTTCTTTAATTCACTGATTCTTGTGATGACTTTTTGAGCTGTTTGAGAGGGTGCCTTGTCTGGATGAAAAATTATCTTTTTCTTATATAAACCAGGTTGTTTCTCACGAATTTTTACATTCAATTGGTCCAAAAGGTTACAAAAATAATCTGAGAATGTTGATATACCACTTTGAAGATAATCCACGAACAAAATTCCTTTTGCATCCCAAAAAACTGATGCTATCACCATTTTGGCCGATTTCTGGACCCTAACTCACTTCGGAGTCGAAGTACCAAGCTCACATCACTCCTTAGTCTCTTATTTTGATTGAAGATCATGGTGGTAGTCTCAAGTCTCATCTATAGTGATGAAACGACGGACAAAATCGTTTTTATTCTTTTTAATTCACTGATTTTCGCAATGGTTCTTTGAGTTGTGTGACCGAGTTCGTTGCCTTGATGAAAAATGATTTTTTCTTCTGTAAACCAGGTGTTTTTTTACAAATTTTTACATCCAACTACTCCAAAAGGTTACAAAAATAATCTGAGTTTATTGTTTTACCAGTTTGGAGGTAATCCACGTACAAAATTCCTTTTGCATCCCAAAAAACTGATGCTAACACCTTCTTGACCGATTTCTGGACCCTAACTCACTTCGGAGTCGAAGTACCAAGCTCACATCACTCCTTAGTCTCTTATTTTGATTGAAGATCATGGTGGTAGACTCAAGTCTCATCTATAGTGATGAAACGACGAACAAAATCGTTTTTATTCTTTTTAATTAACTGATTTTCGCAATGGTTCTTTGAGTTGTGTGAGCGAGTTCGTTGCCTTGATGAAAAATGATTTTTTGTTCTGTAAACCAGGTGTTTTTTTACGAATTTTTACATCCAACTACTCCAAAAGGTTACAAAAATAAGAGTTTATTGTTTTACCAGTTTGGAGGTAATCCACGTACAAAATTCCTTTTGCATCCCAAAAAACTGATGCTAACACTATTTTGGCCGATTTCTGGACCCTAACTCACTTCGGAGTCGAAGTACCGGGTCGCGATTGTTATTTGAATTGCGTGAGCGAATTCGTTGCCTTGATGAAAAATGATTTTTTTTTCTGTAAACCAGGTCTTTCCTCACGAATTTTTATATCCTACTGATTCAAGAGGTTACAATGACGATGTGTCCTTTTCCATCCCGAAAAATCGATGCTAACACCTGTCCGATTTCTGGACCCTAACTCGCTTCGGAGCTGAAGTACCGGGTTTATACCATTCTTTAGCCTGTCGTTTTGATTGAGGATTATGGTGGTAGATCCAACTCTCATCCATACTGATGAAACAACGCACGTAATCGTTTTATAATTTCTAAAACGCTCCAAATATTGCTGAGAAAGTCGCCTTCGAATGTGTTTTTGTTCTATTGTTAAAGAATGCGGCGCTCAGCTTTCTGAAACCCAAAACTTCAGTTAAAATATTGTTCATACTGCCTAATGAGATGCCCAGAGCTTCTACCAAACCTTTCTCGGTTAATCCATGATCTTCTAAATCCATATCTTGTATTTTTGTTACGATTTCTGGTGTTGATCCACTTGTTGGACGTCTTTCACGTGAATCGCCTTCATCACGTTTAAGCAACCCATCTTTCTACTATTCTAATTGAAGATGAAGAGTGCTTCTGCACCTTTAACAATCGTTAATGAATTTGTTTTAGTGCTACATTTTCCAAAATTAAGAATTTTATCAATGCACGATATTCTATTGTGATTATACCTTTGCTAAGGCTTTTGGGTCAATACTCTACAAGCTCATAGCATTTGCTATAAAATCATTACATCACCACAACTGCCCGTTTTTATGGCACAAAGATCTACAGTTACTATCCTTTTTTTACAGATGAAAATTATTGTTTTCTGCTTCGCCATCGTTATTTAAAATCACAGAAATTAATGAAATTAATGAAAATTGTCATTAATTTCGTTTGATTGCGGGTTTTAAATAAATATTAAATCTGTTTCCATAATGCGATTTATGACGTGTTAAAGGACTCAAAGTTATACTGCATGGTGGCCTAATTGGTAAAGCAGCCGTCTGGAAAACGGCAGACAGAGGTTCGAATCATTCTCCAACGTAGAGATTTTTAATTAATCCCTGTAATTTTAATTAACGATGGAACAGCAGGAACTGTTATTTTTCATTAATTTCCCATCGTAAAGAACTTAATTATATATTTATATACAATATATAATTATTAACATCAACCTTTTTTACACTTTCTGAAACTATAGCTAAGGCGTTGGGTAAGGGAGAACAGTTGACTAATATATACAGGCTTTTCAAAAGTATTTGATACTAATCTGGTGCGTAGACTTCCGCGGTCGTGGTCCACGATATCTGCTTCTGGGCTTCCGGGCTGGATCTTTTTTATTTGTAAATGATCTCGTTACTACAACTCAATCCCCGGCACTGGCTTATACAGACGAACTTAAAAATGACCATTAAATGTTTTCCAATTCCAAATGACCAATTGTTCGTCTGCTGACATTTTTTGAAGTGCTCGAAACGATTTTGCTATTAAAATTTATTTAATTCTTTTGACGAAATCCCGGGAGAATAAAAAATTCGAAAAACCATGTCAAAATATGGGCTTTTGGATGTGTAACTCGCTCATTTCCAAGGCGCGAATGATTTTGCAATAAACAGTAGCGATTTTATGTTTTCTGTTCTACACAGTAGGAAGACAGAATTCAAAACTTTGGATTCTGATGAAAATCTCAATTTTTTCAAAGGGGTATACTCACAAAAATTGAAATTTTTGAAAAGTTATTCAAACTTAACAATTGCTCGTCCACTATCATTTTCTAAAGTCTTAAAAACGATTTCGATATTTAAATTTATCTAACTCTTTTCATGTAGTCTCGATAGAACAAAGAATTCGAAAAACTATGTCAAAATATGAGCTTTTGGATGTTTAAATCGATTATCTCCAAAGTGTGAATTATTTTGCAATAAAAAGTGTCGATTTTGTGTTTTCTGTTCTACACAGTAGGAAGACCGAATTCAAAACTTTTGGTTACTCAAAAGTTACTCCAAAATTAATAATTGTTCGTCTGTTATCATTTTCTAAAATCCTAAAAACGATTTTGATATTAAAATTTACTTAATTCTTTTGACGTAATCCCGAACAAAGAATTTGAAAAACCATGTCAAAATATGGGCTTATCGATGTCTAAATCGATTATCTCCAAAGTGTGAATGATTTTGCAATAAAAAGTAGCGATTTTATGTTTTCTGTTCTACACAGTAGGAGGACCGATTGATTCTGATGAAAATGTCAATTTTTACAAAGGGTATACTCGCAAGAATTGAAATTTTTGAAAAATTATTCCAAACTAACAATCGTTGCTGGCATTTTTTGAAGTCCTAAAAACGATTTTGATATAAAAATTTATTTAATTCTTTTGACGTAATACCGGGCGAACAAAAAATTCGAAAAACCATGTCAAAATATGAACTATTGGATGTGTAAATTGATTATTTCCAAAGTGCGAATGATTTTGCAATAAAAAGTAGCGATTTTATGTTTTCGGTTCTACACAGTAGGAAGACCAAATTTAAGACTTTTGATTACTTAAAAGTTATTCCAAATTAACAACTGTTCGTCTGCTACCATTTTCTAAAATCCTGAAAACGATTTTGTAAAGGGTATACTCGCAAAAATTGAAATTTTTGAAAAGTTATTCTAATAATTGTCGTCTGCTATAATTTTCTAAAGTTCTCGAAACG
Source organism: Dermolepida albohirtum (assembly GCA_031893035.1). Lineage (NCBI taxonomy): Eukaryota > Metazoa > Arthropoda > Insecta > Coleoptera > Scarabaeidae > Dermolepida > Dermolepida albohirtum. The sequence continues at coordinate 92,415 of JAVIWB010003091.1, forward strand.
ATTTCAGTTTTAAAATTTATTCAACTCTTTTAGTATAATATTGAGAAAACAAACATCTCGAAAAACCATGTCAAAATGTGAATTTTTGGTTGCGTAAATCGATTATCTCTAAAGTGTGAATGATTTTACCATAAAAAGTAATGAGTTTGTATTTTGTTGGTTCAGAACCACTGTCTTTATACATTACCATGTCTAAACTTAAAATTTTTGATTTTGGTAATCTCAATTTTTTAGCTACAAGTATTATAAAATAAATATCTCTAATTCTAGTGACGTTAAGCTTCTGTCAAAGCACGTAATACAGAAACAACTTAATTTAGATATAAACAATTAGACATTACATCTACACAAAAACATATGTTTATATATGTTATTCATTAAATTGTATTATCAGAATAGTTATCTTATAAATTAAATCGAAATTCTATTTAATTATTATTTAAATTTAAATATTAATTTAATTATTACAGTATATATATATATATATATATATATATAAGAAATAAATGAAATGAAAGAAAAAAATTTTTCATATACTATGCGCATTGCTAGAAACTTTAACAACCTTGTTTTTGTACAACTATGAGACAAGACGCCATACAAAAAAAAAACATGAGACATACTCCAATTGTCAATTTTGTTCACATACTATTATTATAAAGACCGTCCTACATAAATTCGGCAAAATATTTCTCTAATCTTTTACTAGCTAGTAACAATGGCCCTGACGGTTTAAAAGATTCTAATGTTCGTACTACAACGTTGGTATCAGAATTTTGTTACTCTCTAATCTCGTCCACACATATGTAACTACCAGATTTTTATTATTTAAATCATATTTATTCAACTTCATCGCACGCAATGTCTATATGATTTTGTAATGTTTCTTTAGAAATGATCGTCAATGAGCGATAGTTACTGAGATTTGAGGAGCAAATTTTCAAAAACTTCCGCTTCACGAAAATGGAAGAAAACGACCATTTCCTCGATATTGAGGACGCATACGACGAATACATACCAAAAGACGCTCCATAACACCAAGATAATATACAATATTGATTGTTTGACTAGTTGGTACAAACTCTTTGTTCACTATACCTTTCGAATCATAAAAACAAATCAACATCGTCTTCTTCACTTTTGACTTCTCCAAACAGCTTTTTTTCGGTCTTTCTTCGCTTGGATGCTTCCATTCAGAGCTTTGACGCTTGGTCTCTGGATCATATTGGAAACACCACGTCTCATCGCCAGTTACAATAGAATACTTGGAGTTTTCAGCCTTTTTTGAGTCTTTAATCAAGTTTGTACGATGTTGAATTCAGTTAGCTTGTGTGGTACGAACCTTATACAAATCTGTCTCACTCCCAAATGCTGTGCCAAAATTCGATGAATTGAATCTTTGGAAATACTTATATCCATTTCCATGTATCGCAATGAGGATTTCGGCTCGTTTTTGATAAATTCACGCACAAGTTCAGTGTTACTTTCCGTAACCACAGATTTTTTTGCACCAGGATGTTTGTCGTCATTTATGTCCGTACAACCGTCTTTAAATCGTTTATACCACTCATACATATTCGTACGTGATAAGCACGCCACACCATACCCTTGTCTCATCAAATTAAAACTGTTACTTTATGCGCAATTTCGCTGCTTCTAATAATGCAAATGTCATGATATTTTGACATGACATTGGTGAAAGATCTACCTTACCGGCGCATATTTTTTTATATATATTTATTATATATTATTATTACTTTAAAAAAATTCAATTTTCTCTGCGACAGACACGTTTAACATAAGTTGTGCAACCCGTATCAAAAAGTGTAATCCTAGATAATTAATAAAGTCTACACGAATCAATAAAAACGTTATAATATAATTCGTATTTGTATTGATTAAACTGTATTATTTAAATCCTATATTATATTCCAAATTTTTTTTGAGGACAAATGTTTAAACACTCGCTGCAAGATATTCATAAGCAAGTACAGAAATATTTGAACAGTTCTTTTACAATAACCTTCGAAAACTGCATCCCCCAATAAAATTTGTCTGATTATTTACATTATTCTGTCTGAACAATAACCGTTGATGAGATAAGGGTACGGACGATCTCTATTTCTATAGAAAAAAGGACAGGTTCCAATGGAACAACGGATGGCGTTAGGTCGTGCCGAAAACGTGACGTATTACATTTTAAGCACGATTTTATTGGAAGAGGCCGCTCCGCTAAGAAGGATGTATGGGGTGCCGTAAATGCCAACCATCCCCTACCGAGAAACCTGTCTGCACCTGAACCGCCAAGTACCCAAATATATACGTGTATATTGGCAAGCAAGTTAATCTAAACAGAAGGGCGGCCGTTCGTATTTCCGTTAAGATAGTGTGTAAAATGGAAGTACAACAAAATATCGATATTATCAACACAAATTCTCTTTGCGGTAATTTCTATGAAAAGAAAATAGGGTAACATACAGTTGTCGGCGAGTTCATAGTTATTGTTAGGGTACTGTTTGTATTTAGGATAGAATATTTGATAGTTTAAATCATTTACAGTAAGAATTGAGAATAAAAAAATAATTGGTTTAGATTTTTCGTAAGTTATCATAAATTTAAGGAACCGTTACTATGTTTGTTGTTACACAGACACTGAGTGTTCGTACTAGATCTGCAAAAACGAGTGCTTTCGCAGTAGCGTGCGGCTCAGTTACTGTCAATATTAAAAGTAATACATGTAATTACTTACTATTTTGTTTTTTTTTGTGATGTTGATGTAGAGTGACGCAAAAATTCGATGTGGTATTGTCATGAATACACCTTCTAGTGCTGACTCAATGCAGTCTTGCGTTATAATTTCTTGCGTGGTTTAAACATAGACCAGTACTTCGAAGAAATGACTCTTGCACTAGGTGATGTTTGTCTACATCGCACAACGATATTCAAAGTGATATAGAGAATTTCAAAGGATAAATTTAACTGTGGAGGATGCCGAGAAGCTGGGAAGGCCACGAACGTCAGTTACGGAGGAAAACGTTACTACCGTGAGGAAAATGCTTGGCGAGGACAGGCGAGTGACCTACCAACAGATAGAGGGTACTTCAGGCCTAAATGTACCAGCAATTAGTTCGATCCTGCATGATCATTTACACGTGAAGAAACTTTGTTCTCTCTGGGTGCCGCATCGACTGACTGAAGAGCAGATGACACGACGTGTGACTTGGTGCCGGGAGATGCTAAAAAAGTTTAATAAGGGACAATCTCAGTATGTGAACAACATCGCGACAGGTGACGAGACTTGGCTGTACTATTACGATGTGCCGACCAAAGCTCAAAACAAAGATTGGGTCTTTGATGATGAGGACACACCCGTAGTTGTCAGAAAATCCCGATCTGTAAAGAAGAAAATGATAGCTGAATTTTTCAAATCGAGTAGAATTGTGGAACGGGTCGTTTTGGACACACAGAAGACAGTCACAGCTAAGTGGTATACTGAACTGTGCCTGCCTAAAGTCATTGGATATGTGAAGAACCTGCGGCCAATGTTAAGAATGGATACCTGGTTCCTCCATCACGATAAAAAAAACCTGCACCGGATATTTGACCACGACTGGATTAAAACTTCTCAAGCACTCTCCTTACAGTCCAGATCTTGCTCCCCGCGACTTTGCACTGTTCCCGCATATAAAAATGAAGCTAAAAGGGAGGCGGTTTTCCAGTGATGAGGACGTTCTGCAGGCTTGGGACAACGAGTGTGCTTTACTCCCAAGTGAAACTTGACAGAACTGGTTTAAAGATTGGTTTCGGCGGATGGAGAGGTGTATTGAGTGTAGAAGAAGTTACTTTGAAAAAATTAAATAAATGAAGCTGTATTGCAAAACTTTCCTAGTACCCTTTGTATGAGGATTAACTCTGGTTGCTCAGGAATACTGGGGCACCTTTTACGCTCTTGGAATTTAAAATTAATGCATCCACTTCTGGATAACATTGTCCAATATTTCGTACGTATTACAATGTGTAAAGCCTGAACTTTACACGTTACATGTAAAAGTCCTTAACACTGAAAATATAAACATCAGTGCCAGTATTGTTGAAGACAGATTCCAAGATGAAAAAATCAACTATAACTTAATTGAAATTCTTTTGTGCATTATAATATGACTTATTAATTCCTTTTTTTATTTTTAGCTAAAATATATGAAAAATCTCTTTGCAATTCAATGATCACAATTCCATTATAAAAACAAGATATTCATAAATATTATCTATCTTTATAGATGCATTTACACATTAATTTACATGTGCACCTTATCTACGAGTATTATAATATTTATCATAAGCTAGGTTGTTATCTATTATTCTAAAATAAAATACGTTTTAATACAATACATATGTGAAATTAATAACCCAAAATTCTTGGTTTATATAGATATATCAGTTGTAATGACATTCGTTTATTAACTTGTATTTATAATACATATTATCTTTTAATATATTCTGATCTCTTGCATAACACAGGGTAACAATATGAAAAAAAAATTTGGTGCCGGAAATCTAACATCTGATTTTAGATGTTTTTAATGTGCTGATTCCAAAAATGCCACCAGATTTTTTCTATCAGCTCTAGTTTTTGAGATACAGGTTACAGGTTAATTGATATTTTTTTCTGATAAAGGACAACAAATAAAGAGATATACAAATTATTATACAAAATATCCTTGCTTTTGTGCCTTTGGGACAGCAGAGATAAAAATGAGCACTGGGTTAAAAAAAATGGCCTTCAAGAGATGTCATGATTCAAGGAAAACAAAACGTGATCAACGAACCTTTGGTTGCAAGAGAAAAAATCTTACTTTCGCCCTTGCATATCAAGCTAGGCTTAATGAAGCAATTTGTGAAGGCTTTAAATCGAGATGGAAATAGTTTTGGGTATTTATTACGTAAATTTCCTGGCATTAGCACGGAAAAACTAAAAGCTGGTATATTTGATGGTCCTCAAATAAGGCAACTTGTTAAAGATCCACAATTCACCACATCAATGAACGAGACTGAATCTAACGCTTGGTGTTCATTTGTTCAAGTAGTACAAAATTTTCTTAGCAATCATAAGGCAAAGAATTACATAGAATTAGTGGAAAATATGCTTTCAAATTTTAATATTCTCGGCTGTAACATGAGTATAAAAGTTCACTACCTCCACAGCCACCTAGATCGTTTTCCAGAAAACTTAGGTGATTGTAGTGAAGAACAGGGGGAAAGATTCCATCAGGATATTAAAACTATGGAAGATCGTTATCGAGGACGATGGGATAGCCACATGATGTCAGACTACTGCTGGAGCCTTCAGCGAGACTGCCCTAGTAAACTCCATTCTAGAAAGTCGTATAAAAGGAAATTTTTATGTGATTAGTGACTAATGTAATTATGTAAATTAAGTTTTTGCAATAAATACTTAAATCCATGTGTCTTTGTTTTTTTAACTGTCAATAGTAATATTATATATTATAACAGTTATAAGGTAAAATATATAATATACACAATTTTTTTAAAAAATCTCAAAAACTAGATCTGATAGACCAAATCTGAGAACTTTTTTACATTCTGCATCCAAAAATTACCCAGGAACAGTTAAAAAATCGCAGGCACCAAAATGTGTGTTGGCCTGTGTAATGAATAACATAACAATATAGCAATATATACATGAACAATAGTGTTTGTTTTTATAAACTTATGCTGATTCATACCTCATCAAAGTGGTGCACAATCCTAGATCTTGAAATAGACTCGAATAAATAAGCTATTAAAAAAATGTAAGATTAAAGTAAGTATCTACTCATTAATACGTTTTATTATACACCCAATTGTCCACGATTAGTTACATGTTAATTTGAGTCTTAGATATTAATTCATATAGATTACATATTTATAAATTCTATTTTTTTTACACAGCCAAATCGACATACATTAATATAAATGTAAACGAACACAATTATACCATATTGTACACAGTAATGCCAAGAACGCTTTAAATTTCGTAATATTTGTAAGCCAACATCGAGCCCATTTTACTCATTAAAACCATTTCATTATATCATTTATCTAACTAACTATGATTAATTAACTGCTGACGATGACAACTTTGTTGTCGTTTATCAACAAAGTCGTACCGGCGTTAGATAAAAAAATTCCTTAAGTTAAACTATTCATCGATTTTGCGAAAGCATTCAACTCTGCTGCACATGTACTTCTATTGAATAAATTAGAAAAGTACGAAATTGTATTGGTAGCAGAAGTCAGTCAGTAACGTGAATGAATCTGCAACTAGAAGATTATCGGTCGACCGGGGTGTAGCACAGGGATCTGTTCTTGGGCCAATTTTGTTTTTAATTTACATAATTGACTTAGGATATCATATTACTATACAGTTATACGATCTAGCTGGTTCATGTAGATTTTAAATCGCGTAGTGTCGAATACATAGAAACACACAATACAAAAATTATTATGAACAGGGGTGATGTTAATTTAATATTATAAATTCTAACTAATATACCGTCTGTCGCAGAGAAAATAGAACTTTTCTAAAATAGTAATTTTTCGTGACGCCATCTATTAAAAAAAATACGCGTTGGTAAAGTAGATCTTTCACCAATGTTATATCAAAATATCGTGACATTTGCATCATTAGAAGCAGGGAAATTGCGCATAAAGTAACAGTGTGTATTTGGCATTAGTCGAAAAATGAATTTTGAACAAAGCAAATATCAAGTTCTGTTCTAAACTCGGTAAATCGTTTACTGAAACGTTTAGTTTGATGAAACAAGTGTATGGTGGTACGTGTTTATCACGTATAAATGTGTATGAGTGGTATAAACGATTTAAAGACGGTCGTACGGGCATAAATGGCGATAAACATCCTGGTGCAAAAAAATCTGTGGTTACGGAACGTAACATCGAACTTGTGCGTGAATTTATCAGAAATGAGCCAAAATCCTCATTGCGATACGCATGAATGGAATTAAATATTTCCTAAGATTCAGTTCATTGCATTTTGACACAGCGTTTCGGACTGAGAAAGATTTGTGCAAGGTTTGTATCACACAAGCTAATCGAATTCAACATTGTACAAACTTGATTAAAGACTCAAAAAAGGACGAAAACTTCAGGTATTCTATTGTAACTGGCGATGAGACGTGGTGATTTCAATATGACCAAGAGTCGAAGATCTAAATGAAAGCATTCAAGCGAAAAAAAATCGAGAAAAAGGTGTTTGGAGAAGTCAAAAGTGAAGACAATATTGATTTGCTTTTATGATTCGAAAGGCATAGTACATAAAGAGTACCAACTAGTCAAACAGTCGATGCTGTATATTATCTTGATGTTGTGAAGCGTCATTTGGCGCGTATTCGTCGACATGTTATTGACCGTGTCAAACATTGTATTAAACTGGAAGGCGACTACTTTGAATGAAATACGATGATAGTTTGACAAGTAGTGAGAATGACACATAGGTGGTGCTCTAATTGGTAAAACAAATGCACTGTAATTTAGGTAGGCTATTTATATGTTTACATACCGATATTTAGATAAATCGATTGATTTGTTTATTTTTGACAGCTGATTGAAAAAGAAGCAACACGTCGTTTTGTTAAAATGGAAAAAGCAGAGTATCGTGCGGTGATTAAATAATTCGTAATTAAGGATACGAAAGCTACCGAAATAAATGATGAGTTACGGGAAACATTAGGTGAATCTGCTCCATCATCCGCCACAATAAGTAGATGGGTAAATGAATTTAAACGTAGTAGAACAAGCTGTGTTAATGAAGTGCGCTCTGGGGCACACAAAATCGTGACTTCTAAGGAAATGATTATAAAAATCCATAATATTATTACGCAAGATCGACGGCTCAAAGTGAGAGATAGCAGACATGGTAAACATTTCAACAGAACGCGTACACCACATTTTAACGAAAGAATTGGGCCTTTCCAAGCTTTCGGCAGTATAGGTGTCGCGATTGCTTACGACTGATCAAAAGTTCACTCGTTTGCGCATTTCCAATGACTGTTTATAAGCGGAATCCGGTTGATTTTTGTAGGCGATTTCTTACTTGCGATGAAACTTGGATAAACTATAGTACACTCGAAACTAACAGTCGAAACAATGGTTAGAACATGGTTCTGCACCTCCAAAGAAAGCGAAAACCACTTTATCGGCAAACAAGGTGAAGGCATCAATTTTTTGGGATTCAAAGGGCATTTTGTTCATTGATTACCTTCAGAAAGGTGCCACAATAAGCGGACAATATTATGCAGAACTTCTACAAAAATTAAATGTTGAGATTCGTGCTAACCGGCCAGGAATGGCAAAGAAAAAGATTCTGTTTCACCAAGACAACGCTCCCTCGTATACCAGTACAGTTGCGATGTCCAAAATCCACGAGTTGCATTTCCAATTAGTACTGCATGCACCTTATTCGCCTGATCTAGCCCCTTCCGACTTCCACCTTTTTCCAAAATTGAAAACGGCACTAGGTGGAAAGAAATTTTCGTCTAACGACGAGCTAATCATCGTCGTAAATAAGTATTTTGCAAGCCTTCCGGGATCGCATTTTAGAGATGGCATAAGGGCATTGGAGCTCCGTTGGAATAAATGTATTGCTCTTTTAAGAGAATATATTGAAAAATAAAAATTATTTTGTATTTAAAATATTCGTTTTTCTTTTTCATTGTCAATACTTGTCAAACTACCCTCGTAAAAGAATTTTACCAAAATAGTAAGCTTTTGTTTTTATTTCAAAAAAGTTCGGTTTTCTCTGCCACAGACTGTGTAGATTTCTTTATAACAATTAATTACCACCATTAAATAATAATGAAACAAAACTTTACCGTCTTTAATTACACCTGCTAAATGTAAATAAAATAAGTTTCATTGAACGTATGCATTAGTAAAATATTGCTTGATAATTAAATTGATTCATCAAAATAAAATGATGCAACGTTGTTGATACAAACCTATACATGTACAATAATAAAATCAATGCTCGTTGCAATATAAATACAACGCACACTAAATTCATAAATAATGATTTACGATTTAACAGATTTATTCGTTTACAATTGGAGTGAACAGCACCTATCTATTTGTTTATAGAACTAACAATAAATTATATTAGTTGCAATTAACACATTCCTGCACAGGTTTCCCTCTATAACTAATCTGTCAAATATGAAACAGTGTACGGTAGTTTTCGGGTGGTGTGTGTGTTTCACCAAACATTTACAGCACAATATTTCCTAATGAACTGTGAAAACTTTTAGTTCATATAACAATAAACTTTTATTTGTGTATGCAAGATAAATATGAACACGACGTCTACGAAAGGACGACATAGTGTCTGTTAAGGGGCTGACTTTTTAAAATTTGGAAACGCAATTTCTAGATGTAAAACCTCTTAAAATGTGTTGAAGGAGGAAATAAATATTTCTGAAAAATTGAGCTACTAAAATTCATAAATTCATTGTATGTCAATTTAAGTTAATAGTTTATTACACAAGACTTTAAAGTAAATTTTAGAGACTGCGATTCATTGAATTAAACAAAAAAAAGTTGAAATGAAACCTCTTCCACAATAATGTTCGTATTCTGTATATGCATTTCGATAACTAAGTCGTCATCAGAAGCAGAAAAATACATTGAATCAGCGCTAAAACTCGCCTTCAACAGTAATGTCTAGTGTGGATTTGTTTCTCTGCGGGTTTTACCGTAAATCCAGGAGCGGTACTGTAAGCAATTATCTACTGTTAATGACAGTTTAGTTATCAAAATGCGTATACAGAATACGAACATTAATATGGAAAGTGGTTTTATTTACCTTTTTTTGATTAAAATAGAAACCAAAATAGCAGAAGATTTATGTAACTACTAAAATATATGAAACAGAGGCAACATACGAATTCGGAACGTAAAGGTAGAATACTGGAAGAGGTTCACCAAAGACGTGGAACATGACCTAACAGGAGCACAGACAAAAGTCTGGAAAATGGTGAGAAATAGAAAGGTCGACGTAAATGAGTCATGGACAACAAAGAGCATAGAAGAACCTTAGGGACGTGTATATTGAAGATGATAACATGGACAATCTGAGTATTCAATCCCCAGTAGCTGATTACTCAGGTTGCCCATCATTCCCAGAACGTTTTGACAAGGTCGCACTCATCTTCTTCGACTGAATATTGCTTCGCCTGTTCCAAAGTGAACAAGATCCCAGTCGAAGAAGAAGAAAATTTTTGAAAACTCGTATTTTAAAATTGATAATTTGTGAAAATTACCTGTGCTTATTTAAGGAAATATGTAACGATTTTAATATGCTAAGGCAGCTTTCGACTGTTTTTAATAATTTTCATTGACGATTAAAAAATCAAAATTTAAAACGTTTTTACGCTTTACACTACGCTTTGAGGGGATTGCTTTAAAGATTGGTGTGCTAAAATTTATTTTCTTTCAACCATTTAAACATTTAAAAATTTTAATACTTAGCTTTATACACAGCCTGTTGCAGAGAAAACCGAACTTTCTTAAAATAAAAACAAAAACTTACTGTTTTGGTAAAATTCATTTATTTTATTCAAAGTAGTCGCCTTCAGCTTCAATACAACGTTTTGCACGGTCTATTAACATGTCAAATGAATTTTTAAGTTCATCTATAGACATGTCCCTCAAGATCGCTGTCAACGCCTTTTTAATGGCTTCGACGTCGACATAACGCTGCCCTTTCATCGACAAATGTTGTCCAAAAGGCCAAATTTGGTGAATACGGTGAATGATTGAGGATTAAAATGCCATTTGTAGTTAGAAAATGAGTGATAAGCGTCAAACAATGAGATGGTGCATTATCATGTAACAAACGCCAGCTACCATTTTCACGATATTGAGGACGCACATCGACGAATACGCGCCAAAAGACGCTTCATAACACTAAGATAATATTGACTGTTTGACTAGTTGGTACAAACTCTTTGAGCAATATGCTTTTCGAATCATAAAAATAAATCAAGATTATCTTCACTTTTAACTTTTCCAATCGGTTTTTTTTCGGCCCTTCTTCCCAAGCACGATTCCATTCACAGCTTTGACGCTTGGTCTCTGGATAATACTGAAAACACCACGTATCATCGCCAGTTTTAATAGAATATTTGAAATTTCCGTCCTTTTTGAGTCTGTCATCAAGTCTGTACAATGTTGAGTTCAGTTTGCTCGTGTGGTACAAACCTTGCACAAATCTTTCTCAATTCCAAATGCTGTGTCAAAATGCTATTGAAATGAATCTTTGGAAATATCTAATTCCATTCCCACGTATCGCAATGAGGATTTCGGCTCATTTCTAATAAATTCACGCACAAATTCAATGTAAGTTTCCTTAACCACAAATATTTTTGCACCAGGATCTTCGTTGTCATTTATGTCTGTACGACCGTCTTTATACATTCGTACGTGATAAACACGCATCACCATACACTTGTTTCATCAAATTAAACGTTTCAGTAAATGATTTAACGAGTTTTGGACAGAACTTGATATTTACTCTTTGTTCGAAATTCATTTTTCGACCAATGCCGAATACACACTGTTACTTTATGCGCAATTTTTCTGTTTCTAATGATGTAAATGTCATGATATTTTGACATAACATTGATGAAAGATCTACCTTACCGACGCACACTTTTTAAATAGATGGCGCCACTAAAAATTACTATTTTAAAAAAGTTGGGTTTTCTCTGCCACAGATTGTGTATGATTCCGGTGGCCGGCTTATCCCAAGAATATATATATATATATATATATATATATATATATATATATATATATCTAAGATTCCATATTACATTAGAATGAACACTCAAGATGGTATGTCAGAATTTGAGATAAAATGTAATTAGAACACTACAAAATATGCTCTTGCATATAAAATAGCTAAATAGCAATAGTCGATTAAAAAATTTTAATTCTTTAGAAGTTAATAAACAAAGACAGATATAAAAATATTACGTCACGTTATCAATATGTGTCCCAACAATTTTTGGAATTCAAAATAGCTTCGTATACGTAGATGTAAAACTCCATAAACACCTTACAAAATCAAAGCTATATTTTCCAAGAAAACATGTATGATAAGCAATATTTTGCGTTTAATATAATAAATACAAAAACGATTTTTCAAATAAATGATTAACACTTCCAAACTGTCTGGGAGATATCTTAAATCGAGACCTACGATATGTACAATCTCGTTATCGATCTGTTACATCTTTCAGATACAAGTTCCGATAATATAAATCCTAACAGACACACAATAAAACAATAAAATTACATGAAATAATACTATTATCTTGAAAAAGAAGAAAAAAAGAAAATGGAATCTTCGATATTAAAATGAATTATTTAATTAACACTTTCGAATATGTTATGGTGTCAAACCACTTGAAAGTTATCTAATTAATTTTGGGAGACGTGATGATCTTTATCGGTGTTCACGTAATGAATGCATGATACGTTATATTTATTTAAAAAATTTTGGTAGAGATACGTCTTGTACACTGTGTCGACGGATTTTCTATAAAAGAGAAAAAGATTGTTTATTTTACATTTTTGGAAAAATAAAACACACTTTTCAAATTAGTAAAATAAATATACAGCGTGTTTCAAAAAGAATATACGTATTACAAAGTGTTATTTCGTCCAAACTATCGATCGCTGCGCCTCGGCTCGGCTATTGGAGAAACGAATATATAGTATAGTTTATTTAATAGCCGCCAGATGTCAGTTGTCTTCTGTTTTTCGTGGTAACCGTCATATGTTTAAAATGGCTACTCCGGAGCAGAAATCATTTTGTGTTCTCGAGTTTGCGAAGTGTAATTCCGTGATTACAGTGCATTACGTTTCAGATTGAGCTACCAGATTGATCTTCCGAAAGGATGAAAAATTCGCAGATGGTATCGACAGTTTGTAGATACAGGATGTGTATGTAAAGGAAAGAGTCCTGGCCGCCCTCGTGTTTCTGAAGGAAATGTTGCACGAATTCAAACTGCTTTCCAACGTAATCATTCAAAATCAAGTCGTCGTGCCAGTCGGGAGTTACGACTGCCTACAACAATAATTTGGCGTGTTTTGAGACGTCGGCTGGTTATGAAGCCGTACAAGTTACAGTTGTTACAAGCTCCGCGTCCTGATGACAAACGGAAACGTGTGGCATTTTGTAACGAAATTCGTGATGCTATTGACAATGATAACATTTTCACACAACGCATCGTGTTCACTGATAAAGAGACTTTCCATGTTAGAAGTCTGGTAAATAAACACAATGTTCTAATTTGGGGTCTACAGAACCCACATCCAGCTATTGAACATGTACGAGATTCGCCTAAAATCAATGTGTTTTGTGCGAAATTCCGATCATTTGTTTACAGCCCATTCTTCTTTGACGGAAACACGGTTAACGGTCAGCCGTATCTCGCTATGTTACAAAACTGGTTGTTTCCGAGGCTGCACGAAGACAACTTCATTTTTCGACAAGACGGGGCACCCTCTCACAGGAGTCGCAAAGTGCGTGAATATCAGAATGAAACTCTACCGAACCGTTGGATTGATGGTCAAGAAGCTGACGACTTAGTATGTCACAGCTGAGCTCCATGGTCACCGGATTTGACACCCTGCGACTTCTTCCTGTGGGGTTTTATTAAAGACAACGTTCATGTATCACCACTCCCACAGAACCTGGTAGAGTTGAAAAACCGGATCCGTACTGCCATAACATCAGTGACGAAGAACATGCTTGTCCGAGTTTGGGAGGAATTTGAGTATCGATGTGATATTGTGTCGCTGACGGAGGAGATATTGAACATCTGTAATCTGAACTTGAGAGGTTCGTAAATATGTGTGTAAAGATTCATATTCGTATGTCCTAAAGTTTAATAAATATATGCATTCGAAATACGTATATTCTTTTTGAAACACCCTGTATATTAAATATATATTTACTTGAAGGTAATTTTAGTGGAGCCTGTGGTTGATTAATATATTTACTTATCGTAATCATTAATTTGAAACGTATAAAACAAAAACTAGAATAAGGACCGCCTGGGTTATCATCCGCCTCGTACAACTCTCTCTATACTAAGTAGTGTATTCTAAACCCAACCAGTTAAATTACCCGGAAATAATAACCAGAAATCAGAAAGGGTAATGTTTATTCAAAAAGGAAAAAATAAAATGGCATCTTTGATATTAATATAATATTATTATATAATTGAAACTTCTACACGTACTTATTTCTTGTATTTTAAAAATTCACATCTCTACAATTACTACCACAAAAAGGTTTACGATCTAAATCGTAATTGTTGCTCTATATTTTTAGGTCGAGCTCTAGCGATGTCAAACTAGAAAGAGAACTTTTGTATGTTTTATTAAAAAAAAGCGAACAATGGTGTGCATAGAATGCAATTTAAATAGCACACTAGTTTGCTTATATTTTTGATTTGATAACAAAGAGCTACAAACAACTTCTGTGTCTGTTTCTCTTGCCGTTTGAGCAATATAATAGATATATGTGGTGGTCCCATAAGTAACCGGTCTGACCTAAATATGGCGGTAGTTGTTTGAAAAATATCACTGTATTAGAAAGTACACAATCTATAAAGCATGTGTTTCAAGTTTGAAGACGCGACGTTGTTTAGTATTTGTTTGTCATCAATAGTGAATGTTTTCAGTGAATTTGTAAAAATGGAGAAAATTGATCATCGTTACGTTTTACAATACTTTTATTTGAAAGGCCTGGGTCCAACCGATATAAAAGCTGAAGTGGATTCTACTCTGGGGGAGTTTGCTCCTTCGTTTATAACAGTGAAATAGTGGATAGCAGAGTTTAAACGAGACCGTACGAGCTGTCAAGACGAGCATCGCAGTGGTCGACCAAATGAGGTGACGACTCCAGAAATGGTGAAGAAAATCCACAAAGCGGTACTAGATGACCGTCGACTAAAAGTGCGCGAGCTAGCAGACATAGTAGGCACTTCAAAAAGTGCGGTACATCGCATATTATCTGACAATTTGGACATGATAAAGCTGTGTGCGAGATGGGTGCCACGTTTGTTCACACTCGAGCAAAAACAGTGTCGTGAAGATGTTTCAAGAGAGTGTTTGGCGAAGTTTCACAGCAACAAAGCAGAATTTTTGCGCCGTTTCATAGCCATGGATGAAACATGGGTCCATCACTTCACACCCGAGACAAAAGAACAATCAAAGCAATGAATTCAAAAGGGAGAACCGGCTGCAAAGAAGGCGAAGACCGTTTCATCTGCAGGCAAGGTCATGGCATCGGTTTTTTGGCACGCGCGTGGAATAATTTTCATTGACTATCTTGAAAAAGGAAAAACTATCAACGGTGAATATTATGCGAACTTATTGCAACGTTTGATCGAAGAAATCAAGCAAAAACGGAAGCATTTGGCTAAGAAGAAAGTGCTGTTTCATCAAGACAATGCACCAGCTTACAAATCCGTTATTGCAACTTCCAAAATTAATGAATTAAAGTTTGAATTGCTACCCCATACACCCTATTCGCCAGATTTGCTCCCTCGGATTATTTTATTTTTTATTAATTTGTTGTTGGATTATTTTCTATTCCCAAACTTGAAAAAATGGCTCAGCGGTCAGGTGATGTCAGCAGTTAATGAGACAGTTCTTATTATAAAAAGGGTATCGAACTTGAACATCGCTGGGAAAAGTGTATAGAGCTGAAAGGAGATTATGTTGAAAAAATTTTTGTGTTTTCTTTGTTGGCTCGGGTACTTCTAGGACAACCCTCGTATATTAACTTTACTCTTCAAAATAGCGAAGAATAGTGGAAAGTAACAAACGAATTTTCACAATGTATTTTGCATTCTGTTTTCTATAGAATATTTAATTTTTTTTAACGTAATTTTAATTCCGAGATTTAATATTTCAAATAAAAGTTTCGGCGACATACATTTTGATTATTTTTAAGTTACTGCCAGTTTAGAATGCTTGGTGAAGATGACAATGAACTTATTAAATATATATTAGTTATAATCAAGATTATTCTACTAATTTAAAAGCCTAAGGTAACGTGATGATTTGGTCTAAAACTTTACACTTCAATAATCGTATCAATGGATCGAATATCGAATGTCGAACATAATAACCATATAAATATGTAATTAGTACCAAAATTAGTATTTCGATATTCATTTAATTGCGTCACCTCACACAAATTTATTGATTAGAAGTTCTTAACGACGAACGCTAATAAATATTCATCGTTTCCTTAAAAGAAATGCCTATAAGCATTTATTTATAGACATTATTGAATTCGAAAAGGCAATTACAAACAATATCATGTCACCTTAACTTTATTTAATCTTTTTTATGTTTGCCAGGTAATTTATAATACCGCTTGAAATTTTAATCTGGAGCTATAAATTATGATACCACTATTGTTGCATATCTTTCTAATTTCCGCGTAAACATAATTTATGGTCGATGTTATTCGTTAAGGTGAAAATTATTCCAGAGTTTGTACGTGCATGAACTCAGTGAGCAAAGTTATTATCAATTTTCTGAATCAAGATACGTTTTTTTTACCGTGGAATGAATAGATTTTTTTTGTTTAAAGTTATTGGATTTCGTATAAGACACGCACTATGTTTTTATCACTTTCCTTTGTCCCATGTAGCAGGAATTGTTGCTGTTCTTTCCTCAACAGGTATAAGTGACCGAAGATAATGTTAAGATATGTCGAAAAATCAATTAATCTGCACATCATCTTTTAGTTTATATTAACACGATTCAACACTTACACATTAAATTGTCGAAAAAGTAATTTTTTGTTTTCCATTGGTAATTTATTAATTAAAAAAGAACGAATATATACGTAGGTTGTTTCAAAAGTTTTGCGGTTCAGCTTCATTGCATAAGGTGGCGCTGTCGAAAATATTTTTGTCGTATTCTCTGAGATGTTTTAGTCTGAGTAGTATTTACAGATTGCTAGCATATACTGTTGTCCCTTTTTAGTAATTTTTAAAATAAAATGCGTAAAAAATAGAATTAACGCTCGAAGATTTTCGAGTCATGATTTCCTACGTTTTTAAGCATGGTCTCACTCGACAAGAATGTACGCTAAAAATCAAGCGATTGTTTGGCGATGAAGCACCATTCTTGGCGACTGTTGAACAGTGATGCAACGAGTTACAGCTTAGAGATGTTTCACTCAAAGACGAGCATGGTGAGGGCGGTCTGTCACTGCAGACACTCCAAAAAAAATTGACGCCATGTACAATATGATAAAGACAGACGACCACTGCACATACAGAGATATTCGGGCATAATTTGGCATAGGTATGACCCAAATCAGAACTATCATGCCTGATCATCTTGCTGTCAGAAAGTTTTGCGCTCAATGGATACCACAGAATTTAACGGAAGCTCCAAAAGAAGCGCGTATAGATTGGTGAAAAAAGTGCTTTAAAAATTCAGCCGAGGTCGAGCAAAATCAGTCCACAACATCGTTATAGGTGACGAATGTTGCATTTATTGTTACGAGCCAGAAAGTAAATGATAATCGCCTCAATGAGTATTCAAAGAGGAGGAGAAATCCGCGAAACTGAGACGTGGACGAAACTCTGGCAAGAAAACGGTAACTACTTTTTTTGGAGCATACCGGTCATCTCACTACTATTCCGCTAGAGGATCATTGCACAGTCAATGCTGAATGGTATACAACTATTTGTTTGCAAACTGTGTTCCAAAAAATGTGCCAGAATTCATCAATTCATCAATGCACCATTACACAACGCATCTCAAACATCAGTAACGGATTACAATCGATAGATTCAATAAGGTTCTCTATTATATTAAATAAAAGTAGTTCCAAGTTTGATTCTCCAAATGGAATAGAAAAGCCGAGACCTAAACCCAATATAGTTTATGTAGTGGACTCTATTAAACAATCAAAAAAAGGCAAAAAAACCTCTTGCCACATCTATGTTCGTACTCTGTATACATATTTCGATAACTAAGTTGTCATAATCAGCAGATTATAGTATAGAGTATAGTATAGTATAGTATGTATTTTGGTTTTGGCGAAATGGATTTTTTTTTGTGAGTAAACATTACTCGAATCTAAATACGACACGGCGATCTGCTGATGACGACATTTTAGTTAACGAAATACGTATACAGAGTACAAACATTGATGTGGTAAGAGCTTTTTTGTCTTTTTTTTATTAATTTGATTAATGTCCATCAATATTTACTTTCTATTAGGTAAATAAGAAACAATTTCAACAAGCATCTACCTACATATGTCTAAAGAACTTAACATTTCTTTATATAATTTGTTCAACGATCTTTTTATTAGACTCTTATTTTGGAATTAAAAAAGTTACTTTAAATTTAACAAAATTCCTCGTTTAAACTCTTTAAAAACTACAATATACCTACTTGATTTAAGAAGGAATTCGAGAGAATTACGAAAAATTTTAGTTCCGATTTAAAACAATTCATATAACATTATGTTATTAAAAACTTTCGTTTTTAAATAATTTATTATTACCATATCAGTATTTTGTTTTAAATTACAATTACAACAAGCAATCTATCTGGTTGATATTCTAGAAATAAATTAAACAAGTTTGGCATTACTTAAGATGATTCGCCGGTGTCAACAAACGATTAACTGCTTCGGAAAAAGTGAAAATAAAGGTTATCGGGTTTTTAAAATTATGTAACGAATAATTAGTCTTTTTAAACCAGGTTAACAATCAATTAAATATATATTAGAAAAGTTCTGAACCAATATATAACCTACTATTAACATAATATACATTTTTATTTAGATTTTAATTTATATTATTTAATTAATGTCTTTTTTATGTATTTCGAGTTACTTTAATAACTTAATATATATTTAATATACTCCCTTATTCTGTCTACTTCTTCTTTGAACATCCTCGTGAAAAGTTACACAAAAATCGGTTACATAATTACTAGTTTTTTTAACTATTAAACACATACACAGTATTTAAAGTAAAATTTGTGAACACAGTGAATATTTTATTGTTTAAAGCGTCGAAATTCTTTTAAAAGGTTCGTCTATTACCCTTTCGCCTAATTTTATTACACATAATTGCTTTATTATACCTATTCATTGGAAATTGTAGTTTAGAGTCTGATACAGTACAAGGAATTAGTATCGAAACGGTGACTAAATTTGGGCTGCGTTGATATTAATGACGCGGGGTCAAATGCGACCGTATGAACTTTAGATGTAAATGAAATAGTTGTGATCCTTTCAAACATTCTGAAGAGTTATGTAAATTTATATGTTAGATAATCATCAATCTTCGATGCATAAATTTTGTTATATAAATTACCATAACATATATTTCACATGTGTCTTGGAAGTGGGTGTAGTTCTTTTGAAATGCATTTGGTAATTGCGTCAAAATTGGGGGTGATTATAAATACATAAATTTCAAATTCGTTACGTTAGCGATGGCCATGTGTTGTTGTTTTTTACTTTTTCCAGTCAACGGAAACTAGAACAGAATTTTTATGATCCTATCCGAATTAGGAAACGTTGACAAACGGACAAAAATGCGGCTATTCAAAATTAAGTTCCCGTTTTGAAATGGTTTTAAAGGGTTTTCCAATAGGGACTTGACAACTTTTAATTCAATGTGTGAACGCACCCTTTTACTAATCATCGAACTGTCACTGTCAATTTATTCAGTAAACTTAACATTTTCATCGTGGTAAAGTACGCGAACGAACAACGTCTGCAAATTATAAAAATTTAGTACAGAAATTCGGAGTTGGTGACCGCTACTTTAAGAGCGTTAACTCCGATTTTCGGTCGTAATTCTCGCCCTAGTAGACAGGCAGTAACAAGTTTAGTGCAAAAATTTGAGTCTACATATTCGTTGTGTGATGTTGCGGTGCCAGTGAGACAACGATTTGGTCGAAGTGTCGAAAATATCGCTGCCGTTGAAACGTCCGTAGCGAATGATCCAAATCAGTCAATTCCACGGCGTTCTCAAGAGTTGAGCATCGCCCAGACCAATTTATGGCGAATTTTGCGTAAGCAATTTACACCCATACAAGATCAAGCTGACTCAAAATTGAAGCCATTTTAAAGCGACGTACGTTCTCCATTTTTGGCTCAATGATCAATTTCATCGCAAAATCATTTTCAGTGACGAAGCTCAAAATGTGTTCGTCTATAAGCATTATTGGTCGGATGAAAATCCACATGTGCTTCAGGAAACAACATTTCATCCACAAAAAATAACTATCTGATGCGGTTTGCATGCCGGCGGCGTCATAGGGCCATATTTTTTCGTCGACGATAATGATCGTCACGTTACTGTGAATGGTAATCGTTATCGCCCCATGATTACCGATTATTTTTGGCCCGAATTGGAAGATATGGACTTGGACAACATGTGGTTTCAGAGGACGGTGCCACAAGCCACGCAGCACACATTACAATCGATTTATTGAAGAGTAAATTTGATGAGCGTGTTATCTCAAGAAATGGACCAGTCGATTAGCCGCCTCGTTCGTGCGATTTAACGCCTCTAGACTTTTTTCTTTACGGCTACGTCAAGTCATTGGTCTATGCCAACAACCCGACAACGTTGGAAGAGCTCAGAGCCAATATTGAACGCGAAATAGCAGCCGTTTCGGCCGAATTGTGTGGCCAAGTCATCGATAATTGGGTCCAACGAATCGACCGCTGCAAACATGCCCTCGGTGGCCATATGAACGAAGTCGAGTTCCATTCATAAATGTTTTGATTGTACTTCAACCCGATAATAAAGTTTTTGAAATATCTCAAATGGTCTGCATTTTATTTTGAAAAAAAGTTGTCAGGTCCTTATTGAAAAACCCTTTAGTTTTGACAAATTTTTAATTCCGCGAAAATAAAAACACCAAATTCTGTACAACGAAATGAAATTTTGCATATAATTATACGCTTTTACGAAGCTAAACTGAAAAATTCCAATTTTAACCGTTACATCATACATGTAATGCAGAAATTTTCCAATTGTCTAATAGTGAGGTTACATTCCCAGAGAGAATGAGATCGTGAGTTCGTGAGTTACACTTAAACACCAACCGTGAACCGTATTGTATTTGATGTGAATGATCTCATTCACTGCGCACCAATTGCCCGTTCTACCGTACCGCCTATGGTATTGCCACTTTCGTCACCGCTCTAGTAATAACTTAAAACTTAAGGAATTTTTTTCCTGCAAAATTTCAAGGAATTTCCCCAAAAAAATCTTTTGTAAACATTTGCCAGGAATCTTCTTCTGGGCTTCCGGGCTAAAACCGCGTCATTGGTATAACTCCCGACGTTTCGTACCTACTCGTATGGGACATCTCTAAGGTTCAACTACTGCTACTGTCTGTCGCATTAAAACTCAGTTTCAGTGCGGCGTAGTTCCAGCTCGGAAGCCCAGAAGAAGAAAGTATGGACCACGACCGCGGAAGTCTACGTGTCAGATTTGTTAGGAATTTTGACCAAAATTCCGTTAACTAAAAAAAATCCTTGAAATGTATCAGAAAATTCCTATGATTTTTTAATGAAAGCCAGTATTTAAACAAATTTCTAGAAATCTACACTAAAAATTTTTGCAAGAATTATTACCAAACTTTTCAGGGAACACTTTCCTAGAAAAATTCCAAATTATACAGAAATTTTTTAAAATTCCGGGAACTTTTCATATAAAATCCGATTTGGAAAAATTCCCAGAATTATCTTCTAAAAGTTCCTGCAAATTGATCTCAAATATTTCTCGAATTTTTTTAAAAGCATTTCTAAGAAACTTTCTTAAAAATTTTTCAAGAATTTTAATCAAAACTTCTGAGAATACTTTCCTGGAACGATTCTGAATTTTACAGAAATTTTTTTAAATTCCAGGAATTTTTTTTAAAATCCCCCTACAATTTTATGTCAAAAAATTTCTCAATGAAGCCTTTCAAAATTTTTTTTACAAAGCAATTTCTCGGAATTTTTTTTAGAAGACATTCAGGACTTTAAAAAATTCTTTGGATTTTAGAAAAATTTTCCAAGGAGGTTTTTTAATAGTTTTCGAAATTGTTTTCTAGAAACCTTATGTAATTTTTTTTTTTAAATTCGAAAAAAGAAATTAGGTTTATATGTTGTTCCTTCCTGCGGTTATATACTACCAGAATAAGACAGCATTTTTTCGCCTTGCAAGAAATAAAAAATAGGTAAGTGTGATTTATTGAAACAGTAATGACCTACCTTGTCAAATTGTTAAGTATACCATAAAGCAAGAAAAAGTTAAAGTGACAAATAGTATATAAAGTTACGTAGCAAAATAAGAAGTGTAAATGGAATCGAAAAAAAAATGTTTAAAACTTCTATAAGCATTATTGGTCGGATGAAAATCCACATGTGCTTCAGGAAACACCATTTCATCCACAAAAAATAACTATCTGATGCGGTTTGCATGCCGGCGGCGTCATAGGGCCATATTTTTTCGTCGACGATAATGATCGTCACGTTACTGTGAATGGTAATCGTTATCGCCCCATGATTACCGATTATTTTTGGCCCGAATTGGAAGATATGGACTTGGACAACATGTGGTTTCAGAGGACGGTGCCACAAGCCACACAACACACGTTACAATCGATTTATTAAAGAGTAAATTTGATGAGCGTGTTATCTCAAGAAATGGACCAGTCGATTAGCCGCATCGTTCGTGCGATTTAACGCCTCTAGACTTTTTTCTTTACGGCTACGTCAAGTCATTGGTCTATGCCAACAACCCGACAACGTTGGAAGAGCTCAGAGCCAATATTGAATGCGAAATAGCAGCCGTTTCGGTCGAATTGTGTGGCCGAGTCATCGATAATTGGGTCCAACGAATCGACCGCTGCAAACGTGCCCGCGGTGGCCATATGAACGAAGTCGAGTTCCATTCATAAATGTTTTGATTGTACTTCAACCCGATAATAAAGTTTTTGAAATATCTCAAACGGTCTGCATTTTATTTTGAAAAAAAGTTGTCAGGTCCTTATTGGAAAACCCTTTAGTTTTGACAAATTTTTAATTCCGCAAAAATAAAAACACCAAATTCTGTACAAAGAAATGAAATTTTGCATATAATTATACGCTTTTACGAAGCTAAACTGAAAAATTCCAATTTTAACCGTTACATCATACATGTAATGCAGAAATTTTCCAATTGTCTAATAGTGAGGTTACATTCCCAGAGAGAATGAGATCGTGAGTTCGTGAGTTACACTTAAACACCAACCGTGAACCGTATTGTATTTGATGTGAATGATCTCATTCACTGCGCACCAATTGCCCGTTCTACCGTACCGCCTATGGTATTGCCACTTTCGTCGCCGCTCTACTAATGACACAATGCTACCGTGAATTTTTGCGTCACTCTCCGTCAACAACACAGAAAAAAAACTAAAATAGCAAGTAATTATATTTATTATTCATAATATTGGTAGTAACTGAGCCGTACGCTACTGCAAAAGCACTCGCTTCTACAACCTTACTACTAACATTAAGTTTTTAAACATTTTACTATGTATCTAAAACTCGTATATATATATATATATATATATATACATTGTATATACTTAAATACATCTTTCACTTAAAGGTGCCATAAATTATTATTTGGATGTTTTCTACTCTGCTGTGTTTTATAGTTTTTAACTTTATTTAACCTTATTTACTTGCAAAATTTTCCATACTAAGGCGTGATCTAAACGATAAAAAAATTTCCAATTTTCGTTGGCATTTACCTTCCCTTAATAGTGCATTTCTTTTATCTAACTAATTAGAAATTGTTTAGACAATCTACTAGTTTCTCTCCTTATTTTAAGAGCTATTATTAATAAATTTATACGTATTACTTCATTCTGTCTCTCTCTCTCTTCTTTTTAAATTCCGAAATATTTTTATGGCCGGGATAATTACCACCGAAAAAAATAATTTATTCGACCCTTCCTTCACCGGATTCGTGACGACGATGATGGCCACGGTAAATGCGCCTTTGAACCGCTCTCGACGAAGTGCACGGTATACCATCACCATGGTTAAACCATAAAACCGAAATTTTCGTTCAGTTCACTTTGTTATCTGTTCCCGTTCCTTTTTCTTCTTCGTCTTCTATTATAAACTTTATGACATAGTGCATTCAAATGTTTATTGCACCATCGGACCGGCGTATATCTAAATTTGCTGCATCAATGTAAGAAAGAAGGTTCATTTTTATTATCGCCTCGACAACAAGGCACCAGATATTGACCAGGCGGTGTATGTATTAATTGGACGTTGCAAGGGCGCAGGGGATACCGCGTTTTTTTCTCGGTATTTTTCCTACTCTACTTACAGTTGGATACTCTACGAATGCTATGCAATAAGATTGGTATTAAACGGAATTTCCACCTATCTATTCTTATATTCCTACTTTATTCAAGCGAAAAAGTGTACTGCGTTTAGAAATAAATGTTAGGGAAAGATATTGAAAAAATAAATATATTAAGGACTAAATAAAACACTTATTTAAATTTTGCGCTATATTATATATTTACTACCAGTGCTTTCATCTGTTAAGATATTATCGAGCAAGTACAATACAGGTTACAATCTTCTTTATATAGGAAACGAAAAGCAATAATTAAATCCGTTTACAAGAAAATTTGGATATAATAATAATAATAATAATATTTATTAACCACCCAACGGAGTACTCCTATAGGGTACCCAAAACAAAAATTACAATTACATTGATAATATCAGGTTGTTACATATGAAATGTCCGATTTTGTAAGGAATAAAAAAAATTTAAAAAAACATAAATATTTATTCTGCAAAATCGTCTCCATTTACATCAATATTTTGTTGCCAACGGCCTGGAAGCTGAAAAATTACCTTTGAAAAGAAATCTAGGTTTTGACGGCTCACATATTGCTCAAACACTGCTATTACAGACTCCCGGTCAGGGAAGTCCCTATTTTTTAAGTGATTGTCTAAACTTCGGAAAAAATGAAAATCAGTTGGCGAAAGGTCAGGTGAATAAGGTGGGTGAGGGAGAATTTCATAACCAAGCTCCGAAAGTTTTTGGATTGTCTGTCGTGCAACATGAGGTCTTGCATTATCATGAAGAAGTATGGGTCCATGTCTATTGACTAGTGAGGGCTGCAAGCGGTTCAATTTTCCATGCATAGTTTCCAGTTCGGCACAATAGAACGCTGCCGTGATGGTTTCACCAGGTTGCAAAAATAAATAGTGAATAATACCCTTACTGGTCCACCATACAGTCACCATGATCTTTCGCGGGTGAAGTGATGCTTGTTGCATGCTGTCTTGGTGCTTCACATCGATCTAACCATTGTCCTGATCGTCTCCGATTATCATAAAGTATTCACTTTTCGTCACACGTTACCACTCGATGAAGAAACGGTTCAACTTTCTGTCGATTAGCCAAAGAGGTAGCCACCTCTAATCGACGGAGTTTATTGGTTTCCGTTAATTGGTGCGGCACCCATCGATCGAGTTTCTTCACTTTGCCAATCGAAGAAAGGTGACGACTAATGGTGGCAATGGACACTTGAAATGTTTCTGCAAGGCTACGCATTGTTGTCGACGGATTACTTTCAACTTCTACACGCAGCTCGTCGTCATTAACGGTGCTACGCGCATATCCGCGAGGCTCATTTTCCAAATCAAAATTTCCCTCGCTGAATTTTTTAAACCATCGCCGTAATGTGCGTTCATTACACGTGGTTTCACCGAACGTCTGATTAATTTCTCGCGTTGCTGCAGCTGCATTTAATCCCTTTTTAAATTGAAAGAGGTAAATTGCCCGAATATCTCTTGCCGACAGCATTTCCATAGGCGAGACAAGGACAGGTGTATTAATCTTTCCAACAAATGGAACAGGTACACACTTCAAAATAAATACCTTTTTTACAAATACAATAATAATTTTCACCAAAAACATACACGTCTTCACACAGGTGCGATTCAGTTCAGACTGAAGGAAAAAACGGACATTACATTTGTAACAACCTGATACATATAAAAAAAATCAAAAACACAAAAAAAATGAATAACAAAATAATAGCACTGAATGTAAGTTAAATAAATAAATAAATCAAATTATATCCAATCAAACACCACGACGATGCAGTTGATTGAAATTCCTAGCCGCGTACATAAGTGGAGCTCCAAACAGAATGTTGGTTCTTGGCGTTCCCACTGCCAAAGGATCACCGAACCTCGACTCCAAGCGTGGATATGAGAAAGCTGTGTGCAAGATGGGTAATAATTTTCATTGACTATCTTGAAAATGGAAAAACTATCAACGGCGAGTATTATGCGAACTTATTACAACATTTGAGCGAAGAAATCAAGCAAAAATGGCCGCATTTGGCTAAGAAGGAAGTGTTGTTTCATCAAGGCAATGCGCCAGCTCACAAATCCATTATTGCAATGGCCAAAATTAATGAATTAAAGCTAT
Organism: Dermolepida albohirtum; assembly: GCA_031893035.1. NCBI lineage: Eukaryota > Metazoa > Arthropoda > Insecta > Coleoptera > Scarabaeidae > Dermolepida > Dermolepida albohirtum. The sequence continues at coordinate 119,021 of JAVIWB010003091.1, forward strand.
CGTACCCATTTGTATGGGACATCTTCAGGGCTGAAGCGGAAACCCAGAAGCAGATAGCATGGACCACGACCGCGGAAGTCTACGTACCAAATTAATGAATTAAAGTTTGAATTGGTACCTCATGCACCCTATTCGCCAGATTTAGCCCCCTCGGTTTATTTTCTGTTCCCAATCTTGAAAAAATGGCTCAGTGGTTAAAGATTTTCCAACGATGAAGAAGTGAGCAAGACAGTTCTTATTATAAAAAGAGTATCGAACTTATTGAACATCGCTGGAAAAAAGTGTATAGAGCTGAAAGGATGTTATGTTGAAAAATAAATATATTTCTTTCCAAAATTTTTGTTTTCTTTGTCGGGTCGGGTACTTCTGGGACCACCCTCGTATATTTAGGTCATTTTGTCAGTACAATTAAATTTGTTGATCTATAAGAAGATTGAGAAATGATATTCCAGAGGGTAAAAGTATTCGATCACATACTAGAACTAACTTACAAATGATAAACAAATTTTGATTAGGTGATAAGACTTTCTCGAAAACTACTATAAAATTCTAATAAATCCACAAAAGTTTCAGTGCATTCCATACTCATCTTATATTAAATCATTTAAGAAGAAAGTACTTGACTTTAATTCTGTATCTTTTCCATCGACATGTTTCATAAGCTTATTATTATTTACACAGTTTTCTTTATTTCCACTTCGTGTCAATTCACGTTTATTGAAAACTGCATCGCTGTAGATATCACGAAGTTATTGATTTTATTTATTCCAGCAAATATTGGCAAGTGAATGATTTGCAACAGGTACCACAAACATATATTTGAACATATGGAAGTTTGGAGAGATATTTGTTTATTGTACCCGCATATACATAAATGTCTTGCCTTTTAATCTTGAAATTTATTGCGATGTATAAATAACATTCGCATTTATATTTTTTCTCTATCTTGACATTCGTTGTTGACTTAGAAGTGAGGGTATCTACAAATTTAAATTTCGTTTTGTGGCAAACACAGATTCTGAATGTTGTGTTTATAAATACAGTAATTATTATGTTTCCCATTTAATAAAATAAAAACTTTCAATGCTAGTAAAAAAATGGTCAGTTTATAAGTTGTACATCCCATATACAGTGAGGATAGAAGTTAAAACCAAGTTTAAGTTTTAATATAAAATATACTAAAGTAATAATATATGAGAATGTTTTAACAAAGAGATTAATAATAACACAGGCCAACACACATTTTGGTGCCTGCGATTTTTTAACTGTTCCTGGGTAATTTTTGGATGCAGAATGTAAAAAAGCTCTCGGATTTGGTCTATCAGATCTAGTTTTTGAGATTTTTTAAAAAATTTCTACAGTACATATACGAAATATAAACCGGTTAAAATTAGAATTTTTGGGTTTAGCATCGTAAAAGACCATAATTATATGATGTTTGAACATAATTTCTTCTTTGAAAAAGGAATTGTTTTTGCGAGCTTATCGATCGTCAAATTCTGCACCTGACGATTATAAACCTGAAAAACCAACGATGAATTTCAGAGACTCAATAATTGACTAAGAGAATTTAATTAACTTTAACAGCTGCGGAATTTTGTCTTAACTAGAATGAATGAAAAACTAAAGAATAAAAAAATACATCTACTTATGTTAAATAACACAGGCCAACACACATTTTGGTGCCTGCGATTTTTCAACTGTTCCTGGGTAATTTTTGGATGCAGAATGTGAAAAAGCTCTCGGATTTGGTCTATCAGATCTAGTTTTTGAGATTTTTTTAAAAAATTGTGTATATATTTTACGTTATAACTGTTATAATATACAATATTACTATTGACAGTTAAAAAAACAAAGACACATGGATTTAAGTATTTATTGCAAAAACTTAATTTACATAATTACATTAGTCATTAATCACATAGAAATTTTCTTTTATACGACTTTCTAGAATGGAGTTTACTAGGGCAGTCTCGCTGAAGGCTCCAGCAGTAGTTCGCCATCATGTGGCTATCCCATCGTCCTTGATAACGATCTTGCATAGTTTTAATATCCTGATGGAATCTTTCCCCCTGTTCTTCACTACAATCACCAAAGTTTTCTGGAAAACGATCTAGGTGGCTGTGGAGGTAGTGAACTTTTATACTCATGTTACAGCCGAGAATATTAAAATTTGAAAGCATAGTTTCCACTAATTCTACGTAATTCTCTGCTTTATGATTGCCAAGAAAATTTTGTACTACTTGAACAAATGAACACCAAGCGTTAGATTCAGTCTCGTTCATTGATGTGGTGAATCGTGGATCTTTAACAAGTTGCCTTATTTGAGGAACATCAAATATACCAGCTTTTAGTTTTTCCGTGCTAATGCCAGGAAATTTACGTGATAAATACCCAAAGCAATTTCCATCTCGATTTAAAGCCTTCACAAATTGCTTCATTAAGCCTAGCTCGATATGCAAGGGCGGAAATAAGATTTTTTCTCTTTCAACCAAAGGTTCGTTGATCACGTTTTGTTTTCCTTGAATCATGACATCTCTCGAAGGCCATTTTTTTTTAACCCAGTGCTCATTTTTATCTCTGCTGTCCCAAAGGCACAAAAAACAAGGATATATTTCTATTTTGACGATTACGTACATATTTATCTCTTTATTTGTTGTCCTTTATCAGAAAAAAATATCAATTAACCTGTAACCTGTATCTCAAAAACTAGAGCTGATAGAAAAAATCTGGTGGCATTTTTGGAATCAGCACCTTAAAAACATCTAAAATCAGATGTTAGATTTCCGGCACCAAACTTTTTTTTTTCATTTTGTTACCCTGTGTTATATATTATGTAATTTGGAAATAAAACTGTTTCAAAATAGATGTAACTTTAATTTTGAAAATAAAGTGCATATTCAGAATAAGGTTCTGGTCCGCTAGAAAGATTTGAAAGAGTACCGCATAAAAAAATATTTAATATCGCGTCGTTTAAACCCGTACAGTTACGAAAAACTGGGTTTTAAAATTTAGCAGATTTAGCATATTTATTAAAGATGTCTTTGCGTATTTCCATAATTTCCGAAATTATACAAACTAAACCACCCGCACAGATCTCAATTTACATGATAAGTGAGTAATGTTGCGGTCCGTCCACAACACATCAGATACAGAAATTAAGTCTATATTTAAATTCATGCATTATAGTTGGTAAAAGCCTGTTCTGTAGTCGTTTCGTATCAAGCCGGGGGGAGAACTCCGTAACGTAAGGGTCCCGGCCGGCACGAGTACGGGGTTGCGGTTGCCGTTCCAAAAGCTCCGGAGCTGTTAACGCTATGATACTCCGGGGACCTCTCAGTCGGCGCATTGTTTCGCTTTAACAGACAACTTCCAGTATTTCTTTTACATTTAGAACAACTTTAGTTGGTATATGTGGTATAGTGAGCGTTGTCGTCGTCTTTCTGTCAGCCATATTCGCAGAACTTTCTTTTTAATGTCTTTCTGCTGTCTTGCGATACCTAAATTTTCTTTTAAGAACACGTTTTACGGAATAGTTTTTCCTATTTCAACTGAGTTCGACGCTCTGTGTCGAAGCGAATTATTTTAATCAAAAGCAATAATATCTACATTTAAAATTTCGATAGGAAATTGTTTCCTTTTGCAACTACAATTTCACTAGTCTAAAGTAAAAGCTGAGGAAGTCATTGTGTAATGAAATGATGTTTTTTTAAAATAATCACAAGAGAAAATATAGATTTGACTCAAATTTTTTTGTACACCACAAGACATAACAAAAGGCAGATAATATTAGGTGCGCAACTAAGTTCTCGCTGTTTTTTTTTTATGAAAATGCAACTTTATTGGGAAAAAATGTTTACAAATGAATTATTCAAAATATTGGCCATCGCTAGCGACAACCTTTTCCCATCCTTCTGGCAGAGCTCGAATACCGTCACGGTAGAAGAGTTCGTCTTTTGAGGCTCTCCACGAATCAAGCCATTTTGAGATATCTTCGTATGAGCGGAACTACCGATTAGCCAGACCATGTGCCATCGAACGGAACAAGTAATAATCGGACGGCGCAATATCTGGTGAATATAGCGGGTGGGCTAGTACCTCCCATTTGAGCGTTAGTAGATTTTAACGGGTTTGGCAACGTGAGGCCGAGCGTTGTCGTGCCGTAGAATCACTTTTTGGTGCCTCTGCTCATATTGTGGCCCCTTTTCGCGTAGTGACCGGCTCAATCGCATCGATTGAGTTCTATACCGTTCCCCAGTGATGGTTTCGTTCAGTTTCAACAGCTCATAATAAATAACACCGCCCTGGTCCCACCAAATATTCAGCAAAACGTGTGAATATTCGGCCGAACCGACGACATAGAAGCATGACCGGGCAGTCCCCATGATTTTGGTTTCTTTGGGTTGCTGTAATGAATCCATTTTTCATCACCCGTAACGATGCGATGAAGAAAACCCTTCCTTTTTTGCCGCTGGAGCAGTTGTTCACAGGCGCAAAAACGACGCTCAACGTCTCTTGGTTTCAAATCATAAGAAACCCAAGTTGCTTGTTTTTGAATCATTCCCAACGCATGCAATCGCTGGGAAATGGCTTGGCGGCTAACTCCTAATGCTGAAGCAAGCTCTTTTTGCGTTTGGCACGGATCCTCATCGAGCAATGCCTCCAATTCAGCGTCTTCGAAGGTTTTCGGTCTTCCTTCACGTGAACGGTCGTCAACATCGAAATCACCGTCTTTGAAGCGACGGAACCAATCACAGCACGTTGTTTCACTTAGAGCAGCATCTCCGTAAACTTTTTGGAGTTTCTTCGAATGAAAGAAGAAAAGCAACACTTCTCGCAAATGACGATTATTTGGCACAAAATCAGACATTTTCACACAACCAAAAGTATATGACGCAAAAACAAAATCACTAATGTGTCAAAGCGGTTTGTTTGCCATATGTCTAAGGTTGGTTCATGACGTTTTGGTTATGTCACAATCGATCAGCACTTACTACTGGAGCCATCTCTTGAAAAACAGCGAGAACTTAGTTGCGCACCTAATAATAATTATAATGACTTCTTTTTCATTATTTTTAGTAAGGAAAATGTCTAATTCGCTCAAAAAAAGAAATAAATTACCCGCTGTGTGAGGCTTGAATACACTAAAAACCACACTTTGTTAAGGTGAAAACTCGCGGAACCGCTATTTACATTAATTCAGGATGGCACTTTACATTACTTAGCGTTCCACCCTCTCCACGAACCCGGCGTTCTCCTGCTAGCGATCGTTTCCAGATAACATTATTTTCACAATATTGTCCGGCGTAAAAGAGTAGTAATTCTTAGATGCCCCATTTATTTAAAAAAGTGTGTATCGATGAAGTAGATATTTCACCGATGTTAAAATATCATGACATTTGCATCATTAGAAGCAGAGAAATTACGCATAAAGTAACAGTGTGTATTTGGCATTGATCGAAAAATGAATTTTTAACAAAGAACAAATGTCAAGTTCTGTTTTCAACTCGGTAAATCGTTTATTGAAACGTTTAATTTGATGAAGCCAATGTATGGTGATGCGTGTTTATCACGTAGGAGTGTGTATAAGTGGTATAAACGATTTAAAGACGGTCGTACGGACATAAATGACGTTGAACATACTGGTGCAAGAAAATCTGTGGTTACGGAAAGTTACATCGAACTTGTGCGTGCAAATACGTAGGAATGGAATTAAATATTTCCAAAGATTCAATTTATCGCATTTTGACACAGCATTTGGGACCGAGAAGGATTATGCAAGGTTTGCAAGCTAACTAAACTCAACATTTCGGTGCGACTTGATTCAAGACTCAAAAAAGGACGAAAACTTCAGATATTCTATTGTAACTGGCGATGAGACGTGGAGTTTTTAATATGATCCAGAGACCAAGCGTCAAAGCTCTGAATGGAAGCATCCAAGCGAAGAAAGACCGAAAAAAAAATAGTTTGGAAAAGTTAAGTGAAGACAATATTGATTTGTTTTTATGATTCGAAAGACATAGCGCACAAAGAGTACCAACTAGTCGAAACAGGCGATGTTGTATATTATCTTGGTGTTAAGAAGCGTTTTTTAGCGCGTATTCGTCGTGCGCGCCCTCAAAATCGTGAAAATGGTAGCTGGCGTTTGTTACATGATAAGTATCATCTCATGGCTCGACGTTCATCACTGATTTTCTAACTGCAAATGGCGTTTTAACCATCAACCATTCACCGTATTCACCAGATTTGGCCTCCTGTGATTTCTATATAATCTCTAAACTGCATTCGCCGACGAAAGGACAACGTGATGCCGACATCGAAGTCATTAAAAGGGCGTCGACAGCGATCTTGAAGGACATCTCTAAAGATGAAGTTAAAAATGCATTCGACATGTTAATTGACCGTACCAAACGTTGTATTGAAGCCGAAGGCGGCTACTTTGAATAAAATAAATGAGTTTTACCAAAATAGTAAGCTTTTGTTTTTAATTTAAAAAAGTACCATTTTCTCTGAGATAGCCAGTGTATAAACTTACATGTACCTTTTGTCGTTCTTTTTTCGAATTAATACAACCCTTAAACTTATTAATTTTCATACTTCTAGCTTTTTATCACTACAATATACGTGCCTATTTCATTAACTATTTAATTTTTAGATATCATTTTATTGAGCCAATAAAATGAAATTCGTTATTATTTACTTAGGACCGCAAAAATGTTCATAGTTATTAAATATTTATTTTGCTTTTCAATGACAACCGCATTCGTTATCTGTACACTTTTTTCTATTTTAATGTAAAAAGAAAGTTAATTTAATCAAACCTAATTAAATACACGACGTCAATGTTGTAATTTATAACCTTAAAAAGGGTTATAAACAAAAAAAAAAGATATATTACTAATACAATTAATTTACACCCAAAGACTTCATACCAATTACTGGATTATTTAAAAATAACCGCAAATGTACAGTCAGTCACAAAAGTGTTCGTACACCCGCGTGAATATAGAATATTATGAAATGTGAACATTCGGCTATGACAAAGCATATTTATTTTCATTTAACCACGTTAAAAAAACTTTAAAAACCTCTAATAACTATATGAAAACTGTTTATTTACAGCCACAAAAGAATTAGCTCAGTAACACAAACACATTTCAACCCTATTTCTCTATTGTAAGCCATAAACTTAGAACGAATTCAATAAATTCTCTAGTAATATATACGAGTTAACAACACTAGATAAAGGTACAAAAACTCTTTGGCTAAATAGCCAAATTGATCGAAAAAACGTGTTTTGCAATGTCGACTAAAAAAAATATTCAAGATATCCTGAATTGTTGACATTGTACCGAGAAATAGGCGTCCAACGATACTAAATGAACGCGACCAGAGAACTGTTACAAGTACAATGAGCTAAAATTAATGGATAGGTGCACTGAGAGTTGTAAGTTTACACCACCTACTTACCATCTGTGGGTAATATAATAATTGTCGTACGAACGAAATTAACGTGAATGTAAGGATCCAATACCAGTCTGACCAGGAAGACCGAAATCGAATCGTATGCCCAAGGGGTAGAATTGGACCAGATTTATCGTGCTCATTGGAATATTGAACCTGGGTTTAAACGCTCGTACTACTATTTTCTTTAATTTACTAGTTATTATAAGTGTTAATCAATTCTAAAGCCAGTGGTAACAACGGTTAGCTTTCAATTGATCATTTTTTTTTGCTCGTTAACAAGTAAATAGTTTGCCATCAGCCAACTATTACAGTTTCTTTTAATTCACTTAACGATTGTTTTTAAAACCCACAGTCAAGTTTTACTTTTATTTCTTTCAATATTTAAGTAACGATTAATTCAGTGGAAAACTGAACTTTATTCATTTATATAATTTTCTTCTTTACAATTATTTTATGGTGCTGTGTTGTTGTCATAGAGGGTGTGTCCAATTACGTGCACATATACAATTGCAAAATTTTTTGTGAACCAACTACACGTATAAACAGAGGAAATTTTCTCAAATTTTATTTATAGTAATTAATGATAATATCCTAAGCATGTCTGTATTTCTTCATTTAATAACTATTCATAATAAACGGTCATATTTGATGCCTTGTAAATCGATAGTTTTGAACATACGATAATCTTAAATAGGGCCGAACTTTTGTTTCGTTTTTCGTTTTGCAAAAGGGTTTTAGTTAACAGAACATTGGACGCTTTTTTGGATCTTTTGTTTCAATATTGGCAGAAGGGCTTCCAGGGTTTCAATATCGGCGTCCTATTACATCGTATTAACAGGATTATTTTGAGTTTGAAAGCACCCAATTCACGTTTCGGACCCGTGAATTGGCCTCCAAGATCGTGCGATTTAACGCCGCTTGACTATTTTCTGTGGGGATATGTGAAGTCGCTAGTCTACGCCGATAAGCCCGAAACGATTGACCACTTGGAGGACAACATTCGCCGCGTTATTGCCGGTATACGGCCACAAATGTTGGAAAAAGTCATCGAAAATTGGCCCTCCAGATTAGACTACGTCCGAGCCAGCCGTGGCGGTCATATGCCAGAAGTCATATTTAAATTATAATGCCAGAAGATTATCTTTCGAATAAAGTAAATTTCATGTTAATTTAAAAAAATCATATTTGTTTTATTCCATTTCAAAGTTCTATACCTCTAAAAAAAAACACCCTATATATACGTTCATTCTGTATATTTGTACCTACTTGTAGAAGATACGTATCTCAAAAAAATGATGATAAAAAGAAACTATCGAATCATTACAAAATATGAAATGTTGATAGTAACTATAATGTTTATTCTTGCTTTATATGCAGGTAAAGAGAAAATATATAAGCATCCAGGCTGTATGGTGATAAAGGCGGTGAAACTATCAAACGATTGATAACTAGAATACTTTAATCCCGCATCGGCACTAGTTTAAAGCATCACTTGTTTGTTCAGTTTCGAACTCCACGCCGCACAAAATCCACTATCTCTCCGCTTTTTTTTTCAGAGCGATTTTTTATTCCCGTGTTTGTCAAATCAATCGATAAGTAACGAATATTTTGATCCCTTTGTATTCCATAAAATTCCCTACTTATTCTGTATTTAAGTCGAAAGGAAAAAATACGTTCGAAAGTCGTACAGAGAATTACGGGCAAGTTTCCTATTGGACGTATTACAATTGAAAAATGTTATTCTAAATAAACAATCGAATAAAAACAAAATAAAGATCTTGTTTTGTTGTAGTGAATAGAAGACGCCGACAATATTCTGGTGGGGGGGATCGATTTTCATTAATTACTTATATCAGCTCAGATTTAATAAAAAGCCCATCGGAATACCAAAATAAATACTGCAAATCCGCTGAAAGCGATTCTTTTCCTTTTAATCGGTTTAAATCCAGAATATAAGCTGTAAAAGCGGTTTGCTATATAATTGGTAATTCCTATCATTTACACATAAAATTCTTACTATGCATTCCGTGTATTTACTAGAATATTATCTGTTCATTGTAAACTAATTCGATTATCTTTCAACCTAATACTACGTATTTTTTTCATATTTGTTTACAGTCTGTTAAATAGAATAAGTTTTAATGAATCGAACGATTTTTCTTTGTGCACAAAGCGTTGTTAATACAAAGGCAGGTCAATAATTAGTAAAGAAGTAAAATTTAGCTGGCCGCTATAGGCGTGCACTTGATAGTAAAGTATTGGGTTGGCAACTAAGTACTTTCGGTTTTGTAGTATAAAATAAAACACTTTTTTTTTAAACAAAGAATAGTTTTTAATCAATTATATATTTTCCATTTTGCTCAATGATCTTTTGCCATCTTGCTTTCAGCTGCATGATTCCGCGCCCATAAAATTTCTGGTCCTTATCAGCAAAAAACTGAACCAGGTGCGAGTGAAGGTCATCGTCATTTGTGAAAGTTTTACCAATCAAAGAATTCTGCAAACTTGGAAATAAATGGTAATCCGATGGTGCTAGATCAGGGCTGTATGGGGGATGTGGCATCACTTCCCAGCCAAGCCCCAATAGTTTCCCACGAGTTGCCAAAGATGTGTGAGCCCTTGCATTATCTTGGTGGAAAACTACACCTTTCCGATTTGACAATTCTGGCCGTTTTTCTTTGATTGCTTCATCCAGTTTTATTAATTGTTGACAGTAAACATCAGAATTGATCGTTTGGTTCGTTGGAAGCAGCTCAAAAAACACAACACCTTTGTAATCCCACCAAACTGACAGCATGATGTTTTTTCGATGCAATTCAGCTTTCAATGTGGTTTGAGCTGGGTTATCGTGTTTGCTCCATGATCGTTTTCGAACTATGTTACTGTACAGGACCCATTTTTTTCATCACCAGTGATGATTCTTTTTAAGAAAGGGTCGGTTTCATTTCGTCTAGGGTGCATATCGCAAAAGTTGATTCTTTGTGTTATATGAATTTCTTTCAATTCGTGAGGTACCCAAATATCAAGCTTCTTAACTAGCCCAAGACATTTTAAATGTTTTTCAATTGTTGTGTGCGATACATGTAGCCTCTCCGCAACCTCTCGAACAGTTATATGACGATCCTCTTCAATTATAACTTTGATTTGGTCATCATCAACTTCAGTAGGCCGACCAGAACGTTGCTCATCTTTGAGGCAAAAATCTCCAGAACGGAATTTTTTATACCAATTCTGACACGTGCGCTCTGTTAAGCAATCAGCACCATAAACTTCACATATCTTTTTGTGAGCCGCAGCAGCTTTCTTTCCTTTACGGAAATAAAATAGTAAAATATGTCGAAAATGTTCGTTTCTGCACTCCATTTAAAATTAACCCACAACTAATAGCTTTAATAAAAATCACGCACTACTTGCTTCTGAAGTTACGTCAATGTGACTAGTATCACGCGACAAACGGTAAAGTACAGCACTAACATACGTTATACAAAAAATAAAGCAACGCTCTCTATCAGTAAAAACCGAAAGTACTTAGTTGCCAACCCAATAAATCACGATTTTACTCTACATCTTTAGGTCAAGCTATAACGTATGTTTCATTTAAAGAAAACCCACAATGGCGTGTGTTATGGGGACAATTCAAATAGCGCACGAGCTTGTTTTCGACCGATAACAAAAAGTTTCAAACAGCTGTATTTTCTCTAGCCGTTTGGGCAATATTAAAAAATGCATACATATATTAACTTCAAACATGAGTAACGAGGTTTCACACTGCTTTTAGCGTACTGTTTTCTATCGAATATTTAATTTTGTTAATGTAACTTTAGTTCCAAGATTTAATACATACTTTTGTTAAAGTCAGTTTAGAATGCTTGGTGAAGATGATAAACTTATTAAGTTTATATTAGTTCAAGTCAAAATTATCCTAATTTAAAAGCCTAAGATAATGTGATGAACGGTGAAAAACTTTTTATGTCAATAATCATATCAATGGATCGAATATAACATTAATAAAAGACAGTAAATGAAATTCAAGTAAAAAATTTAGATCAATACGTTTACAGAAAAACATGTTTATATATATACGTTATTCCTAAAATCGTATTATCAGAACAGATATCTTATAAATTAATTCGAGATTCTATGTACGAATATATAAAATACTTCGTATATACACACTCACAAAATAGCCTACATACGCAGTCTGTCTCAGAGACAAAAGAACTTTATTAAAATAAAAACAAAAGCTTACTATTTTGGTAAAATTCATTTATTTCATTCCAAGTAGTCGTCTTCAGCTTCAGTACAACGTTTTGCACGGTCAATTAACATGTCGAATGAATTTTTAAGTTCATCTTTGGAGATGTCCCTCAAAATCACCGTCGGCATAGCGCTGTCCTTTCATCGACAAATGTTGTTTAGAGAATAAACAGAAATGACCGGAGGCCAAATTCGGTGAATACGGTGAATGGTAGATGTTTAAAATACCATTTGTGGTTAGAAAATCAGTAATAAGCGTCGATCGATGATCATATAACAAACGCCAGCTACCATGTTCCCGATATTGAGACGCTTCTTAACACCAAGATAATATACAGCATTGACTGTTTGCCTAGTTGGTACAAACTCTTTGTGCACTATGCTTTTCGAATCATAAAAACTAATCAACATTGTCTTCACTTTTGACTTCTCCAAACACCTTTTTCTCGATTTTTTTTTTGCTTGGATGCTTCTATCCAGAGCTTTGACGCTTGGCCTCTGGAACGTATTGAAAACACCACGTCTCAGCGCCAGTTATAATAGAATACCTGAAGTTTTGTTTTTTTTGAGTCTTTAATCACCTTGTGTGGTACAAACCATGCACGAATCTTTCTCAGTCCCAAAAATGCGATGAATTGAATCTTTGGAAATATTTAATTCCATTCCCACGTATCACAATAAAGTTTTCGGCTCATTTCTCATAAATTCAAGCACGAGTTCGATGTTACTTTCCGTAACCACAGATTTTTTTGCAGCAGGATGTTCATCGTCATTTATGTCAGTACGACCGTCTTTAAATCATTTGTACAACTCATACACACTCGTACGTGATAAGCACGCATCACTGTACACTTGTTTCACCAAATTAAACATTTCAGTAAACGATTTACCGAGTTTAAAACACAATTTGGTATTTGCACTTAGTTTAAAATTCATTTTTCGACAAATGCCAAAAACACTCTGTTACTTTATGCGCAATTGCGCTGCTTCTAATGATGCAACTGTCATGATATTTTGACATAACATTGATGAAAGATCTGCCATATCGACGCATAGTAGATTTTTTAAATAGAGTATTACTATTTTAAAAAAGTTCAGTTTTCTCTGCGACAGACTGTATATATATATATACGAATAATTCTTTTCTTTGATTTTATTTATTACGAGTAATTCTTGAACAATTTGAAATTTAATTTTAAATTTAGCCGTCGGTAGTACCTAAAACAATAGCTCCAATTTAGAAGAAACTACTTTTTACAGTAAAATTATCCAAACGTTAGAAATAATCCTAATTTTGGGGTCTTTTACTCTCTGAGAACTAAACCAAAATTGTTAAATTAATTTTGACATCAATCGTTTTTAGAACATTCAAAAAATGTTAGTTAATAGGCGAGTATTTGTTGATGTACAACTTATTCACTTAAGATTGATATATTGGGTCTGGGAAAAAGTTCGTGGCGTTTTTCCCGATAGATGGCATTGGTTACCGATAACTAAAGAACAACAAGTCACAGCGACACCACCGAGGGCTCGTTTTATAGATGACCTTCCGAACGTTAGTTTGAGCGTAGAAACATTGTAATCGGTGCAGTGGTTGGAAAGTTATTCGCACTTGAAAATGGAGAAGAATAATGAGAAATTTCGCTATATTCTGCAATATTATTATGATAAGGGGAAGAACGCTGCGTAGGCTTGTGATAAAATTTGTGCTGTGTACGGTGAAGGTACTTTATCGAAATCTGTTGCGCGGAAATGGTTCGCTCGCTTTCGTTCTGGAAATTTCAATGTGAAAGGTGAGTCACGCTCCGGTCGTCCAATCACTGAAAAATCTGATGAAATTCTTGAAAAAGTCCAACAAGATAAGCATATCAGCAGTGTCGATATTGGCATGGAGCTAGGTATTGACCACAAAACTGTTTTGAACCATTTACACAAAGCTGGTTACAAAAAAAAGCTTGACGTATGGGTTCCTCATGAGTTGAGCGTGAAAAACATGATGGACCGAATTAACATCTGCGATGCGCTGCTGAAACGGAATGAAATCGAGCCGTTTCTGAAACGTTTAATAACCGGAGATGAAAAATGGATTACGTACGATAATCGGAAGCGTAAAAGATCGTGGATAAAGGATGGTGAGCCGTCACAAGCGTTCGCTAAGCCAACATTGACGCCAAAAAAAGTGATGCTGTGTTTATGGTGGGACTGGAGGGAATCGTCCACTACGAGCTACTTCCAACTGGTCAGACGATTGATTCTCAACTCTACTGTGCACAACTAGAGAGATTACGCCAGGCGATTGAAAGAAAACGGCCCGAATTGATTAATAGGAAAGGTGTTGTCTTCCATCATGACAACGCCCGACCACACACTTCTTTGATGACCCGTCAAAAATTGAGAGAGTTTGGTTGGGAAGTTTTGATGCACCCACCTTACAGTCCGGATATAGCATCCTCTGACTATCATCTGTTTCGATCTCTGCAGAACTCTCTCAATGGAATTAAGTTGGTTTCAAAAGAAGCCTGTGAAAACTACTTGATTCAGTTTTTCGACCAGAAACCACAGAAGTTTTTCACCGATGGGATCATGGATCTACCAAAAAAATGGCGAAACATTGTCGATAATAATGGAGCATATTCGGTTTAAATGAATTCGTCCACGCGCCATGCGGGGACCAGTTGAATTTTACTGAAAAAACGCCACGAACTTTTTCCCAGACCCAATATAAACCCTTTCCACTTTAATTCTCGTATTCCTGTTTACGTATTTCGACAACTAAGTTGTCACCATTAACAAGTAATTAAACAGTGTCGCACCTGGAAACCACGGCAGAATCCTTAATGTTTAATAAGAATAGATTTGAATAATTTAAATGAATTAATGGCAGCAATTGAATAGGAAACTCAGGCTACTACAGAAACTTTAATTTTTACGTTTTTTATTTTTACTTTTTTTAAGAAAATCTCAATTTTTCCTAAGTGTAAGGAAATAAAGAGGAATTTGGTTTGAAAATAAAAGAAACGTAATCGGAGGAAATAAATAATTTATTTACATATTTATAAATAATAATAATACTGCTTAAAATAATAGAATTCGACTTAAACGTTATAAATACAGACAATTTCACATTTGTTTCAAGGCAAAACAACATCCAAGGCACCTACATACATAATACATATACATATACATTTTCATACCCCTGTGTTTTTATTATTACATTTGTACTTGCACTTAAGATGGAAGAAAGTCAATTTTCATTTATAAAATATATAGAATTTGACTTACAAACAAACTAAAACGATAATAACTAATAGATTAGAAAGCGTTATGTACATGCAATACAAAAATTCAATACAAACAAGTGTTAAACACTATCTCAATCTAAATAATTTGAAAAAATGATTTTAAACACGTTAAAGATCTTTCAGATAACATTGGTAACACCCCTGCATTGTAAAAATTACTAAATACTAACCTAGAATATCCTTAAAGTAATGAGTGATTCATTATGACGTACTCTTTTTGATAGCGATTTTTTGACCGATAAAGCGTGAGTCGTGTCAAACTTTCACGCTTTTCAGTTAAGTATTGTGTAACATTTTATTATGGAAAAACTTTGCCCGACACGACGTCTATAAATAATTCAGCTGTATTATGAAAATCAGCGTTACACGAGAAATATGTTTCGTGTGCTTAGGCCAACTTATGGTCTACGTAATCGGCCCACCGAACGCACAATTCGCTATACCATCGAAAAATTTTAAACTCAATTTGCATTATTGGATAACACGCGATCAAATAGACCACATCCAGCACGTAGTGAAGAAAATATAACGATGGTAGCTGAGAGGGTATGCGATGACCGTGAAGAATCGATTCGACGTATGTAGATCTCAACAGCTCGGTTTGTCATATGCCACAACTTGACGTATTTTACGTAAGAATCTTGGTTTAAAAGCATACAAAGTTCAACTCGTTGAAGAATTGAAAGCGGCCGACCTTTCGTATCGTCACCGTTCCAGTCTTTCGGCTCTTAAGAAGCTTGAAGAATATCCACTGTTTTCGACCAAAATTTTGTTCAGCGATGAGGCCTATTTTTGGCTTAATGGCTACGTTAATAAGCATGATTGTCGTATTTGGAGTGAAGAGGAATACGAAGAGGTTCAAGAGCTGCCATTACATCCAAACAAATCCACCGTTTGGTGCAGTTTATAAGCAAGTGTAATCATCGGCCTATATTTCTTCAGAAATAAATATGGCCCCAATGTAACTGTAAATGGCGCCCGTTATCGCGCCATGGTAACGGACTATTTACTGCCTGAAATCGAAGCCCGTGATCTCCACGACATTTGATTCCAACAAAATGGCAGTACTTGCTACACAACTCATGAAAGCATAGCTTTACTGTGAGAACAATTTGATGAACATTTAATTTTACGTGATGGACCTGTGTAATAGTCGCCTAGATCATGTGATATCACACCTTTAGACTTTTTCCTTTGGAGCTACGTAAAGTCCAAAAACTTAGTCAACTTAAGTCAACTACGATTGAACAATTCGAAGCCAACATTACTCGCGTTATTCACCAAATGCCACTTGAAATGCTCGAACGCCTCATCGAAAATTAGAACTTCAGAATGGACCATGTTAGGCGCAGTTACGGGCAACACTTGGAGGAAATAATTTTTAATAAATGTCAAGAATGGTTCTTTTGTATGGTTATAAAGCATACCCGATAAAATTGAAGTTTTTATTTTTTTTAATTTTTGAAAAAAGTACCTCCAAATGAATCACTCGTTATATACTAATTAATATATTTTCTGCCCGTTGAATCGCGATTAAAATTACTTACGGATTAATAACTTACTAACTACACAGCATTTATAAGCGAGACGTTAAAAGTGTTCATTGCCTTTAAATCTATATAAAAGAAATATGACCAATCTTTTACAACAAAAATTAAGTTAGTTTTCATGTTGATTTAGGTGCTTCTGTAATTACGTAGCTTAATTATGACGCAAACTAAAAAAAAAAACTATAAAATTAGGGAAAATATTGCCTTACTTCCTAGACGGTCTATATACTTATTTGAAACGCTACTTGGAGTCGAGTAAAAAGTGTGTACGTATAAATGGGTACACATCGTAAATCTTGCATAAGCATTAGTTATGAATTTCTAGACTCGCAAAAATTGTAAATTATTATCAAACGTAAGTATTATTTAATTATACACATTTTTATATAATATTGTTAAAGAAGTTGGAGTAACCATGTTCATATGGGCATGTTACTATCACTATTTATACATAAACGAATACGATATTTATAATTATACACATTACCAATATTAGGTTGTATGACTGTATGCAGTGTTTATTAAAAATAATAACAAGAGCCATGTATTCTTTGCTTAGAGATATAAACAACTATTATTACTTTAGAACCATTCAAATACATTATAATCAAAAGTATTATAAAAAACAGTATTAAATTTTCATTTATTTTTCATGCTATTGTTTTGTATTTCATAAAATATACTGTTTAAAAAATTAATGTTAATCATTACGTTAAAGTTAATAATCAAAAAGGAATTAAAAATGCATTATATTTATTGCATGAAATAATTTTTTTTATAAGTCTTAAAATTATTAATAAAATTTTTTAAGTTAATTAAAAAGTTTAAAAGTATTTTTAAAACTATTAGGTGCGTGACTAAATTCTGGCTGTTTTTCAAGAGATGGCTCCAGTAATAAGTGCTGATCGATTGTGACATAACCAAAACGTCATGAACCAACCTTAGACATATAGTAAACAAACCGCTTTGACACATTAGTGATTTTGTTTTTGCGTCATATACTTTTGGTTGTGTGCAAATGTCTGATTTTGTGCCAAATAATCGTCATTTGCGGGAAGTGTTGCTTTTCTTCTTTCATTCGAAGGAAACGGCGGCTGAAGCGCATCGAGAACTCCAAAAAGTTTACGGAGATGATGCTCTAAGTGAAACAACGTGCCGTGATTGGTTCCGTCGCTTCAAAGACGGTGATTTCGATGTTGACGACCGTTCGCGTGAAGGAAGGCCAAAACCTTCGAAGACGCTGAATTGGAGGCATTTCTCGATGAGGATCCGTGCCAAACGCAAAAAGAGCTTGCTTCAGCATTAGGAGTTACCCGCCAAGCCATTTTCCAGCGATTGCATGCGTTGGGAATGATTCAAAAACAAGGAACTTGAGTTCCTTATGATTTGAAGCCAAGAGACGTTGAGAGTCGTTTTTCGCCTGTGAACAACTACTCCAGCGGCAAAAAGGAAGGGTTTTCTCCATCGCATCGTTACGGGTGATGAAAAATGGGTTCATTACAGCAACCCAAAGAGAACAAAATCATGGGGACTGCCCGGTCATGCTTTTACGTCGTCGGTTCGGCCGAATATTCACGCTGCGAAGGTTTTGCTGTGTATTTGGTGGGACCAGGGTGGTGTTATTTATTATGAGCTGTTGAAACCGAACGAAACCATCACTGGGGAACGGTATCGAACTCAATTGACGCGATTGAGTCGAGCACTGCGCGAAAAGCGGCCACAATACGAGCAGAGGCACGAAAAAGTGATTCTACAGCATGACAACGCTCGGCCTCACGTTACCAAACCCGTTAAAACCTACTTAGAAACGCTCAAATGGGAGGTCTTACCCCACCAGCCATATTCCCCAGATATTGCGCCGTTCGATTATTACATGTTCCGTTTGATGGCACATGATCTGGCTAATCAGCAGTTCCGCTCATACGAGGACATCTCAAAATGGCTTGATTCGTGGATAGCCTCAAAAGACGAACACTTCTACCGTGACGGTATTCGAGCTCTGTCAGAAAGATGGGAAAAAGTTGTCGCTAGCGATGAGCAATATTTTGAATGATTCATTTGTAAACATTTTTTCAAAATAAAGTTGCATTTTCATCAAAGAAACAGCGAGAACTTAGTTGCGCACCTAATAATATAACTTTTATATAATTTAATTTAAAAAGTTCCAAATGCTATTTGTGTTTTTCTATCTTTTTGGTTATTTTTAACAAACATTAATATTTAAACATTTTTAAAATCAATTTAAAATCTTCAAAATTAAATTTTATTTTAGGAAACTTATATTAAAATATTAAAAATAATAACCCCCACCATCAACATATTTTTAATTTATTTGTTTAATTATTTATTTTATTAAATATTTATATATTTTTTTTGTATAAAATTAAATATTTTTACAGAAAGAAATCTTAAAAATCACAATAAATACTAATTTTTAGAAGTTAATAAAACAATTTAAAAATATTTTTAAGTTTTCCAAACGGGTATGCTCGCAAAAAATTAAGAAATATTAACTTTTTAATATTTCTATATTAATAAAAAAATTAAAAAATATCTACGAACCTAAAGTAATCTTCAAAATCCCTTTACAGAGTTTAATAAGAAATATTCACTATTTAAAATGTTTCTTGCCAATTTTAAGAAGTAAATGTTTAACGTTTTTAAAATGAATTTAAAGACGTTAAAATGTGATCCTAATGAACATCGAATATGCCAAATATGTGGAATATTTAATAAAAATATTAAAAACAAACTTCCGACATTAACATATTTTTACCTTTGTCATTTAATTATTTAATTATTTTTTTAATAATTTATTCTATTGGATTATATGCCTATAAATATTTTTGCATGAAATAAATTTTTTTTTTTGCAGAAAAACTCTCAAAAGTCGCAATAAAAGAGAAATAATGTCGAAATTAATAAAAAAAATTTTTAATTTTTTTCAAGAGAGTATACATAAAAAAATAATAAATTTTAAATATTTCTAAATGAATTTAAAAAAAATTAAAAATATTTTCAAACCTAGAATAATCTTTAAAAACCTCATAAATAATTATTCGAAATGTTTTTCTAATTTTTTTGCAATTGAAATGAAATAATGTCGAAATTAATAAAAAAAATTTTTAATTTTTTTCAAGAGAGTATACATAAAAAAAATATAAATTTTAAATATTTCTAAATTAATTTAAAAAAATTACAAATATTTTCAAACCTAGAATAATCTTTAAAAACCTCATAAATAATTATTCGAAATGTTTTTCTAATTTTTTTGCAATTTTTTTAGATACATTAGTTTTTACACGTTTTTAAAATTAATTTAAAAGATCAAAATTTGATCCGTAATAAACTTAAAATACTACAAATATTCCAAATATTATCTGGAATATATTTTAAAAATATTAAAAATAGCAACCTCAAATATCGACATGTCTTTTTTACTTATTTTTTAGTTATTTATTTTATCGTACGTTTATATACATTTTTGTATGAAATAAATATGTTTTCTTACAAAAAAAGCTTTGAAAATTACTTAAAGATTTAAGAATTACTAATTTTTAAATGATTTTTTAAGTTCATAAAAAATTTTAAAATATTTTTAAACCTAATATAATTTTCAAGATCATTTTATATAGTTTAAATGGAAATATTCCAAATACTATATAAAATCTTTAAACTCTTTCTTTGCTATTTTGAAGAAATATTAATTGTTAAACATTTTTAATATTGATGCTAATAAATTTAGAATACTTCAAATAATTAAAACAATATTTGAAATATTTTTAAAAAATATTAAAAATAGTAACTCCCACCATCAACACATTAATCATATACTTTGTGGAAAAGTATAATAAAAAATCATTTAGAAATCATGATGAATTAGCGTTTGTTCAATAAAAAGAAGAGAATTAATTTTTAAATTAAAACTGCGAAAATATTGCTCGTTAATAAAATATAAATAATTTTTTTTATTGACGATATTTGAAAACATTATTATGCAAATTTTCATCCAAATTTTCCTATTACATCTTTTTTATTTGTTAAATTATATTTTTGATAATTTTATCAATTCTCAAAGTCACCTCAAGTTAAGTAATCTCATTTGGAAACTTTGTTTTTTTATCTAAGCCAATTTATAAAATTCTCAGAGTACAAATCTAGACATTGGCTATAAATATTGTTAACATAAATCAATTTTTTTTTCTTCAACGTGTCAACTATATTTTCAGAAACAATTTTCGAAAATTAAAAATTTTTTAAATTTTCCAACCCAAATTGAAGTATTCCAAAATATGCAAATTTGCCTAAAAATTTTAGAATAATAATTTGTTAGAGGGGGTAACTATTAATTATAAAAAAAATACAAAATTTCACCAAATATATTTTAAGTCTCCAACAATAATAATGTTCGTGTTCTATCATAATCTGATATTTATATTTGATGATTTTCAACATTCATGGGGGTATATAAAAACATCCGTGACTGACTATATTATTTTTAAAATCCACACCCTTATTCTTCTTAATAAATAGTAATTGTTTATATAAATATTCCTATATTTGCAATGTTAATAGATTTTTCTATAAAATCGTAAGATAAACATATTTACAAAAAGTGAAATTTCATTTTGTCAACCTGCGATCAACATGAAAATCTTTTACGATGTCGAATTTGAATGGGACGTTCTTATCTAAGCTAATTTGTTTCTACGTTTTTAGTAATCATGTCTATACGCGTCTACAAAAATAAAATCAAATAATCGGGGGACGGAAACAAATATGCAGATCCTCAATCCCTAAAACTAAATAACAACCATATTAAATAGATATTATGTTAGTGTTAATTCAAGAATTAATATACATATTTATACATGTCTACAAAAAAAAGGATTTGTGTCATTCAAACAGCGAAATTATACTGTTATTATTATTACTTTTCGACAAAAAGTTATTCTGATAAGGATGTCCTCTCTATATCTTTATTTGTAAATAGACAAAATGAATTTTCGACGATGTATATCTGTCAAGAATTCATTTTGATAAGAACTTACTTTTTACAAACAATTGAATTGTTAAAGTATTACGAAAATTTGAAAAACAATATAAAAAATGTAAAAAAAAACTGTTTGTTCGTTGATACTTTTACAAGTTTAAAAAATCTAGATTACATATTAGAGAAAGGAATCTGTTTTTTTTTATAATGGATTGAGTTGAATTGAGCAGGTGCAAACAGTGACCCCATAATGGTGAGAGCAAAACTAAAAGATTTGCCACCTCCCAATGAAAGTAATCGAAATGGATCCAGAATTTTCTCCGATATGAAAAAGTTAAAAGCTGGGGAAATTAAAAAGTCCTTTGAAGAAATTAGTAATAGTGTAAAGACAGATAGAGATAACCCAGAAGAAAAATGGAAGTTAAAACCAAGAAAAAAGAAAAGGAAAATGGAATGTGGAAAAGCAATCACAAACAAAGAAAAGGCAAGAATAAAGGCTTTAAGCGTGCAAACAAAAGAAAATGATAAAGGTTACAAAAGATCCCGCAGAATATCGAAACAAACAATAAGTAGAAAGAACAGAATTGATATGGACAGAGAATTACAACATGGAGGACAGTCACAAAAGGAATCAAGTCAGAGAATTTTATAAAGAACTGGGAAAACCAAAAAGAGCAAACAGAGACAATACGCTAATATGTAGGAAGAAAGATGGAAATTCAGCAGTAAACCTAAAAGTAAAACGAAACAGATGGGCAGAATATTTTGAAAAAACATCAAATAGAGACGAGAATGCGGAGTTGAGTGGAAAATACGAAAAAGAACTTACTGAAGGACAGGAGGAGACAAACAAACCCTGCATAGAAGGAATAAGAGAAATACTCAGAACCCTAAAAAATAATAAGGCCTCGGGCGGAAACTATGTCACAGCAGAAGTGATAGAAGCTGGAGGAGTAGATCTAGGAAATGTTGGTGCAAAAAATATAGGAAACAGAAAAGATTCCAGAGAGTTAGAGAGAATCGCTTATTTTTCCAATATACAAAAAATGCGCCACTTATAGGCCAATAGCCTTATTAGACGTCGTGTGCAATAGTATCCGAAGAAGAAGAGAAAACCGAGTCAATATTGGGAAAGTGCCAGTATGGACTCAAGGAAGGTTATGAGCCAGATATTTTCGATTAAGCAAATCCAAGATAGTAGCTTAGAACAGAATTTGTCACTGTGAATTTCAGACAAGCGT
The DNA here is from genome assembly GCA_031893035.1 of Dermolepida albohirtum. NCBI lineage: Eukaryota > Metazoa > Arthropoda > Insecta > Coleoptera > Scarabaeidae > Dermolepida > Dermolepida albohirtum. The sequence continues at coordinate 141,831 of JAVIWB010003091.1, forward strand.
ACGACTCTGTAAATAAAAAAGAACTTAAAAATAATGGAAGAATAAAAAATTCCAAGTACATTAATTCGCATGGTAAGAATGACCCCGAATGACACAGAAAATCGAGTGCTGGTTGAGGGCAAAACGCCCACGTTCAAGGTAAAAAGAGGATTAAAACGAATAGATCCATTGTCGACATGCTTATTTAATTTGGTACTGAAAAAGACAATTCGGGGGTCGGAAATAGAAACAAATGGAACGATATACCAGCAAACCTGTCGACGCTTAGTTCATGCGGGCAATGTAATGCAGTGACTGCAAGAACAAAAGAAAACTTGAAAAAAGCCAAAATAAGAGAGAAGAAAAAGGAAGGGTGAGAGGTCTACAAATATATGAACGGAACACAAAATACATGGGCATTACAAAGACGAAGACTAAAAACAACAAAAGTTTAGAAATAATAAACAACTTGGGTAAAAAATACACGTTTGAAACGGTAGACAAACTTAATTATCTGAGAGTAATGACAACAGAAAGTGGACAACAAAGGATAGAAATACAGAAAAGAATAGCGAAAAGGCAGAGATAGTTGGGGGCAATGAATCCAACATTAAAAGGGTATCAAGAAGAGTAAAACGTAAAAGAAAGAATATATGTATAATTACAATCGTCAGGTCCACAGTGACATATGGATCTGAAGCGTGGAAACTCAACGCAAGAGAAAAAGAGTCATTGGAGATATGGGAAAGAAAAGCTCTAAGGAACATCTAGGGAGGAAAAAAAGAACTATGGAGAAATACTAACTATGAATTTAAAATGCCTATATACGAAGCCCCTTTAGAAGCCAAATCGTAAGATGCCAGCGATTAAGATGGTTAAAACACGTATCAAAGATGAAAGAAGAAAGACCAGCAAAACCAGCCATAACAAGAGGAGTGAAGAAAAGGCACGGATAGACTTCGAACTACATGGATTCAGGCAGTAAAACAAGATCTGGAGTTGATGGGTATTCCATACTGAGAAAAGCTAACAGGAGACAAAAAGAAGTGGAGACAGTATGTTAACAAGTCAGGGATCACTAAGACCCCTTGAGTTATAATATATTGTTGTCCTAGTTACGGGAGTATTTGCGTAAAAATAATCAAACTTGGAAGGTCAATGGACGTCTTATTTTCACAAAACTAGTTACTTATTAGGCTTTAGCAAATGGCTTCTATAGGTTCCAAATAATAAACTTCTTATCTAATAATATGTATATATGAATAAAAAATATGAATACTAATGAAAAAAAATTGTATTTTAATAAAAAAAAAATAAAAATAATTTCTCAGCAATATAAAAACTATATCGCGTTTCTAATAGTTTATAAGAACTTTAAAAATTCGAAAACTTTCTCGTTTGTAAGCAGTAAGTCAAAGATTAAATATATTGACTAAAGGTGCAGAAACGATTCTTCCGCTTTAAGTTATCGAATACCAACACTAACACAAAAAGAAATCTCACAGTATACAATTTGGTCATTTACCCTAATATTCACATCACAAACGAAAAACGTCATTACTCGGACTCTTCCAAACGTCGCTCACAGAATTTGAACTACAATCGGTGTTGCCACCGTCCATGTGTCACATCAACATCTGACTTATTTGTTGATTACCGTGCGCCGACGGATGAATTAGCGTTTGCTGTTGCTGTTGTTGCTGCTGCAGTTGTAATGGCGCGTTTGGGTCGTCTTTGACGATGTATTCCGTTCGTTTCTTCACTTGTTTCCGTTCTTTCGCCCGTCGATTTTGGAACCAAATTTTTACCTGACGTTCCGAAAGTCCCAAATTCGACGCCAATTCCGATTTTCTTCGTATGGTTATGTAGCGACTGTAATAGAATTCTTTTTCTAATTCGACGCGCTGGTGGTCCGTGTAGACGACTCTGTATTTGTCTTTTGTTCGTGTTTTGCCTGCAACAATACAAAATTCATTAATAAGCAAGAATTCAGAATTGTATCGGTATTTTAATTAAGCACATTGACCTACGTAGATGTCAATTGTGAGCTTGTTTGATTATAAAATAGAATGCGAAAATTAACTCTAAAATAATGAGCAATTAATTTATGTTCTCCACAAAAATATTACCATGTAATATCAGGCTCTTCTTGCATATTTAACTGGTTCAAGTTAAAATTAATTTAGCTTTATATTGGGCGTGCCTCAACACCCCAACTTAAACCCCTTACTGTGAGTTTTTAGAAGTTTCATATAACTTGTCTAGACCTATGTATATGAATCAAGTGGTAATTTATATTAAATTTTTCCTGGATCCGATCATCGTCGGCGTGAGATGTTATTCGCCTACGACCTGAACATGCCGGATCTCTTAAACTACCCGTGCGTTGATGTCGCCGAATGATATCACAAACAGTCGATTTACTAACATGTGTCTTTTCGAAAATTTGGCGCACTGAATAACCTTCTTGATGAAAAAAAATAATTGCGGAACTTTTTTCTACACTTGTTGGTTTTCCTCTCTGCATTTCACATAAAAAATACGGTCTAGCTAGTAAGTTCATTTGAAAACTACACAAGATTCTGGGGTGAGCGCAGGTAAGTTTCGCTAGTTTCTTGCTTGCAATATTATCTCAAAAATAATCGTATTTATGGCGGTACCGGATTATTCCAGGAATTACCGCGCTGTGTCATAAAATATAATAGTTATTTGTAGGTGGTCTAATAGATATATTTGCCTGCAATTGGTTATAAATAGAGCGTTGACGAAAGTGGCAATACCATAGGCGGTACGGTAGAACGGGCAATTGGTGCGCAGTGAATGAGATCATTCACATCAAATACAATACGGTTCACGGTTAGTGTTTATAATAACTTCACACAAACATGTCGCGAAAGTCTGTGCCGTTTGCTACGTCGGTTAGAAAATACATAGCAGAATTTCCCGATTTAAAGTATGATGGATGTGCAGTATTGTGTTTGGTTTGTAATAAGCGACTTTTATAATACGGAAGAAAGACAATTGTAAAAAACATGTGAACAGTGCAATACATAAACTGAACAAAAGAAATGAAATACCTTATGCAACATTCCTTTATGATTTTTTATTTATGTTGACTGCATGTAATTTGCCGCTTCGTTTAATCAGCAAACGCCCTTTTCAAGTGTTCTGGAATAAATATCTGCCAAATTATAAATTACCTGCAAGAAGAACTTTACAGAAACATTTGCCGCGTTTAAGAGAGAGGCTTGAAAATATAGAAAGAAGAGAATTGCATAATAAAAATGTGTGGATTACTGTAGATGAGACTACTGATTTAAAAAAAAATAGTATAATAAACGTAATCGTACGTATTTTATCAGCCAACACATTTTCACAGCCCTATTTGTTAGCCTGTAAACGTATACAAGCATGTACTGCGGCAGTACTCAAGTCTGCATGCTTGTAACAGATGGTGCTGCTACTATGTTACTACTCGGACGTTTACTAAAAGTAACTTTTCCTAAATTAATACACATAACTTGTGTACTCCATGCTCTTCATTTAGTTGCCGAAAATGTTAGAAGTAGTTATAAAAACGTTGATCATTTGATTGGATCCACCAAACAAGTGTTTCTTAAATCCCCTAAACGACTTAAAGAATTTCATAAAACTTGTCCAGATATTTCGGAACCACCGGAACCCATTCTTACACGATGGGGCACGTGGCTAAATGCAGCTTTTTATTACCATAAGAATTTTCACAAAGTTAAATCCGTTATATCAAAATTTAGGCCAACCGAATCCCAAGCAATCAGAGACAGTCCACATCAATCTGAAAATCCCCAAATTCTGGAAGATCTGCATACAATATATAACAATTACCATCCATTAGTAGAAGCAATTACAAAACTTCAAAACAAAAACGATTCGCTGCCCTTAGACGCATCACTATGCATAGTGCAAAATGTGACCGCTCATTTGCATAGTTTAACTGACGCTGCTGGTGTACGAGCTCATCAAAAATTATTAAGTGTTTTAAAAAAAAATCCGGACTTGCATGTTTTACGAACTATTTATGACAAATGTGCAAATAGTGAGCCCTGGAATGATTTTGAACAACAGCTTCTTTCTGCCAAAATTACATCAATAGACGCCGAACGATCTTTTTCTCTATACAAAAACATTTTCTAGTCGCGAAGGACGTCATTTACAGAAGCAACCGTAAAGACGTATGCAATGATGCAGATATACAGTTACTTCCACAACACATTACCAGAGTTATGAAATTACATATTACTAGGTAAGCACTAATTGTGTAAGAATAAGTCTAGACACGGCACTGCTACGGACGCTTTCGCCGCAGTTTATAATTTACACTTAAACACCAACCGTGAACCGTATTGTATTTGATGTGAATGATCTCATTCACTGCGCACCAATTGCCCGTTCTACCGTACCGCCTATGGTATTGCCACTTTCGTCGCCGCTCTAGTTATAAATCTCGTAAAGGAACAAATGTAAATATATTACTTATACTTAAACACAATATATTATTTTATAGGAGAATTTACCAAATTTCACTAGCTGTTCGAATTAATATGGACGGTAGTGTACATGTATCTGCTAAAATCTCTAAAAAGCGCACAATGTCATATAATACAGTATTGTGCAAATTAATGGAATCATGACTATTTTTTTAGTTTTCTGCATGTGGCAACGTTGTTAGGTCAGTTCTGACAGTAGTTTTATGTCAAAAAACCATAACCTATATCAGTGGGAACACATTACACAGTTATTCAGTGCGTTTTAGAGAGTTTGTTCACATATACTCTTTCAAAGTTCAAAATTTGATTTATATTGTGCTTTTGCCGGTTGTTCGCGATATGGATAGCACGCCCAGAAAACGTGAGAAGATTGTGACATTAACTGAGCACACAATTCAATGACACAGAGAGATATTGCTCAGGAATGTGGTGTTGGTCAAGGAACAGTAAGCAAGATCCTAAAGCAAAAAAAGAATACCGAAATAGTTGAAGTCAAACGAGCGGGAAAATGTGGGAGAAAGAGGAAGATGACACCCCGGAATGTCACTTTTTTTGGTCAGAAATAGCAAAGTGAACCCAAGAAGAACTAGTTTTGAACTACAAAAAGACTCCAGCCGATGCTGGAGTGAAAGTGCATGACTCGACAGTTCGTAGGAGACTTTTAGAGTCTGGCAGAAAAGCCATTCGACCACAGAAGAAGCATGTCCTCACTCAACGAATGATGAAGCAGAGGCTTATTTTGGCCAAGAAATATGCCGGATGGAATAAAGAAGACTGGAGAAAGATGTTGTTCTCAGACGAGTCCCATTTTTTGGTGCAGGGGCAGCGATCAAAATTCGTGAGGAAAAGTGTAGATGAAAAACTCACTGCAGCTCATATCGATCAGACTGTCAAACATCCTGTAAAGAAGATGTTTTGGGGATGTTTTTCGTACATGGGGACTAGATCGCTGGTACCTATAGAAGGCATGATGAACAGCCAGAAATATAAAGAGCTACTGGATAAGTATTTGGGAAAAGATCTAAAGAAATGTGAGCCAAACGGAGGTGCAATTTTCCAACAGGACTCAGCTCCATGCCACAAATCGAAGGTTATGGTCAAATATAATATTTCAAGGAAAAAGGAATAACTCTCCTCGACTGGCCTGGTAATTCTCCAGACTTAAATCCAATTGAAAATCTGTGGGCCATTACATAAAATGGGCTGTACAACGAAAACAAAATTGATAGAAGCATTAATTCAAGTGTGGTTTCGGGCCGAGAAAATAATGGAAAACCGTCAAAAATTAATAGATTCCATGCCGAAAAGAGTTCAGGCTGTCATCGCAGCCAAAGGAGGGCATATCTTCTATTAAATTACTAGTCATTTATAATTTTATACCATCTCATCGTGATTATATGACAAATAAACGGTTTTCTTAGTTATATTGTGTTTGATTCCATTAATTTGCACAATACTGTATATAGCTACGAAAAATAAGTAAAACGAATTATTTCTAATAATGTATGCACACACTATTCCCTTGATTAAGGGTACAAATAACTTTCGTTAACTAATTGTACATATTAAAACAAACTTAATATACATTTCATTGTATTAATATAAGTATCTGTGTAGTTTTGCATTTAGCAATAGTTTCCGAATATGCTATTTCATTTGCCTGAAATATAAATTTACCTGACCCGTCATAAACCAACGGACCAATAAAATAATGTAATACACCAACTCTGCCCAACTAAAGCAATAAGAACCACGTTTAAGTTTAGATTCGTTCATACATTTACACACCATCATACATTTATAATGGGATTTATTTTATATTTCTACGTTTATATATTTTACCATATTAAGAACTCATATAAATTTGTGTTTACTACTGAACACTTTACTTTACTGAGCTTAGGTGAATATTACATGTAATGTTTTGTCATATTTTTATAGCAGAAATAATTTTCAAATATCCTTAATCGTGGTGATATTTGAATATGACGAATTCTACGCAAGATGGCGCTGAGGTAGTGACAGATTGAGTTACAAATGATTAATTATATATTTCTAAAATTGTTTCAACTATTACAATTACCTGAGTTTTAATTAAACTAATCTTTGTGATATTAGATCTTAAAATATTTACGAAATTGTTTTGGAGTTTTAAATAGTTTTCATTTTGTTACGAGGTTTGACTCGAAAGTCCGTGTAATAGCAGATTAGATGGCGCAGTATAAGTTATTCGCCAAATTTAGCTCCTTCTCACATCTGGTTGTTCTCACATCTTAAAAAATTCATGCGTAGAAAACGATTTTCATCGAACGAAGAGGTAATAACAGCCGTGGAAGTGTATTTCGACAGTCTTCCGGGTTCACACTTCAGAGATAGAATCCAAACATTAGAAAATCACTGGAACAATTGTATTGAAGTTCACTGTGTATCTGCGACTCAGGAAACCTGAATCTCTATTACATTATCGTTAGCTTATCGTACTTTTACACCAGGGGATGTCACAAAGCTACGTATTTCATATTTAGTTAAATTAAAATATCTTGAAAGGAACTATAATAACTTGGCGTATTGATTTTGGTTTTATAAATAAAGATTAAGAAAACGAAAAAAAATATTCATAAGATTTTTTTAATTTCTCATATTTGAACTATATTTTAGTTGCTTAACATAAATCTAAACTAAACGGAATATGTTTCTTCCGCGTTACGAAGTTACGAATATCGTGTCTTTACTTTTTCACAACAAATTCTTCAAATATGTAATAAAATATGTCCGCTTTATTTGTATAACTATGTAATGACCTCATATTTACGTACGTATAATAATATTACAGCAAAAACTAATTTTAGTACTCCCCCCCATTCTAATTATTTCCACAGTCCTTACAAAGTCCTTACCTTGATAGAAATTAAGAAGAGTCTTCCAATTAATTTCATATGTAATATATTACAATTAAATTGATAACAATTTACTTAAAATCCCCGTAAATACAATTGCATGAACTTAACTAAATATTACATGCAATGTTTTGTTATATTTTTATAGCAGAAGTAATTTTCAAATATGGCTGATCATGGTGATATTTGAATACGTCGAATTCTACACAAGATGGCGCTGAAGTAGTGACAGATTGAGTTACAAATGATTAATTATCATATATATTTCTAAAATCGTTTCAACTGTTACGATTACCTGTGGTTAGCCTGTAGTTGATTGACGCGACACTTTGCAATTATCTGCTGATGATGACTACTTAGTTGTCGAAATGCGTATACAGAATTACAAAAGTTAATGTGGAAAGGGGTTATATATCAACCTTAGTGATTAAACTTTTGTGATACTAGATCTTAAAATATTTACAAAATTGCTTAGGAGTTTTAAATAGTTTTCATTTTGTTACGAGTTTTGGGTCGAGAGTTTGTGAAATGACAGCTAGATGGCGTAGTATAAGTTATTCGCCAAATTTAGCTCCTCACTTCTGATTATTCTCACATTTCAAAAAATTCATGCGTAGAAAACGATTTTCATCGAACAAAGAGGCAATAGCAGCCGTGGAAGTGTATTTCGACAGTCTTCCAGGTTCTCACTTCAGGAATAAAATCCAAACATTTAGAAGATCACTGGAACAAGTGTATTGAAGTTCATAAACAGTGTCGTACCTGGAAAACTACGGCGAAAACCCGCACGAAACAAATTCCGTACACAATCTGTACCGTCGAAAGTCAAAACGCACACTGCTAAGAGTGACAACTTAGTTGTCAAAATACGTATACAGAATACGAATATTGATGTGGAAAGGGGTTATATATCAACCTTAAGTGATCAATATTTTAAACTATACAAACCTGAGAACAAGTGTATAGTTAATGTTAATATTTCTAATTGCATTTAGAATATATCAAATTTGTTTTCATTGAGTTTAACCTAAATCATATGTGGGCAACAACCGGCCCGCTGTAAGATTTGATCCGGCCTGCGAGACATTGTCGTATTATTTCATGTCTGATATCTATCGCTAAAAATTATGAACACTACTTTAAAATGCACTACTTTTAAACGCGGTCAGCTAACGCATTTGCACATTAAAGCCTGGCTCACAACATGTGAAAGGTTGCCCTACCTGGTCTAAATGAAATATTGCCTTCTTTTAATTACATAATGACTACACAAAGTGTCTTTTATTCAATGAACTCTGTATACTATTATCAAAATATGTAATTAAAATACGAACACAAGTTATTAAATGAATTACAAATTTTAAATAGACAATTAAAGGCTAAAGTAATTAAACGCGGTAATCCTTCAAATTCATTAAAGTAAAAAATAATTTAACCTCTTCACCCCTCATTTCACGAAATAATACCTTAATAAATGCTACACAACAAAGATGGCGGCAACGCTGATAGTGGGTAGACGATTATTGGTTAACAGACTTTCATTATCATTTTAAAAAGTGTACGTACATCTATATATATATATATATACATATGTATCTGTGTATAAGTTAGGATCTATTGCAGATAACGGGTAGAGGAAAAAAATTACATATGTGATAACACGCCAACCTACATGTGTACATGTGAGATACACCTACGTACGTTGGACTGTTCTATTTAATCTTCCTCTATATCAAAACAGCTCGTAATTCAACAAATAAAAGCAATTTTTATGTAAATATTGCTAATGCCATAATAGGTGTATTTTTCTAGAAAATTGTAAAGCACGATTATGTGCAAATATTTGCCGTGGGTATATTTGAATCTGTTAAATTATTAATTCTTTAAATTAACTTAGCGAGTTTCTTTTTCTGCAGATTGTTGTTTGTTTAAACAGTTTAGACACAAAAAAAATTTAATGAAGATATTAAATTTTATTTTAGTAACTCGTAGGTCATAAGTTATTAATAACTTTCCGCAGACGAAGATTGTAAAAAGTTCCTAATGTGTTTGTGTCTAGAAATTTACGAAAACTACATTTCGCCGATCTTGATAAATCTTATATACAGAGTATTCATAAAGTAGTTTAGACTAGAGTATTTGGTAAATAAATTTTAGAGTCTCAATTAAATAAAATCCAAACGCATGTAAAGGGTTTTCCAATAGGGACTTGACAACTTTTAACTCAATTTGTGAACGCACCCTTTCACTAATCATCCAACTGTCACTGTCAATTTATTCAGTAAACTCAACATTTTCATCATGGTAAAGTACACGAACGAACAACGTCTGCAAATTATAAAAATTTACTACAGAAATTCGGAGTCGGTGACCGCTACTTTATGAGCGTTAACTCCGATTTTCGGTCGTAATTCTCGCCCTAGTAGACAGGCAGTAACAAGTTTAGTGCAAAAATTTGAGTCTACATATTCGTTGTGTGATGCTGCCGTGCCAGTGAGACAACGGGTTGGTCGAAGTGTCGAAAATATCGCTGCCGTTGAAACGTCCGTAGCGAATGATCCAAATCAGTCAATTCCACGGCGTTCTCAAGAGTTGGGCATCGCCCAGACCACTTTATGGCGAATTTTGCGTAAGGATCTTTCTTTACACCTATACCAGATCAAACTGACTCAAGAATTGAAGCCGATGGACCATTTGAAGCGACGTACGTTCTCCGATTGGGCTCTGGAAAAGATGCGCCAAGATGATCAATTTCATCGCAAAATCATTTTCAGTGACGAAGCTCATTTTTGGCTCAATGAGTTCGTCAATAAGCAAAATATGCGTTATTGGTCGGGTGAAAATCCACATCTGCTTCATGAAACACCACATCCACAAAAAATAACTGTTTGGTGCGGTTTGCATGCCGGCGGCGTCATAGAGCCATATTTTTTCGTCGACGATAATGATCGTCACGTTACTGTGAATGGTAATCGTTATCGCGCCATGATTACCGATTACTTTTGGCCCAAATTGGAAGATATGGACTTGGACATGTGGTTTCAGCAGGACGGTACCACAAGCCACACAGCACACGTTACAATCTATTTATTGAAGAGTAAGTTTGATGAGCGTGTTATCTCAAGAAATGGACCAGTCGATTGGCCGCCTCGTTCGTGCGATTTAACGCCTCTAGACTTTTTTCTTTGGGGCTACGTCAAGTCATTGGTCTATGCCAACAAGCCAACAACGTTGGACGAGCTCAGAGCCAACATTGAACGCGAAATAGCAGCCGTTTCGGCAGAATTGTGTGGCCGAGTCATCAAAAATTGGGTCCAACAAATCGACCGCTTGAAACGTACCCGCGGTGGCCATATGAACGAAGTCGAGTTCCATTCATAAATGTTTTGATTGTACTTCAACCCGATAATAAAGTTTTTGAAATATCTGAAATGGTCTGCATTTTATTTTAAAAAAAAGTTGTCAAGTCCTTATTGGAAAACCCTTTATATAATCGAATTCAAATGGTCCACTTTGACAGCTTTATACACAGTCTATCGCAGAGGAAACCGAACTTTTTTAGAATAGTAATTCTTAATGGCGCCATCTATTTAAAAAAATATGCGTCGGTAAGATAGATCTTTCACCGATGTTATATCAAAATATCACATTTGCATTAGAAGCAGCGATATTGCGCATTAAGTAACAATGTATTTGGCATTGGTCGAAAAATGAATTTCGAGCAAAGAGCAAATGTCAAGTTCTGTTTTAAACTTGGGAAATAGTTTACTGAAACGTTTAATTTGTATGGTCAAGCGTGTTTATTACGTACGGGTGTCTATGAGTGGTACAAACGATTTAAAGACGGTCATACGCACATAGATGACGTCGAACAATCTGGTGCAAAAAAATTTGTGGTTACGAAAAGTAACATCGAACTTGTGCGTGAATTTATCAGAAATGAGCCGAAATCCTCATCGCGATACATGGGAATGAAATTAAATATCTCCAAAGATTCAATTCATCCCATTTTGACACAGCATTTGGGAGTCTTTGGGAAAGATTTGTGTAAGATTTGTACCACACAAGCTAACTGAATTCAACATTGTACACACTTACTTAAAGACACAAAAAATGACGAAAACTGCAGGTATTCTATTGTAACTGGCGAAGGAGACGTGGTGTTTTCAATATAATCCAGAGACCAAGCGTCAAAGCTCTGAATGGAAGCACCCAAGCGAAGAAAGATCGAACAAAAACCGTTTGGAGAAGTCAAAAGTGAAGACAATGATGATTTGTTTTTATGATTCGAAAGGCATAGTGCACAAAGAGTCAATGCTGCAAACAGTCAATGCTATATATTATCTTGGAGTTACGAAGCGTCTTTTGGCGCGTATTCCTTGTGTGCGCCCTCAATATCGTGAAAATGATAACTGACGTTTGTTACATAACAATGCACCATCTCATGCAAATGGTATTTTAATCATTCACCGTATACACTGGATTTGACCCCTTGTGATTTCTATCTATTCTCCAAACTACATTTGCCGATGAAAGAACAGCGTTATGCTGACGTCGAAACCATTAAAAAGACGTTGACAGCGATCTTGAAGAACATCTCTAAAGATATGCTTAAAAATTTATTCAACACGTTAATTGACCGTGCAAGACGTTGTATTGATGCCAAATGCGACTACTTTGAATAAAATAAATGAATTTTACCAAAACAGTAAGCTTTCGTTTTTATTTTAAAAAAGTTCGGTTTTCTCTGCGATCGACTGTAGATTAAAGTGCTTTATCGTTTTTGCCTCGATAAGATCAGCCAGATGAATTTTTGGATCAGCTCAATAAAGAAGATGAGACTTGGGTGTCTCACGTGACTCCTGAATCCAAGAAAAGTCACATCTTCGCCAACCAGAGTGAAAGCCGAACAGACAATTTCAGAACGAAAGATCATGGCAACTATCTTTTGGGACAGGAAAGGGATTTTGTTAGTGGATTTTATAGTGAGGGACACAACAATCAATTCGGATGCGTATTGCGGCCTCGACAAAACTCCGACATACCATAGAAAACAAACGGCATAACCTACTGTCTTCCAGTGTAATGTTCCTCCATGATAATGTAAAGCTATATGTTTCTGCACAAACACGAGCTCACGTCTTTTGGATGGGTACAACTGGATAATCCACCTTACAGTCCAGACTTTGCAACCAGTGATTTTTACTCGTTCCGGTACTTTTGAAGTTCCTCGGTGGTCAACGGTTTAACGACGACGAAGAAGTGAAAACTGTAATCGTGGATTCACAAGCGACAGATTTCTTTGAATTAAAAAACTTGTTGAACGATATTTGAACGAAAATGGAAATGACGTAAAAAGTAGATGAACGTATGTAGAATATGTAAATAAATATATTTTAATGATATTTACAGTATTTTTCCTTTTAATCACTTAAGGTTGATGTATAACTCCTTTCCGCATTAATTTCCGTATTCGATATACGTATTTCGTATACAGAATACGAATATTTTTAAACCAGAAATAGGCCTCATCGCTGAACCAAATTTTGGCTGAAAACAGAGGATCTTTTTCAAGCTTTTTAAGAGCCCAAAGAGTGAAATGGTGACGATTCGAAAGGTTGCCCGCTTTCAATTCTTGAACGAGTCGAATTTTGTATGCTTTTAAACCAAGCTCCTTACTTAAAATATACAAAATTGTTTCATACGACAAGCTAAGCTGTTAAAATTTTTGTCGACTCGATTTTTCACGTTCATCGCGTACACTCATCTACCATCGCTATATTTTCACCACGTGCTGGATGTGGTCTATTTGGTCGCGTATTATTCAATAATGAAAATTACGTTTCAAATTTTTCGATGGTATAGCGAATTGCGCGTTCGGTGGCCCGATTACGTAGCCCATAAATTGCTCGAAGCGCATCAAACACATTTCTCGTGGAACGCTGATTTTCGTAATACAGCTGAATAATTTGTAGACGCTGTGTCGGGCTGAGGTTTCATAATAAAATGTCACACAATACTATCTAACTAAAATAGTCTGAAAATTTGATACGACTCACACTTTATCTGTAAAAAGTACATCATAATGAATCACTCATTATATACTTATATATATATATATATATATATATATATAAGTATATATCTATACAAAGTACATCTCTGCGCATTTACGGCTTGGTGTACCTGAATCTCATTTACATTATTAATTAAAGCTTATCGCACTTTTACACCAGGGGATGCCATAAAGCTACATGCCTTCTGTTTAGTCAAATTAAAATGTCTTGAAGTGAACTATACTTTTCTCACGTACATCGATCCTCTGCAGTGGTCGTAAAAAGTGTAAATGTACATGTTAATTTAAGCAAATATATTTTTTTCATAAATTAAGAGCAACTCAGCAGAACTAATCTCTGAACTGTATAAAAAAAAAATCACAGCGAATAAGATAAAAATCACGACAAACAAGTGCAAACAGTGTGGCGCTATATTGTTTAATGTGTTGAATTAATATTGTATTTGTTAAACAAGATAGACTTAGATATGCACGTAAAACCAATATATTCGAGAATATGCACATGGTATTATTTGTAAATTGGTGTTTATGGTGAGAACATGTGTACATATTAGTTTCATGTTACATTGGTACATGCTGTTTCACCAAGATATAGGTAATATAAACTAATATAAAACTCAACACTAAATATTTGTTAGATTGTCGAAAAAATCGTAACGTGATTGTTTCTGTTTTTCATGGGTCACTTGTTAGTATGAAAACAGGATATATAAATTATACGAAAGATGTTTCAAAGATCTAGAAATATTAAATATTATATTATAGATCATACTATTGGTCAGTGACAAAGTCTTGATATAATTATGCAGCTATTCCATGCAATATTGTTGCCTTGTTGTCCAAACAAGCACAGAATTTCTTCCCTTTTTTTACCTTTGGAACTGTACAATCCTGCAGCATTCTTTGACCACTCGCTTTTCTTACAAAAACACGCCTTGATTGTCCAAACACTTCAAACCAGTCCACAAGACCCTTTTCCAGTCAACCAGTGTCCAATCTATGTATGTTTCTGCCTGTTTCCCCGTCGAAGTAAGGGTTTTCTTACAACAATGTGGCCGTGAAGATTTGCAACTTTTAATCTTCTTTTCACCGTAGTAACATAAATTTTTCTTGCATGATCGTGATTCATTTCTGCGACAATTTCAGGTGCTATCAGTTTTCTATTTCGTTTACTCAACAATTTTCTACGTTCGTCGTCGGCGTGAGATGTTGTCCGCTTACGACCTGAACTTGCCGGATCTCTTAAACTGCCCGTGCGTTGATGTCGCCGAATATCACTAACAGTCGATTTATTAACATGTGTCTTTTCGGAAATTTGACGCACTGAATAAGCTTCTTGATGAAAAGCAATAATTACAGAACGTTTTTCTAAACTTGTTGGTTTTCCTCTCATCATTTTAAGAAGTTCGGATAAAAAATACGGTCTTATCAGTGATGCGCACGTTAGCAAGTTTATTTGAAAACGAATGCATATTTTAGTACACAAGACTCTTAGGGGTGAAGACAGGTAAGTTTCGCAAGCTTTTTGCTTGCAATATTATCTTTAAAGTAATCGTATTTATGGCGGTACGGATTATTCCAGGAATTACCGCAGTGAGTCATAAAATATAATAGTTATTTATAGGTGCTGTAATTGATATATTTTCCTGCAATTGGTTATAAATCTCTATTATTTATATTTAAACGCAATTATATTATTTTTTAGAACAGTTTACTAAATTTCAATAGCTGCCCGAACTAATATGGACGGTACTGTACGAGGAGGAGTCAAAAAGTTCCCGGAATTTTGTTTTAACTCTTTATTACCACAACATAGGTACACAGTCACTTAATCGTCTTCAAAGTAGGCGCCGTCTGAACACACATACTTGCTCCACCGCTCCTGGCATTGTTGGAAACAACGATGAAGTGTTGTGGTATCTTCCGAAGTTCAGCCGTCGCGTTGGTTTTGATGTCTTCTACGGTGTCAAAACGGTTACCTTTGAGGCCCTTTTTGAGCTTGGGGCAGAGCCAGAAATCCAATGGTGCTAAATCCGAAGAGTAGGGAGGCTGTGGAGGACTGGAATGTTTTTTTCTGCAAGCCATGTTTGCACAACAATCGACGTGTGGGAGGGAGCATTGTTGTAATGGAGTGACCATCCTTCTTGCCATTTGCCTGGACGTTTTCTTCGAACTGCTTACCTCACTCTTTTCAAAACTTGCACGTAAAAAGGACCGTTAACCGTTTGTCCAGCTGGTACAAATTCATGGTGCACCACACCTTCGTTGTCGAAAAACGCAATGAGCATCACTTTTGTTTTCGATTTGACATGACGTGATTTCTTTGGTCGAGGAGAGGACGATGTGTGCCATTCTGATGACTGCATCTTGGTTTCCGGGTCATACGCGTACACCCAAGTCTCGTCACCAGTAACGATTGTCTGCAAGAACATCGGGTCCTCTGTGCTTTTTTCAAAACATTCGGCCGTCGTCAACTTCCGAGTTTCCATCTGATCCGGATTCAGCAAGCGCGGGACAAACTTTGCACTGACACGTTTCATCTTCAAATCATCTGACAGGATTGCGTGTATGGATCCATGAGAGATCCCCGCTTCTTGTGCCAACTCGTCGATGGTCATTCTGCGGTCTGCTCTGATTAATTGTTTCACTCGCTCGACCATTCCTTCGTTTCTGGAGGTTGAAGGTCTCCCATTGCGACTCTCGTCTTCCAGCGATTCCTGTCCACCCTTAAATCTTGAAAACCACTCGTAAACGGCTATTTTCTTTAAAGAATCGTCACCGTAAACTGTTTGTAACACTAACAAAGTCTCTGAAGCACATTTTCCCAATCTGCACATGAACTTGATGTTCGCCCGTTGCTCGAACTGCGACATCGCGCCAACTGATCACCACACACTCCTACCTTCCGCTAAACTGCAGTCACACTGCGTGTTCAGACTTGCTCAGACCTGTCAGCGTCATAACTATGCACCATAAGGAATGTACTGTACAAAATTTATTGTGATTGCATCACAACTGCCAACACTTCGACACAATTCCGGGAACATTTTGACTTCTCGTCGTATATTATGCGGTTTAAAGGAGACCATTGTGTTCTCTGACCGAATTGGCAGTTCTACCAATGACCCAGTTAAGAAGCCTCTTTGCTTATTTCTACTAACTTGAAAATTATGGATTTGGAAAATGTAAATAAAACGCCGAGGTATATGTATATATATAAAACAATATACTTTTTATTCTAATCAAGAACAAAAAAAAGAAGATAAAATACATAAAATAATATGTAACGTAGACACAAATATGGGGTGATTTTGATTTACATCGCTTGAATCCAGTATCCTACTATATTCACAAGAACTAACGTTAAAAGGAGTAAAGAAGATACTGAAATTCTCAACGAAGTATTCAAATCATAATTGCACTTACTACCAACTTATAAAGTACATTTTCTATTTACATTGCACATTTCGTTTGCCTTACTAAAAGTAATAAATACTACACTTTTCTTTATTTTAATATATTACGTAAAGACAAAATTCATATTTGAAATCGATATTTTGTTAAACTCCTACGATTGACCCACAGCACAGCTATCATCACATCCATTAGTTAAAAAATCAGATCTATTACCTAAGTATGTCCTCCAAACATATTTTATCGATAAATTACAACTAAATCAATAACGTTGCATCTTTAAAACCTCAACTAATTAAAAACAACTTCCAGCGTTCTCAAATCCAATCCAAAATCACAATCGCTAATTACAACATGGGCACTGTTGAACTCAAATAAGACTGTTGTATGGTCATTCCGTGTTGATTTTGTTGGTGGTTTTGCAATCTCTGTTGGAGTTCCTGCAACTGCGACTTATCGTCCGGGTTCTCCTTTTTCACCTCTTCGAAGCGTTTCTTCAGCAATTTCCTCTCTTTCGCCCTGCGATTCTGAAACCATATTTTTATTTGCCTCTCGGAGAGTCCCAGGTTAGCCGATAGTTCGCATTTTCTTCGAATGGTTATGTATTTGTTGTTAAAATTGAATTCCTTTTCTAATTCTAAACGTTGATGGTCTGTATAGACGACCCTATACTTATCCTTCGTCCTCGTTTTTCCTACAACAATTGAAAAAATCCACTTATTTTTATCTATTCGTTTCCTCGATTGCTGAACTTATATATCGGGTGTCCCATTGTCATGATTGCCACAGCTTAAGGATGTGTTGCTGAAGCAATTTATAGTTAAAAATGTCTACTAAACATATGCCCAAAAATCGTAACTGAATTAGAAGCATTTGTAGTTTTTGATAACCCTACTACAGCGGTAAATGCTGTAAAAAAATCTCAATGAAAATTATTTAAAAATCTCGTTATTGAATTACTTGTTCAAAGTGTCCACCAAGTTGCTATATATTCTAACACCTTTTAGCATTTGAGAGGTAGTTCTGCTAACAGTCTCAGGACCAGTATGAATAGTTTCTGTGGCATCCGGAATAGTAGCAGCAAGTTGTTCTTTATTTCTACGTTGTTCAGGATTATTTAAATTTTTCAGCCTTCCTCATAAAAAATAATCTGGAGCCTTTAAATGAACAAGCAACTGCTGAACCTCTTCCAATCTACCGTCTCGTACAAGTTTGACTAAGAAAATCTGTAACTTGTCTACCAAAATGGGGAGATAGGACATCATGCTGTACCCACGTTCGAAGTCTTACATTAACAGGAACGTTATCCAATAATATTATAAGGTCGCTTTCCCAGAAACGTAAATAACGAACTACCGTGAGACGTTCTTCAATTATAAACGAACCAATAAGAGGGTCACCCATAACTCCACACCAACCCTTCAACGGAAATCTATCTTGAAAATGGAATTCCCCAGGTTGCCGTAGATTTTCAAGTGTTCAACAATGTGAACTCATATTATTGATGCCGTTTCTGGTGAAGGAAGCTAAATCATTAAACAATATTTTCCGACGAAGCCCTCGATTTCTCACAAGTCTGAATACGTAATCCCCAAATTTTATAGTTCGTATAGGTACGGGTACAAACTGAAATTGTGTAAAGTTCTCTATACTCTCATGTGGGTTTCGTTAGGTCTGTTAACTATTCTTCGAACACTAGCAGAAGGTTCAACGTCAACCATAAGTATTGCTTCTTCTTGGGCTAGTTCCTGTTGCATGAGGCGTTCAGAAGTAGCTGCAGGAAACTTGCTTGTGTCTCTTAAATATGGATGGACATACAGGGCACTTCACAAGGGCAACTGCCCCTGGATCATTTCCATTACACAATCCATAAACAAAGTGAAAAAATCGACGTATTCTTCATTCGAAAAAATTAAGATACTTTCAAAAGTATTTTAATGTAACACGGAAAAATAAGCACTTTAACGCGAACTAACATAATTAAATCACAGCCACCCCGACTTTTTAATAACAACGAAATTAACAGCGGTATATCATACCTGCATTAGTAGGGTTATCTAAAACTTCAAATGTTTGTAGCTCAGTTAAAGTTTTGGGCATATGCTCATTAGACATTTTTTACCTATAAATTGCTTCAGCGATACATCCTTAAACTGTGGTAATCATTTCATGAGACACCCGGTATGTATATGAAGCAGTGTTTCTGATACTTTTTATTGGCCATCGCGTCCTTGCATATCTTATATGCAAATGCAGTATAGATTTTTTCCTTTCGCCTAAAAATAATGCGCAATATCGTGCGATATTTGCGATAAAAAGGGAAATTTGTAATTTAAACGAACCAATTGGTTCTTGTAATGTGCAAGTGACTTGTGATTTTAATTAAAAAGGCGGTGACATTGAAAAATATTAATGTTATCTTATCTAATGCAAATTGTGTAAAATCTAACAATTTTAAGACGCTATAAAATTCTTTTTTTTTATTTTTTATAGATTAATGTCGTTAAGGAAGCGTTTTATTTTGTTAAGCAAAATAATCGATTTCTCTTTTTACAATACATCAGCGGTCGCATTTCATGTTGTCAAAAGGGTTGGGTAACTGTTAAGGTGTTCACATGAACTTATCTGATACTCATTAAGTTTTTCGATTGTGGATCATACAATCGTTGTATTGTTCTAAATATGTTGGGCCGAAAAATGAAGTAATGAGTATTTATGAAATCTGGAGATCTTGGAATGAAATTCACCAATGAATTATCAAAGAAAACCGTGACAATGAGGACATGTACATTGTGCCATACATGTTGGAGCATATACAACGTTCAACATGGTTTCGATATCTTTCAGCATTTATTGTTGCTTTACAAAATACAAATTTACACTTTTTGTATACTGCTAGTTAATCATAGATTTTCTAGGCATGTATAGAGTCTTTACAATTTCTAATATATCAATAAAGAACTAACTAACAATAGTACTAAATACTAAGGAATATACTAGAGCCAACTCTAGAGGAAGAGTATCACAGATTCGGACGAGAAAGAAGTATCCAAAATTCCATATTTTTTAATCAGACAGCAAGGAAGGAATTACTTAAGAAAGGGCGAGAAATATGCATTGGGTTACATATATACAAAAAGCGTTTGACAAAGTAAAAGACATCTGGGAATCTCTAAAAGAACAAGGCATTAAGATACATAATTGAAATAAAATTTCTTTATAGAAACAAAGAAAATAAAGACCCCATAGAATTTTAAATAAAAATATTATTGAAAGAACGGTCAACGAAAATGTAAAAGAATTGCAGTTGGTAACTGGAGAATTCAACAAGAATTACTACCTGCAGATGTTATGATTTTTAGAAGATTTAGAATTTAAATACATAGCAACCGCAGCTCAGAGAAAAAAATATTAAAATCAATATGAACAAAATGAACTCTACGATAAAAACGACAAGTGATAAGAAATACAAAATATGTATGTTCATTTGTAATTGACTCCCTTCTGGGCTTACAGTTATTTAAAATTGTATATACGTCTGATCTTCCTAAAGTATCTGTTGATATATATATATATATATATATATATATATATATATACATATATACCGACGACATATCCATCTATATTTCTTCTTGAAACAAGGACCTTATATTCTGCCACCGCTCTCTACGGGTGGATGGTGTCCTGGGGTTCTACGACCAACGAGGATAGAGACTAGACTCTTAAAATTATTAGAAGCCTCCGACGACATCATTGTGGAAGATATTTGGATCTTTTGGCGACTTATCATTAAATATTCTAGTACATTCTTTGATAGCAAGATAACATTCAGAAGAAAAGGAGGTCATTTCCACTATATCACAGTAGTGCATTGGACATAGAAAATAAACTGTTTATGTACAAGTGGTGTTAAAGCCAACTTTGGCATAAAAAGCGCTGGTCTGGTGCACTGCAGCCGGGACAATTATTAGAACCTAGGAGGCCCTACAGCATAATTTTCAAGTTTATCGCAAACAACCAGTTATATTTGCCTATTATACCTTCACAGGAGTGCATGAATACCATAACTAGAGGGTGTTAAACAGTCAAACAACCGGTCAAACCACAAGATCGATCACCTCCAAGTGTAAGACCAGTTTGCCGACGTTACTACAACGATGAAGATAACAGGATGAGTCCTACATGATGGCAGAGGATAAGACAGCCGAAATAAGGAATTTGAAAAAGTTCAGAAGAAACAACGAGTGAGATTACCACACCCAAATCTAGATAAAGGAGTTTTAAGACATATCTGCATAACTTTAGTAAAGCAGAGGTTCGCCACATACTAAGATCTAGATGAAGAGGCTCAAAAACATATCTGTTCAACATCAGTGAAGCAGTGATTCATAGGATGTAGCAGATAGAAAAAGAAATACACGAAGAGGCAATGAGACATTCGCTAGTCTATGATAGCGAATCTTGGATGATTATGCAAAAGCAGAAACACAGCAATAGAAAACAGATTCTTTTGAGAATATCGAGGAGACTCGAAAAAGAACAAAATTAGGAAATAAATAGTGGTACTTGAGAAACTTGAAGCTAATTAAAAGAATTATTGAAGAGAGACAACTTTTTTGACCAGTAGACACATACATCGAATACACAGGAATAGGATATCCCAATAAATATGCGAATATAGAATACAGAGTGAGAATAAAATAGGAGATAGAAATAACAAGAGTACACCAGTAAACGAGAAATACTGGTGGGACGTAATAAGTTTAGCCCAAGACAGAAAACTTTCGGAAATAAAAATAAATTATGTAGCAAAACTTATAATCCGACACTTAACAACAGGATTTTAATTTATATAAAAAAATTAAAAACTTTGTACTATAATTCTAACATACTGATAAATATTGTATTTGAAAATTCTAATTATAAAGAAAGCTACCAAGATTTTACTTAAAAATAATATTTTTCAATGTTTTCAATTTTATATTAAAATCATAGCCTACTTTAAATAAGATTATGGTAAGAATTGAAGGCACTATATAATCAACATATAGGATAGTGATTTTTAAAGCCTCTCCTATATACTTCAAACACCTACACTAAAACGTATTTACCAACTTTGAGAAACACTGGTTCATATTATCAATTGACGAATTGATCATCCACAATTCTTTACTTGATATTTGTTAAAGAAAAAAACAAAAATTGTTTCTACATTCACAAACATGGTCAATAATACTTTAATTTCTAGTTCAAAACCATAAATCAATCAATTACTTTGCTTATTGACCACAGAATAAATACATTTATGTTCAAAAATAACATTACTCCTACAATTACGAACGAAAGTTCAATCTAATTTTATATTGAGAATAGACACAATTCCATAATATTGAGAAATTGAGAAATAGATTTAAGACTTACAAGTAGAGTATTGAAGTTACGGTGATATACTAAGTAAAACGAATATAAATTAATGCGATCGTTGACTTGAATGAAATTAAAAATTTTCGAATACTTTATGTTAAAAATTTAATCCAAAGTAGTTTATATTAATGCATATGAAATATAGGATTTGATAAGTATTTAGTTGAAAAAAAACACAAAATAATTTTCGTCTACTTAAACATACTTCTTCCAAAAGGGTTTATGAAAACAAAAAATATTTTTAAAAGAGACTGAACTTTTCAACTACGAACCTTTGGAGCTGATGAAAGCCTAAACGACATCTTCAACTTCTGAATATTTGGACCTGATGAAAGCTTAAATGAGATCAACTTGTGAATCTCTCTGACGCTGATAAAGGCTGAAATAATGTCTTCAACTTTTAAATCTTTGAAACTAATATATACTTAAACGATGTCGTCAACTTCTGAATCTCTGACGATGATCGAATTTTAAGCGATGTTTTCAATTTTTGAATATCTGAAGCTGATAAAAGCTTAAATGATGTCGTCAACTTCTAAATCTCTCTGAAGCTGATAAAAACTTAATTAACGATTCTAACTTCTGAATATCTGAATTGATGAAAGTTTAAACGATATTTACAACTTCTAAATTTCTGGATCTGATAAAATCTGAAACGACAAATTCTAATTTTAACCACTTTTTACATTATATAGATAATGCAGAAACACCTCCGCGCGACAGTCGAACCCACAATCTAATGCTAACTGAGCATATATTTATTTTCACCCTTATACCACAGAAAATTGTGAATTTGAGTCTTCTAAAACGTGCTATAAATTGCAGTAGGTTTTTAATTGCACATAAATCTACGCTTTAACGATATGAAACTGAAAAATTTTAATTTGAATGTTTTTAACTTCTGAATCTTTGGAACTACTAGCTACTATGACTGCTTAAGTGACGTTTTCAACTTCTGATTCTCTCTGAAGCTGTTAAAAACTTAAATAATCTTCTGAATCTCTGAAATCAATGAAAGCTTAAACGATGGTTTCAACTTCCGAATTTCTGGAGCTGATAAAACGACGTTTTCAACTTCTGAATCTTTGAAACTGCCGAAAGCTTAAACGATGTCGTCAATTTCTTTGTTATTAGGAAATTATTTTTCTCGATACTTGCTTTATTTTAAAGAGACATCCAGATGTTCGAAAAATACTAATTTATTGAAAATAAGCTTTGTTAAATGTAACTAATGCTGTAGAGTTTTTACCTAGCTCCCTGTGATTTTAGACTATTTTCAAAATCTAAAAAGAGACTCTCAAAAGTAGAGAGATTTTCTAATATAAATACGATACTATTTAACAAGCACTTAAGTCAAAGAATTCGTAATCGAATAGATTAATCGAGAATAATTTGGCATAGAAAAAAGTATGGAAAAGATTTTCTTTAAAATTTGTGCTTCAAATCATAATAGACGAACAGTAGCAGCTACTAGTGCTGCAACAAATTTTTTTCTATCAATGGTGATACTTCAAATATTTCCAACACCACACAGAAACAGAAAATGATATTGATGTGTTTCTTCGACCACAAGTAAAAAGATCATCAAGAATTTATTGAAGAAAAACAACCAATCAATTAGCAATTCTGTTTAAAGGTACTGAAGAGATTCTGTTCGAAGAAAAAACTCAAACTATAGTTAGACAAGTAGATCATTTCATCATAACAATGAACCAAGTTACGTGAAAGACCTTCCGGTTAAAAAAAATCAATTACAGAGATCATTCTGCCAGTTCACCTAATCTAGAACCCTGTGATTTCTGATTATTTCCAAAATTAAAAAATGCACCGAAATTACGAAGATTTTCCAGGTCTATTTCCAAAAATAGGAACGTCATCTAAGTCAATAAATGGGGAGGAACGCCCAATATTCGCAAAAAGTGTTCATGAGGTAAATGTGAACAAATAAGTCTATGCATATTGTCGAATATCAACGGTTACTAAAATAGTGACGAAGCTGTGAGTAGTAGGTCATGCATTCTAATCAAAACACAATGACTGGTTACGAATTGTCACATTTATTCTGACGTTAGCAGTTTTCGCATTTATTTCTATATGTGATTTCATTCAGACGGTCGGATTAGTCATTTCATTTAGTTGTAACACATGGATCAATAAGTCCCGAGACTAACCCATAGATGGCGCTCGTAGTAAACCAGTAACCACGTCTTTCTAGAGTACTAACCTTTGCTTGAAACGTGTCAAAATTTTAAGTCGATCGGACCAGAAACAGCTGAGTTATCGAGGTTGGAGTAAAGTCGTTTTGTAGTTTGTTTAAACAATGGAAAAAACCGAGTTTCGTGTTCTGATAAAACATTGTTTTTTAATGGATAAAAACACCACGCAAGCAAAACAATGGATTGAAAAATGTTACCCGGACTCTTGTCCATCAAAAGCAACGATTTGTCGGTGGTTTGCCGAGTTTAAACGTGGTCGTACCGACACAAATGACGCGGAACGCTCGGGTAGACCTGTGGAAGCCGTTACACCGGAAAATGTGAGTGAAGTGACAAAAATTATAATGAAAGATCGTAAAGTGAAGCTCCGTGAGATTGCTGAGATGACACAGATATCATATGGAAGTGTATTTACTATCCTTCATGAAAAATTGAGCATGAAAAAGGTTTTTTCCAAGTAGGTGCCGCGATTGCTTTCGATGGAACAAAAACAGCAACTAGTCGATGATTCAGAAAGCTGTTTATCGCTATTTACTCGCAACAAAAAAAAGATTTCTTGCGTCGTTACGTGACCATGGACGAAACATGGATACATCACTACACTCCCGAGTCGAAGCGACAGTCATCTGAGTGGCGCACAGCTGGCGAAAGCCGTCCGAAACGTCCGAAAACGCAGCAGTCAGCTGGCAAAGTCCTGACGTCAGTTTTTTGGGATACACATGGCGTGATTTTCATTGACTACCTCGAAAAAGGTAAATCGATCAACAGTGATTATTATATTGACTTACTGGTGCGTTTGAAGGAGGAAATCGCAAAAAAACGACCGCACATGCAGAGAAAAAATCCTTTTTCACCAAGACAATGCACCCTGCCACAAGTCGATGAAAACAATGGCAAAATTGACCGAATTGGGTTTTGATCTGCTTCCCTACCCCCCATATTCGCCAGATTTAGCCCCCAGTGACTACTGGCTCTTTGCTGATCTTAAAAAAATGCTCCAGGGAAAAAGATTTGGCTCAAATGAGGAGATCATCGCTGAAACTGAAGCTTATTTTGAAGCGAAAGATAAATTTTTTTATAAACATGGTATTGAAAAATTGGAAAAGCGTTGGAACCATTGTATCACCCTAAAAGGTGATTATGTTGATGAATAAAAAAAAATTTTGCAAAAAAAATGTTGTTTTCATTGTTAGTCTCGGGACTTATTGATCCATGTGTTACGACAACAACAACTTCTATTGCATCATATCGTCACGTGTATATTTTTAAAACTATTTCCAGGAATTAATTGAGTACACCCCGTACATCTACTTAAAATAATAAAAAAGCGTTTATGATTTTTTGGTATCTGTCCCACAAAAAAACTCTTCCACCTTGCAAAAAGTCCTCTTTTTTTATGAACTTTTTCTCATATGTAACTATATTTAAAAGGAACTTTAACATAATTCTATTTTTAAAACTAAATAATTCCATCAAACTTTACTTGTATGTCTTATTTCTTTTCTATTAACTTTCGTTCGTGTCTATAGTATTAGATATGTATGTAATAGACGAATAGTAATACAAAAATAAATTTTCCATTAAACTTTATGTGTAATCCGTCAAAAATTACAATAAAATATAATTTAATACACAAATACATTAACAAAACTACATGAATCAGTGTTCTGTAGAACGACTAATCTTAAAACTTAAAAAAAAACATTTAATGCCTTTATATTAATTAAAAATTATTACATATTTGTATAAAATCTACATTCTTTAACAACAAAATAATATAATTAAGCATGCATTATAACGATGTCTAAATAAATAAAAAGAAAATATCACTAAGAATATATAACACCTTTCACCGTTTGTTATATTACGAAAGTTTTACGCTTAAAATGTGTAGGTAATACAATATAATAAATAAAGCAAAGAGCAAGTTTGTCTTTTTTCTTCTTGAAATAATGTCTACTAATACGAGGTCTATTCGATAGAAAAATTTCCCGTTTATATCTAGCACGAGAAGTTGTACAGGAAGCAATGCTATTTTTTGTCTATGTAATGAATACAGCTGCCAAATCTTAGCAGCGTGTCAGAGTCTCTGGGAGTCGGTGCGCTTAGTTAATTTAGAGAATGAATTTAGTACATCGCGTCATCTCGGTGATAACAGTTGAGGTATTTGTTATAATGTTGTTTCCCCTGTATGTTAGAAGGTTAATCGGAGCTCTATCTACCTGGAAGCGTGGTGGCGACGAGATCCCACATCACAAGCACGCCAGCACACAATATATACACAAAGGCGTGCTTGAAATCACACAAACCCCACGGGCACGATTGTTAGGAGGCACCTCCAGGAGGACGACCACGATGACCAACCATGGACAAAGTGGGGTAAGTTTTATTTTACTTTTGTATGAATGAGTGAGAGACAAGCCCGCGCGCGCGCCCACACACACACACACACACACACACACTTGCACGCGCACACAAACATCTACGAATACACCGCACGAACACGCGTACGGGCGATATACTAACACAGTCAAACATTGGCGCGACGTATACAGGGAGAGCGATTGTGCACCTGCGGAATGAATGTCCGAGTGAACGTATTGAGTAGAGAAGCTACCTGGTTCTCTGTTGTTACAGGGGACCAAAATCCCACAAGGAGGAGAGGCGGCGGAGAGATTCCACCGGGACGAAAAAGACCAGGACTGGCGAGCGGGATAAGACGACGGTGAAGAACGATTCATCGGCCTCTCCACCTGAAGGGATGTGTGTGAAAGAGTATTGGACATTAAGTGAATGAAGCATATAAGTGGCGGACTACGCAGGAATTGTAAATAATATAATATCTAAGTAGTACGTGGGCTAGGTCCCATTTAGAGTTGTAAATAAGATTAGCCTAGGTTAGACAGTTAGTTTTGCATTAAACCAAAGTTAAGGTTAGGTTACATCCGGTGTAGTGCCACAGGCGGAGCACCGGATTCTAGGACAAGTATTGTCATATAATTAAGTTTTATTAAATAAACGTGTATGTTAGAAGGTTGTGATAGTGCCATAGTTAATATAAAACGTATTGTAAGGAAGTTCACAAAAAATTTCCAAACTTAAAGACGATGGCGTAAAAATAATATGTACAATATGTACCACAAAAACTTTTACGATGTACACGAAAGTATATCTGCCCAATTCATGTAGAACGGTCTTTATAATAATGGTATTTGAAAAAAACTCATAACATAGTAGTACGAAAACACATTATTTACCGAACGAATTTGGTAAGATTTGTATTCGATTAGATACAGCAATGCTCGTAATATACGCATAATTCTTTTCTTAGATTTTATTACATTAATATAATAATCTAATTGTTGAGATCTAAATTTCGTTGTTGTTGAATTACGTGTATTAACATAATAGATTATGCTAGAATATAAAATATTTTCCTAGACAAAAATTATTTCTGATTTAAATTCTACTAGACTTCTGGCTCTGCGTTCATACAACTGATAACAAACCATGATTGATAATATAAGGTCTAGTAAAAAGAAATCCATTATTTTTGCATTAAATTGAAGGTTTTATTTAGCATAGTTAGAATGATCCGACCGTTTTGTTCGATAACTTGTTACCATTTTGAAGGTAATTTCATAATGCCTCTCTCATAGAAACCCTCGTCCCTATTGGCAAAAAACTGGGACAGTCGATTTTCACAAGCTTCTCTTGAGGCGAATTTTTCACCAGCAAAATCATTCGCCATAGACAGGAACAGGTAGTAATCACTTGGTGCTAGGTCCGGACTATAAGGTGGGTGCATAAGAACCTCCCAACCAAACTCCCGGAGCTTCTGGCGAGTCACTATCGATGTGTGTGGCCTGGCGTTGTCCTGATGGAACACAATTCCTCTCCTATTGGTCAAAGCTGGCCACTTCTGGGCGATTGCTTCCTTCAGACGGTCCAATTGTTGACAGTACAGGTCCGAATTAAGAGTTTGGCCGTAGGGAAGCAGCTCATAGTAGATAATTCCTTGCCAATCCCACCAAACACACAGCAAAACCTTCCTGACCGTCAAGCTTGGCTTGGCCACCGTTTGCGCCGGCTTACTGCGATTCGACCACGACCGTTTTCACTTGACGTTGTCGTAAGTGATCCACTTTTCATCACCAGTAACCATCCGCTTCAGAAACGGATCGATTTTGTTGCGATTCAGCAGCGATTCGCAGATGTAAATTCGGTCCATGAGGTTCTTTTGCGTTAACTCGTGTGGCACCCATACATCAAGCTTCTTTTTGTATCCAACCTTATTTAAATGGTTCCAAACGGTTTTTTGTGCAATGTTTAGCTCTTGGGCAATCGAAACAGTGCTTACATGACGGTCGGACTCGACGATTTCCATTATTTTATCGATATTTTCGACAATTGGCCTTCAAGAGCGTGGTGCATCTGTGACATCAAGATTACCGGAACGGAATCGACGAAACCAAAATTGCGCATGATTGACTGTTACAGTATCAGGACCATAAACACTATTCACATTTTTAGCCGCCTGGCTTGCGTTTTCGCCTTTATCGAAGAAAAACTGTAAAATATGGCGTATTTTAACTTTGCTTGTGTCCATCTTTGACGCGCGCTCAAACAATATTAAGTCAAATAATCACAAAACTGTCTGAGAAGTTCGTTTAGTACGAAATCTTATCTTTCGAACGCCATCTAGCGGAACGCGATCGCCCTTATACAACGCGAGATACAGATTACTAAAGCCATCTATTGGAAAAATAATGGATTTCTTTTTACTAGACCTTATATTAAAGATACTACAATAGTTCATTAGATACTTAAAATATTTTCGTTATCGATTTTACAATTTATATCTATAGTTATATTCAGTAGATCTATTATACAATCAATAAAATTATAAAATTTTATCCTTATTAAGATCAACAATCAACTAATCCTCCTCGATCTTTTCGAAGACTTTTAAGAAAATGAAGAGAATACTAATCAACCATCACTTATTAAGATTAGAACGACCATTATGTTTCTGAAGTATGATGTGGTAATAGCACGCTTACGAAACGATGGAAATTTGTTACGCTTCGTATGATTTGATATAAGTAAATTCTTCTCTAGCACGAACAGTTAAAAACATTGCACAACTGAAAGTAGAAATTTGGAAAAAGCCATTAAATTGTTTGATTTCTTCCTGACGACACGTAACATCGTACATTGTTGTTAAATGTGGCTAAAATTTAATAAATATTATTTCACACATCAAAGAAGCCTAAGTTGACAATTTTAAAAATAACGACTCGTCTTTTTTATCGAATAGACCTCGTATACCGTCAGTGTTAGTTTTTTAGATGCTAATTGATTTCAAATACTGGTTTTATGTGTTATAACAATCACAACTACTTTTGTAAACAGTATTCAATAATTCAATATTTACCGTTCCTAAAGTCAAATAGAATGTATGTATTAGTTTAGTCCACAATGTTAATATACACACCTTTTAAAAAAGAAACAAAGCGCCGGAAAATATTACTTCCTTCGGTTAGATTTGGATGCATATATTTGTGAGATGTTCTTGCAATAGTTTTTTTGGTTCAAATCGTATTCTGTAATTTACAGATATGGAAAATAAAGTGGAAAGTGAATTTTTATCGTAAAAACACACGTAAAAATAACACGTGAGTAAGATAATGATGTAAGTACATCAATATTTAAAATGGTTGCATTTTAAACTTGCAAATGAATGTTACTGAAGTTGTTTCAAAATTTATAAATAAAACGTTTATTTTTTGTAAAGATCTATAATTGAAAATCTCTATTCGTAAAAGACGTCATAAAATAATTTCTCCAGATAAATGACTTTCCTATTTTCTTTTTAAAATATTTCGCGTGCCAAAAAGTAAGACGAAATTACAATTTTATCATCTGGTACGTAGAATTTCGCGGTCGTGGTCTCCATACTATCTTCTTCTGGGCTTCCAGGCTGGAACCGCGTCACTGGTATAACTGCCAACGTTTCGTACCCACTCGTATGGGACATCTTCAAGGCTCTGAGATGAAATTATTCGAAAGTAACATTGTGTGCTGAATTTTTGTGTTGTACTCTTGTACGATATGCCCACTTCGATACTTTAGCTAAAACTCCGAAATTGCTTCAACAAAATAAATGAAAAGCTTTTACTCGTAAAGTGATTATCACATTTTTAAACATGTGAAGAAATTTCGTGTTTCTTTACACTTCGGAAACGATGACGAAGCACAAAGTTATGTTGAAATCTGCCTAAAGTCTCGGGAGGTAGAATTTGATGAAGAGGGTAGTTAAAGCTTGCTAAGTTGCAAAATTGTAAATCTATATAAGAGGATTAATTAGGCGCTGTTTACCTTGAATCATGGACACAAAGTAGGTTAATTATGTCAAAGGTAACAACATTTCTTTCTCAGCTAAACAGTCTACAGTCTATAAGTTTCTGACAAGAAAATGTTTACGCAAAATTTTAAAATGGATCTAATCCTGCCGCTCAAATTACCACAAAGTTGGTTTTATCTATTTGCTAAATTGTATTGTTTTAAATCTAAAACCAACACTATATAAATAAATAGTTTACTACATTGTAGCCATGAGCTTAGCATTCATATTTTAACGACAATATTATTATCATCAGCAGAGGTGCTACAACTCCATAAATAGTCCAAGCACTTTGTTTATAAAAAAAGAAAAATATCGTTAGTAAACATCAAAGAAGGATTAGTAATCTTTAGCTAGTTCACTCAAATAATTGTTTCTAAATTACCATACTTCTACTAATATCTAACACTTTCATATCGTATTAACCATGCAAAACCTCAAAAAATAAAATTACTACATTCTTCAATACACTAACTCTACAGAGACACGTCACATGCCAAATTTATTAACAATGATTTCTCGAAGACTGACAAAGTGTAAAAATACGGTGAAGACCGTGCAGATCGATTCGTTACGCTTAAAGAAGAAGGTCCGTAATCCATCTACGCAGTGATTTATGTACTGGTGTTGTTCGGAGACGAGGGTGGCCGTGTCAAAATTGTGGCTACTTGCAACACGCCTTCTAGTGTTGAGAGTATGCTCATTGACAGATGGCCCGCGCATTATTTAATATTGGCACGTTTCTTGTGACACTTATACTACATTTTAGAAAGAGATAATCGAATGTTTATTTAAATTTATTTATTTTAAAGTGAATGTTTATTTAATTGAAGTTAACTTTGTGCTTGATATATGCGATACATGGTAATTAAATAAGTTCACCTTACATTTCAGAGATTTAATAAAATAAAATTAAAACACGTGAAATTTAAAACGTATACTTCTACAGGCGGTCAAAAATTCACGGATAATCGTCAGGTAGGGCGATTCTATGATTAATTCTGACTCGCCAATCCTAATAAAAGATATGTGTATTGGAAGTTAAGAGACACGAATTGCCATGAAGTGTAGATTTAGCAATATGGTATAAGACT
This sequence comes from Dermolepida albohirtum, assembly GCA_031893035.1. Classification (NCBI taxonomy): domain Eukaryota; kingdom Metazoa; phylum Arthropoda; class Insecta; order Coleoptera; family Scarabaeidae; genus Dermolepida; species Dermolepida albohirtum. Next base: position 173,866 of record JAVIWB010003091.1, read on the forward strand.
CATCAATAAATCAGTAGACTTGATATGAAAAATCAGGTTTATTTCGGTCCAATGAAAATAACAATAGTAGTAAATGCTGCGTTATTCTAGTTGTTGCTTCCTAGTCATGAGCCGAAGGCATCACATAAACTTTTTTCTTCCAAAAACTCCAAACGAAGAGGTCAAGGGGACCTCGAAGGCCATAATATTAGTCCATTTTGCCCGTTCCACCTGTTTAAAAAATGTTCGCTCAACCATAGTTTTATAATTCTTTATTAAATACATCTTCCAACACATTTACGTATTCATTTGCATTTAGTCTATTCGAAAGAAATGTTGGTGCTACCGGAATAGTTGAAGTGAAACGAGCGGGAAAATGTGGAAGAAAGAGGAAGATGACAGCCCGGGATGTCACTTTTTTTGTCAGAAATAGCAAACTGAACCCAAAAAAAAAACTAGTTTTGAACTACAAAAAGACTTAGCCGATGCTGGAGTGAAAGTGCATGACTCGACAGTTCGTAGGAGACTTTGAGCCTGGAAGAAAAGCCATTCGACCACAGAAAAAGCAACTCCTCACTCAACAAATGATGAAGCAGAGGCTTATTGGGGCCAAGAAATATGCCGGATGGAATGAGGAAGACTGGAGAAAGGTGTTGTTCTCAGACGAATCCCATTTTTTGGTGCAGGGATGGCGATCAAAATTCGTGAGGAAAAGTGGAGACGAAAAACTTACTGCAGCTCATATCAATCAGACTGTCAAACATCCTGTAAAGAAGATGTTTTGGAGATGTTTTTCATACATGGGGACTGGATCGCTGGTGCCTACAGAAGGCATGATGAACAGCCAGAAATATAAAGAGCTACTGGATAAGTATTTGGGAAAAGATCTAAAGAAATGTGAGCCAAACGGTGGTGCAATTTTCCAACAGGACTCAGCTCCATGCCACAAATCGAAGATTATGGTCAAATATTTCAAGGAAAGGGGAATAACTCTCCCCGACTGGCCTGGCAATTCTCCAGACTTAAACCCAATTGAAAATCTGTGGGCCATTTGTAAAATGGACTGTACAACGAAGACAAAATTGATAGAAGCAGTAATTCAGGTGTGGTTTCGGGACGAGAAAATAAAGGAAAACTGTTAAAAATTAATAGATTCCATGCCGAAGAGTTCAGGCTGTCATCGCAGCCAAAGGAGGAGAGATATCTCTTATTAAATTACTAGTAATTTGTAATTTTATACCATCTCATCGTGATTACATGACAAATAAACGGTTTTCTTAGTTATATTGTGTTTGATTCCATTAATTTGCACAAAACTGTATATATTTATTATAAGTCAATAGTCTATGTATATAAGAAATATGTACATTTATCTTCCCGGGAAAGTACATTCATATGTATTCAAAATATATTCATCATAACTGACATATGGGCTTATTTAATTACCAGATACAGTACATTATGGATTTTATATCGTACTAAATCAAGGTCATTTCATTCCCGGATATTTTCCAATTTTTTTTTTATATACAAAAATATTTTAATTCACAACTGTTCCATAATCAATATTTATACGATTTAGCTTTAATTTTACGTAACGCTTGTAATCTTAAAAACAATAGTTTTTTTTAATATAAATAAAGAAACGATTAATTTTTTGCATTACGGACCTTTAAAAGAATAAATACGATTACTTGTTTTGCACAGTGGTGATTCATGAAAGTCATTGTTATTGCAATAGCAAATCTCAAAAATAAATACCAAGCTTTGAGCACATTATGTTACTAATAAAAGGATTTTAATAAATCGGCATTTCCTTTGTAAAGTAATTTTTCAATACTCGACGGTTTCTGCCTTTAAAACAACATAAAATTTTCTGATAAAATATTTTTATGTACAACTTCTCAAACCTCCACGATCAATACATTTCTGCATTCGCGAAAACCAATCTTCAAATAACGTATTATTCACAATACTCCAGTTACTTTGTGAAATTCCATTACACTAAAGAATAAATAAAACACTGTCTAAATTTCACACCACCAGGTGTACCGGAAAGTCATTACCGGTTTCTTCGGAAGAAAAAACTACATAATTTTCAAGAAAATGGAAAAATTTATTTATTCAAAGTATTGGCCATTGGATTCTACACATCTTGCTCATCTTTCAGGCAATTTATGGCCGCCATCCCAAAGCAACTGTTTGTCCTTTAAACAAAACCATTCATCGAGCCATTTTCTAACTTTCTGGAAATTTGCGAAATGCTGCTCTGCAGGCGCGTCTCCCATTGATGCGAAAAGGTAATAGACGGACGGGGTAAGGTCGGGAGAGTACGGCAGGTACGATATTATGTCCGCTTCCTTGACCGATTTTGCTGTACGAGAGGGCGCGTTATCGTGCGGTAAAATCACTTTACCGTGTCTTCGGGCCCATTCTGGACGTTTTTCTATCAACGCATAGTTCTAATTGATAATTTGTTGTTGGTAGCGGTCAGTATTAACTGTTTCACTAGGTTTCAACAGTTCGTAATACACCACCCCACTCTGGCCTCATCAAACACAGAGCATTGTCTTGCGACCAAAACGATTTGGCCTTGGAGTCGATGGACCGGCTTCGTCAGGTGATAGCCATGATTTTTTGCGCTTAGGGTTTTCGAAATTAATCCATTGTTTATCACCCGTAACTATTCGATGCAGAAATGACTTCCGATTATGCATTTGAAGCAGCATTTCACAGAAGATTTTTTGATTTTCCATTTGCCTGTCATTTAATTGATGTGGCACCTATTTTCTGATCTTTCGGAGTATTCCCATTGTTCCTAATCGGTCGCCAATCGTATCTTGGGCAACATTTAACACTTCTGTCAATTATTCAGGCACGAAACTCGATATTTTCACAGAGATTTAATAAATCTATGACAGTGTTACTGTCGCAAAATGTAACATGTATGGCTTTGAAGTTTGATGCCAGTAGAATAAAATGACATATGTGTCAGATCATAACATTGCATACTTAAACCTAGCGACATCTGTTAGAAAAACTGGTAATGACTTTCCGGTACATCTAGTATATTATATATTTACCGAAACTAGTTGCATCTGTTATTCAATAATGTTCTAACAGACGAAACTAGTCGCAGTTAATATGATATATAATATAGTATGAAGTTTTTTTATAGTTTCACATAAAAAAATGTAAATTTATCGTTTAAAAGTAATATTACCATAACCCGCAATGGAACCGTGTATGTATTAGTAAGAATAAGTACTTCAATGTAAATTTCAATGACAAAAGTACCTAATTCCTTGCGTAAAATATTAGGAGAGACGGAATTGAAAATAAAATGAATATTTAAATTCTGTCAATCTTTTATTTTGATTAATATTTATCAAAAAAACAAAGAAAATTTTTCCAATAGATTTTATATTGTTAAGAGAAGTGTAGATGAAATTAAAAAAAAATATGTCAAGGTTTTCTCAGTTATTGCTATCAGGGCGTGTATAATCAATATCATAATCACTACTCTCACCTTCATTACCTATTTGTATAATTAATTCTTTGGTTCTTGTATTCACAAGGGTCTCATTTTCTAGGTACATTACAGTTACTGTCACAGATTGACGATATACATAAAAATATATCTGCCTAATTCATGTAGGATGGTCTGTAAACTGTAAAAACAAAACATTGGCGGTTGGAGTATGTCTATGCTTCATAACATAATAGTATAAAAACAAATTATATTGCGTATATAGTGCGTAATATACGAAGTATCTTATACATTTGTATACGTGTATATAAATTATTCTTTATTAATTATATTCATTATTAATTAAACAGAATATTCACTGACGAATTGTTTCGCGCACATATTATCACAATTATCGCGCGTTCTTGAAGCGTATGTCGACTCTTTGTTATTAACTATAAATTTCGCACGAATGTAAAAACCAAACTGACATACGATGCCATTTGAAAAAATGGCAGTACTTTTCAATAGGGTGATACTTATTGCTTCAGGTCGGCATTTGGCTAAGTTTTTACAAAAACCCACGAAATATTAGGGTTGCTTGCGACACCAAAATACAGCCTTTTAAAAAACATTCCAAATTTTTTACGTTCAACTGTACAGTAGACATATTTTAGTTCAAAACCTATGAAAACTTCTGAAACACTCTGTATCGTCGTATACCTTTCCTTGGGGCTTACGAATTTCCATATATTTTAGTTCTAATATTAGTTCTTCCTTTGCTTATCGTTATGCCTTCCCAGTTCCTTATCTTTGCCTATATACACACACGCACGTATATACGTAGGTAGAAGGAAAAAATGTTTCTCCGGTACTAGGCGTATTATCTGTGGGATTAGGAGCGGTCTGAGTTGACACGATGCGGTTCATTTGATACAGATAAGGATCCACGCACCTGACAAGAGGCATATTGTCCTTGTTGCGATCACAGGACGACAACGTACGCTTGTAATATATACAACGTGTTTGTATACATGAAGTCCTTGTGTCGCCGACTCCGTGTTGTTTATGTTGGGATTATGTAATTTCGAGATAGGTACCAGCAACTGCGTCGTTCACGACGAACTTGTCCAGACGAATTCAACGTCTATCTTGAGAGAAATTTTAAAGTTTAAAAGGGTATTTTACTTTGTCAAGCAAGTTCTTTTCGTAGGAAATTTTAAGAGAGTGCTTTACTTTGTCAGGCAAAAACAATTGATTTGAGTTTTTAATCAATTTAGAAAGTTTGAAAATATGCTCACGAAGTTGTAAACTCGTACATTTAATGGGTTTAAAGGAGCAAACACTACAATATATCGGTGAAATACAAACAGGGAATTACAAACGAATCGTCAAACGATGTCAACCATTTACAGACAAGAATGAGAACAAAAAGTTACTCCGAGTATTGCAGAAAAACTAACCCATAAGTGAGTGAAGAAATTAACATATTACGGATTAGCCATCAAATAATGAGTCGGCGACAGAAAGACAAACACGTTGTAACACGGTGATCCATTTGGAGATCCCTTTTTCAAAAATAAAAAAATTAAAACTTTAATTTTATCGGATATTCTTTATTATCACATAAAAAAACAATTCTTGATATTTATTTTTTAAAAATTATTTCCATTAAATGTTGGTCGTAGTCCCTAATCCATTCTGAAGTTCCAATTTTCGATGACGCGTTAAAACATTTCAGGTGGTATTTGGCGAATAACTCGAGTAAAATTGACTTCCAGTTGCTCAATCGTAGCTGGCTTATCCATGTAGACGTTGGACATTACGTAATCCCAAAGGAAAAAATCTAAAGGTATTATATCACATGATCTAGGCAGCCATTGCACAAGTTCATTACGTGAAATTAAATGTTCACCAAATTGTTTCCGCGATAAAGCCATACTTTCACGGGCTCTGTGGTACGTAGCGCCGTCTTGTTGGAACCAAATATCGTTGAGATCACGGGCTTCAGTTTCAAATATCAAATAGCCCGTTATCATGGCGCGATAATAGGCGCCATTCACAGTTACGTTGTGACCGTCTTCATTTTTGAAGAAATATGGACAGATGATTCCACTTGTCTATAAACCACACCGAACCGTGGTTTTGTTTGGATGCAATGGCAACTCTTGTGCCTCTTCGGGTTGCTCTTCACTCCAAATACGGCAATTCTGTTTTTTTTACATAACCATTAAGCTAAAAGTAGGCCTCACCGCTGAACAAAATTTTGGTTGAAAACAGTGGATCTTCTTCAAGCATTTCAAGGGCCCAAAGACTAAAATGGTGACGATTCGAAAGGTTGGTCGCTTTCAATTCTTGAACGAGTTGCATTTTGTATGCTTTTAAACCAAGATCCTTACGTAAAATACGCGAAGTTGTGGCATAGTACAAGCCAAGCTGTTGAGATCTACGTCGAATCGATTCTTCACGGTCATCGCGTACACTCTCAGCTACCATTGCTATATTTTCCTCACTACGTTTCGGATGTGGTCTATTTGCTGGCGTATTATCGAATAATGAAACTTGCGTTTCAAATTATTCTATGCTATAGCGAATTGTGAGCTCGATGGGTCGATTACATAGACCCATCGCAGGAAACACATTTTTCGTGGAACGCTGATTTTCGTAATACAGCTGAATAATTTGTAACACTGTGCCGAAAGTCTTATCACAAAATATTTAACTAAAATATCGTGAAATTTTGACACGACTCGCGCTTTATCTGTCACAAAATCGCTATTAAAAATAGTACATCATAACGAATCACCCATTATTACAAGCCTATGTTGTCGTCGCGATCACAGGACGACAGCATATGTTGTAAAAAAGTTCGTGAGCGTTATAAAAAGACGATTTTAGTTTTACCAGATGAAGACAAGTTCGTGACGGTGCGTGTATAGATCCGTTATCAATTTCTAAAGATTATTTTAATTATGCGTGTATTACATCTGTAGATGTCAAGCGGGCATTTTCTAAATATTAAAGCATATTTTCAGCACAGCGTACGTTGCTATCCGAGACAAATGAGGAAACTTACGTCAGGCTGCAGACATTTTGTCAGTCTTATCCATTTTGCGTTACGCAACAATAGCACTTAACAGTATATGTTATTCATAAAACAAAAATATGTTATTCATAAAACAAATCACAATTTGTAACTTATAATGGATTTTCATCTGAAGTGTTTTTGGCTACTTCAGGGGTACCTCAGGGTTCAAATTTGGGTCCGTTACTTTTCTTAATCTTTATTAATGATTTACTATCTGTTGTCGGTTCCGAGAAGCTGCTATTTGCCGACGATCTCAAAATATTTACACGCATTAATAGTGTGGATGATTGCATTTACTTGCAGCAACAACTTGACCACGTCAATGATTGGTGTTGTAGTAACTCCTTAAAACTAAATATTTCCAAATGTAGGGCTATGACGTACGCGAGAAGGCTGCAACCAATCATCTTCAATTATTCCCTGGCTAACGAGACTCTTCTACGTACAGATTTACATAAAGACCTTGGTGTTACGTTTGATTCAAAACTGTCGTTTGTCGATCATACTGCGGTCGCTGTATCGTCGGCTGGGCGAATTCTGGGATTTGTTATCCGAAATTGTAAATCTTTTTCTAATGTAACAGCCCTGAAATCACTGTTTTATTCTCTTGTCAGATCCAGGCTCGAATATGCGGTTTTGGTTTGGTCGCCTTATTACGGGGTGCATAGGCAGGTTCTGGAATCAATTCAGAGAAAATTTGCAAAGTTCTTATGGTGTCGCGTGGATGGTCGGTATCCCACTCGGGGTTCGGAGCAGGGTGAATTACTATCGAGGTTTGGCATGATTTTTTTGGAGCAACGGCGGTTTACCGTTGGTGTAGTATTTCTTTACAAACTTATACACGGTAAAGTGGATTGCCCTTCACTACTCTCGCAGATATGTTTTAATGTCCCTCGTTTGACTTCTCGTCAGAATGTTACTTTTTATTGCCCCGCTGCTAGAACCAATGTGCTGATCAAATCGCCTCTATTCGTAATGTGCAACAACTTTAATATGATTTCAGACATTGCAGATATAAATCATGACACGCTAAGATCGATTATTGCAGCGGTATCCGAGTATTTCGCTCGCAAGTAGTGCGTTACTGGTTATGTGTTATCTTTCCAGATTTTTTTTTTCCATTCCTTTTTTTGTTTTTTTTCTTTTTTCTTTTCTTTAAGTAACTAATTTTTGTTTAATTACGGTAACCTTAATTTGATTTATTTTACTTGTACGTATTAATGTAATATGTTTTGTCCTGTAATAGGAGCTTTGGCTCTGTTGGGCAATAAAGAGATATTATTATTATTATTATTAAAACATAAGTGATATAAACAATGCATACATTGCAACGTCGCCCGTTTATACGTACACCCGCCTTGTTACGATCCTAGTCCGCAGGAAAAATATCCCAATTCTAACTATCTCTTATTATTATACAGTCTAAATTAGAGGGTGGTAAATTTATTGCATTTAAAAATTATTTAGTAACATTTTACCTCTGAAACCTCATCATATTTAATCACGACCCCCGCAAACTTTAGTTCATACAATCTATATTAATTGTGAATACTATAAGTAGCCAACATGTACAATATAAATTTATTGGGTTGGCAACTAAGTACTTTCGGTTTTGTAGTATAAAATAAAACACTTTTTTTTAAACAAAGAATAGTTTTTAATCAATTATATATTTTCCATTTTGCTCAATGACCTTTTGCCATCTTTCTTTCAGCTGCATGATTCCGCGCTCATAAAATTTCTGGTCCTTATCAGCAAAAAACTGAACCAGGTGCGAGTGAAGGTCATCGTCATTTGTGAAAGTTTTACCATTCAAAGAATTCTGCAAACTTCGAAATAAATGGTAATCAGATGGTGCTAGATCAGGGCTGTATGGGGGATGTGGCATCACTTCCCAGCCAAGCTCCAATAGTTTCCCACGAGTTGCCAAAGATGTGTGAGGCCTTGCATTATCTTGGTGGAAAACTACACCTTTCCGATTTGACAATTCTGGCCGTTTTTCTTTGATTGCTTCATCCAGTTTTATTAATTGTTGACAGTAAACATCAAAATTGATCGTTTGGTTCCTTGGAAGCAGCTCAAAAAACACAACACCTTTGTAATCCCACCAAACTGACAGCTTGATCTTTTTTGGATGCAATTCAGCTTTAGATGTGGTTTGAGCTGGTTTATCGTGTTTGCTCCATGATCGTTTTCGAACTATGTTACTGTACAGGACCCAGTTTTCATCACCAGTGATGATTTTTTTTAAGAAAAGGTCGGTTTCATTTCGTCTAAGGTGTATATCGCAAAAGTTGATTCTTTGTGTTAAATGAATTTCTTTCAATTCGTGAGGTACCCAAATATCAAGCTTCTTAACTAGCCCATGACATTTTAAATGTTTTTCAATTGTTGTGTGTAGCCTCTCCGCAACCTCTCGAACAGTTATATGACGATCCTCTTCAATTATGACTTTGATTTGGTCATCAACTTCAGTAGGCCGACCAGAACGTTGCTCATCTTTGAGGGAAAAATCTCCAGAGCGGAATTTTTTATACCAATTCCGACACGTGCGCTCTGTTAAGCAATTGGATCCATAAACTTCACATATCTTTTTGTGAGCCGCAGCAGTTTTCTTTCCTTTAAGGAAATAAAATAGCAAAATATGTCGAAAATGTTCGTTTCTGCACTCCATTTAAAATTAACCCACAACTAATAGCTTTAATAAAAATCACGCACTACTTGCTTCTGAAGTTACGTCAATGTGACTAGTATCACGCGACAAACGGTAAAGTACAGCACTAATATACGTTATACAAAAAATAAAGCAACGCTCTCTATCAGTAAAAACCGAAAGTACTTAGTTGCCAACCCAATATGTTAATTGAAAATACTATAAGCAACCAACATGTACAATATCAATTTATTTTAGAACTAAAAAAAGGCATTAGGAAAACGAAGACTTTAAAATATTTTTCGATCTGACATTCCATAATTGTCATTTACAGACAAATAAGTACAAACATATTGTCAGTGTTTTAATATTACGTGTTGCCCTGAAGATGTACCTTGCACGTCACTGCATACATACATTAAAGACATAATCTCCTTTTTTTATCGAAAGACCCGAACGACACGCGCATTACCGCAATAAATGGATCCATGATGGCTCTGATTTATTCAATAAGATAGGTAATACGACCACTGGGCTGCTGTAAACACTAAATAGACATCAAGTAGGCGGAAAACCGTGGCCATAAAGTGAGCGCCTCGCCTCTTTATGACGCTTTTCAACTTCCATCCAACGAGCGGGCATCCGTCGCGCCGCCTTCCCGAGTACCGGATTATTCCGGAACGACCGGATGAAACTATATTCGCCGTCGGATGGAATGTATAATTAATGAGAGAAATATATTAGGGGATTTTTAAATAATTAATTTATTGGCGTTCGTAAATATGTTCTGTAAAAGGTTGCGTTGTTTTAGTGAGAATATTGAAAATTAAGTGTGAATATTATTTGTCGTCATGTTCGATAGTGAGATGAACAATTAATGTCTAAAAAAATCACTTTTAGAATATACAATACCAATGATGAATATTAAAATAATAATCATGTCGCAATTTTCCATTTATAAAAAGTTAATACAGAACAAAAAAAAATATGATCATTTTAAAAACGTAAACCTTAAAGGGAGATTCAAATAAATGACTTTAAGGGTTGTTATAATTTTTTGAAACGTTTGGACAGTAATGATATCCAAATAAATATATTATTATGAAGTATAGTTGGTAATTTATTAATGATTGAATTATTAAAATTGTGAGTGATATTTTTGAATGTTTATGTTTTAAAATTTACTGAGTTGACTAAAAGTCGTGTAAAATTTAAAAAAATTTAATACTTACTTTAGCATACTATTGTTATAACTTATTATTTTCTTTAATAATACAATATTGTATGTTATGTATCTATGTTAGAACAATGAGATCTGTCTCGGGCATGGGTATCGGCAAAACTCGTCAGATATGCTGGCTATCCATGCACATATTCCAATAGACCATCTTTTATTTAATTTTTTTATAAAAAACTAAATTCTATTAAATTTTAGCTGCCTCACTTCAATACATTATACCAAATTATTAAACACTCAAATACCTCTTACTTGTGATTTTATTATATTATAACTATCTTTGTTATAACTCATTATAACTATATTTTTTATTAGTTATTTTATTTTTATTCTGTAAAGAGTACTTTTGTTAATTTGCAGAATGTTGAATAAAGTTTGTATTAATAAAAATTGTAATTAAACTGGAATCTAATTTCCTAACTCTGTCCTAGATATTCTACTAAACAAAATCCAATTGATTCTTTAAACTGTGTAATATATTGACAACAAACACATAAATAAACAAATAAACCACATCATTACATATTAAAATTTGACAATTAAATTTATTTCATATTTAAATTTGAATTAGTATTTAATTAGATTTAAATTAATCAATTATATTAATAGAAAATTGTATTTAAACTGAACTGAATTTAGGCCTTTAAAGATCGCAAATAACTTTGAAATTAATAAATGTAATATTTTTATCAAACAACACACATAATATTAATACAAAATTGACTATAAGTAAAACATAATTATTAACTTATCTCGATACATCAAAAAGTTTTTTTTCATCCGGTTTGTCCATTTTTCAAACAAGAGTAGTATTCAAATAATTCCCTCCACCTTTTCAAACTATAACATTCTTTACGCAACATGGCTTTATGTGTCCATTATTGCTGATTTTAAAAGTTTATAAAGTTTATAGATTTATATTTTTTTAACACTGTTTCTTAATACGCTGGAAATTGTTTTGTAAATTCACTTAAAATTACTGAATTTTATTATCATTTTACTAGTTTATTTATGGTAAGTAATATGTTTATTTATTGGACTTTTGTCAATGTCACTTATTACTTTTTCATGTTTTGTTGACAAATTAATATTTTAATTAACGCTAATTTTCGATTTTCCCTTTATATATCTTTGGACTAAAACGAAGTGACCATCAACAAATCTCCGAGATACAAATAAAAAAGTGAATATCGTTCTAGCAAATTAAATTTTAAAATAATCATTGTTCGTTTTTGTATAAGAATTTGAATACAAAATTTTTATTCTCCGAAATTTAATTAATCAGGTACTCAATTTTCATATTTTAAATCACTCAAATAAAATATCAAAAAATTCAATTTCGACTTGTCAAAACCCAATTTAAATTCTTACAATATTTTATATTAAGGAACTTTAATGCCTCTTTTAACTCATATCAATATATATAATAGTCATATGTAAAGTAATTTGTAAATGCACCAATATAAGGCACATGATTATATATATCTTATTTATAAAGAAATAATTATTGAATTGACATTTTTCATATAGTTTTAGCTATGAAAAAAAAGAATTAACAAATTTTTTAAAGATTTATTGTTATGCATTTGTTTATTTAAAAATCCTATTATTTGATTGGTTGATTTGAATCTAGTATTTATAGGAATTTCCAAAACAAAAAAGAATTAGTCTTCAATTTGTTGTTGGAAGAAGAACGGGTTCCTTGTTAATAAGAAAATATAAAAACATTCCTGTATAAAAGATATAGATTCAAACACAATAATAAAATTAATGTAAACAAAATAATTCGAAGGTTGTATAATTGGAATCAAATTAATACATAGCATAAAAGTGTTATATTAATATATATTAAAAGCAATATAAATACCAGACGTTCCAGTTAAATTTGGATAAATTATACAAATATATCAAAGCGATACAGTTAAAGGATTATATTATTATTAAATAATAATAATTATATAAATATTAATTGCCATATGCGGATAAAATTGGAACTAATGAATCATATACTATAGTAGACATACGATGGTAGTTTGACAAGTAGTGAGAATGGAAAAGAAAAACGAATTTTTTAAATACAAAATAATTTTTATTTTTCAATATATTCTCCTAAAAGAGCAATACATTTATTCCAACGGTGCTCCAATGCCCTTATGCCATCTCTAAAATGCGATTCCTGAAGGCTTGCAAAATACTCATTTACGAAGATGATAAGCTCGTCGTTAGACGAAAATTTCTTTCCACCTAGTGCCGTTTTCAATTTTGGAAAAAGATGGAAGTCGGAAGGGGCTACATCCGGCGAATAAGGCGCCTGCGGTACTAATTGGAAATGCAACTCGTGGATTTTGGACATCGCAATTGTGCTGGTATGCGAGGGAGCGTTGTGTTGGTCGAACAGAATCTTTTTCTTTGGCATTCCTGGCCGTTTAGCACGAACCTCAACATTTAATTTTTGTAGAAGTTCTGCATAATATTGTCCGTTTATTGTGGCACCTTTCTGAAGGTAATCAATGAACAAAATGCCCTTTGAATTCCAAAGAATTGATGCCATCACCTTGTTTGACGATTAAGTGGTTTTCGCTTTCTTTGGAGGTGCAGAACCACGTTCTAACCATTGTTTCGACTGTTGTTTAGTTTCGGGTGTACTGTAGTGTATCCAAGTTTCATCGTAAATAACAAATCGCCTACAAAAATCAATTGGATTCCGCTTATAAAGTTCCAAACACGCATTGAAAATGTGCAAACGAGTGAACTTTTGATAAGTCGTAAGCAATCGCGGCACCCATCTTGCCGAAAGCTTGGAAAAGCCCAATTCTTTCGTTAAAATATGGTGTACGCGTTCTGTTGAAATGTTTGCCATGTCTGCTATCTCTCTCACTTTGAGTCGTCGATCGTGCGTAATAATATTATGGATTTTTATAATTATTTCTTTAGAAGTCACGATTTTGGGTGCTCCAGAGCGCGTTTCATCAACACAGCATGATCTACCACGCTTAAATTCATTTACCCATCTAGTTATTGTGGCGTATGATGGAGCAGATTCACCTAATATTTCCCGTAACTCATCTTTTATTTCGGTAGCTTTCATACCCTTACTCTGCTTTTTCCATTTTAACAAAACGACGTGTTGCTTCTTTTTCAATCAGCTGTCAAAAATAAACTAATCAACCGACTTATCTAAATATCGGAACGTAAACATATAAATAGGCAACCTAAATTACAGTGCATTTGTTTTACCAATTAGAGCGTCACCTATGTGTCATTCTCACTACTTGTCAAACTATCCTCGTATGTGTTGTTAAAAAGTGTGACACTGAATAAAAACATTTAAAAATGGAAATTTCCATATAAAGAAGCTCCACCTGTACGTTAATGCAGTAGAAAAGGACAAGAAACATTTCAATCAGAAATTAATGGAAGGACTACTGAATATATAAAGAGAAATAAAAATATTCTGTAAACAGATTTCAATATCAGAACGGAATTACTGTAGTATTCAATCATTATTTTAAAACATACTTAAAAATTGATCCTACTTTACAATAATTTTTATGTCGTAGCTTCCTTGAATGATTCCTTAAAATCTAATTGTCTAAACACCACTAAATAACTTGGCTGTAGTTATATATTTCATTTAAAAAATGAATATGTAACACATTTCTTAAAAAATGACATTTTAATCTGCATTTTTATGTATTTCACATAGATCAAACGCTATTCATATCAATTGACGCTTGCATATCTCCGTTATCTTTTAAATACAAAATAAAAAGATGAATTCTACGTATGTAGACACGCGTAAAAGGTTTTGATAAAAACAAATATTCCATTGAACAATTGACGCATATCAATAATTCATAATTTTTCGTGTAATATTCGATGCAATGTATTAAGTATGTATGTATGAAGTTTGTCAATAACTCATCTTTTCGAAGTATTTTACGTAAAATATTAAATTAAAAAACTGTATATTAAGACGAAAACATTTTGTTATTTTGAAAAAGTTTGTTTATATATATATATATTAAGATCGACGTCGATTTTTTGCATTGGTTCAAAATTGGTGCCAAGCAATAATGAGCAAAACTCAAGCTGTTTCATGCCAGAAGCAAATTCGAATAGACAAGGAAATTGTTGTAATAATACACAGTCTGTCACAGAGAAAACGGAACTTAAAATAGTAATAGTGCCATCTATTAAAACAAATATACGTGAGTAAGGTAGATCTTTCACGAATGTTATATCGAAATATTATGACATTTGCATAATTAGAAGCAGTGAAATTGAGTATAAAGTAACAGTGTGTATTTGGCATTGGTCGAAAAATGAATTTTGAACAAAGAGCAAATATCAAGTTCTGTTTTAAACTCGGTAAATCGTTTACTGAAACGTTTAACTTGACGAAACAAGTGTATGGTGATACGTGTTTATTACGTACGAGTATGTGTGAGTGGTATAAACGATTTAAAGACGGTCGTACGGACATAAATGACGTTGAACATACTGGTGCAAAAAAGAAATCTGTGGTTACGGAAAGTAACATCGAACTTGTGCGTGAATTTATCAGAAATGAGGCGAAATCCTTATTGCGATACGTGGGAATCGAATTAAATATTTCCAAAGATTCAATTCATCGCATTTTGACACAGCATTTGGGACTTTGGAGAAAGATTTATGCAAGGTTTGTACCACACAAGCTAACTGAATTCAACATTGTACAGACTTGATTGCAGACTCCAAAAAGGACGAAAACTTCACGTGGCGTTTTCAATATGATCCAGAGACCAAGAGTCAGAGCTCTGAATGGAAGCATCCAAGCGAAGAAAGACTGGAAAAAAGGCGTTTGAAGAAGTCAAAAGTGAAGACAATGTTAATTTATTTTTATGATTCGAAAGGTATAGTGCATGAAGGGTTTGTACCAATTAGCCAATGCTGCATATTATCTTGGTGTTATGAAGCGTCTTTTGACGCGTATTCGTCGTGTGCGCTCTCAATATCGTGAAAATGGTAGCTGTCGTTTTTACATGATAATGCACCATCACATCGCTCGACGCTTATCACTGATTTTCTAACTACAAATGGCATTTTAACCACCGACCATTCTCCGTATTCACCGGATTTAGCTCCCTGTGATTTCTATCTATTTCTTCTATTCTACGCTTTTGTTTTCACTTTAAAAAAGTTCCCTCTTCTCTGAGACAGACTGTGTGGAACAGTATTTTAACGACCTTAATTACTGAGTGTATTATTGTACTTCAGCATCGCTGGTTCAAATGTATTAATGTCGAAGGAGAATATGTTGAAAAATATAACAAAATCATTATCATAATTCGAATGTTTCAATTTAGGGCTGTCGTTGCATCAAATTAACCTCGTGTAAAAATAAAGAAAACTAAAAATAAATTATTAAATTTTTCATTTTATGTAATGAAGAATGAACTACACAAATGATTTTATTTAAAAGTGAGCTGAGTCGATACTGTAATAATCTGTAGCGTTCCTATTTTGACCCCCCTTTCCCACACGCACCAACCTTAAATACGTAAAAATGAACTCTAAATTCGATTGTTGAATTAGACAAGCACTTGACTAGATTAGGGTGAATTGCAATATTAACGTGTTAATATTGCATACGAACCTTTATCTACAATCGAGAGAAATATAAAAAAAGGCAAGGCTTTGGATAAGTGCAATTTTGTTATAAAAGCAATATTAATATTATCAATAAGCCCCCTTTCGAACTTGCATGTTTCAATGCAATAAATATTAATAAATATTAGGGACGGCTTCACGGAAACTCACACCATTAAACCTCTAATTGTTCAACCACTGTTCCTAGAAAACCATTATCCTTAGAAAAAAAGACATTTTATTAAATTTCTACTTTAGTTCATAAAACAAATAAAATAAAACTTGAATTCAACTCTTACTAAGATTCTGTAATATGCGTTTGCTTAAGAAATAAATAAAATAAAAAATAATAAATAAAAACTTTTGAATTTAGTAGATAAAAGAGTAACTTTTAACTGGCAGACTACAAACTTACTATTTTTAATCACTGAAGGTTGATATATAACCCTTTTCCACATTAATATTTGTATTCTGTATACGTATTTCGACAACTAAGTTGTCAGTGTGCGTTTTGGCTTTCGGTGGTACGGTTCGCGTGCGGAATTTGTTTTCGTAAAAGTATTTTGCCGTAGTTTTCCAGGTGCGATACTGTTTAATTATCTGCTGATTATGACAACTTAGTTGTCGAAATACGTATACAGACAACAAAAATTAATGTGTCAAGGGGTTATATTGGGTTGGCAACTAAGTACTTTCGGTTTTGTAGTATAAAATAAAACACTTTATTTTTAAACAAAGGTTAGTTTTTAATCAATTATATATTTTCCATTTTGCTCAATGACCTTTTGCCATCTTTCTTTCAGCTGCATGATTCCGCGCTCATAAAATTTCTGGTCCTTATCAGCAAAAAAGTGAACCAGGTGCGAGTGAAGGTCATCGTCATTTGTGAAAGTTTTACCATTCAAAGAATTCTGCAAACTTCGAAATAAATGGTAATCAGATGGTGCTAGATCAGGGCTGTATGGGGGATGTGGCATCACTTCCCAGCCAAGCTCCAATAGTTTCCCACGAGTTGCCAAATGTGTGTGAGGCCTTGCATTATCTTGTTGGAAAACTACACCTTTCCGATTTGACAATTTTGGCCGTTTTTCTTTGATTGCTTCATCCAGTTTTATTAATTGTTGACAGTAAACATCAGAATTGATCGTTTGGTTCCTTGGAAGCAGCTCAAAAAACACAATGCAATTCAGCTTTCGATATGGTTTGAGCTGGTTTATCGTGTTTGCTCCATGATCGTTTTCGAACTATGTTACTGTACAGGACCCATTTTTCATCACCAGTGATGATTCTTTTTAAGAAAGGGTCGGTTTCATTTCGTCTAAGGTGCATATCTCAAAAGTTGATTCTTTGTGTTAAATGAATTTCTTTCAATTCGTGAAGTACCCAAATATCAAGCTTCTTAACTAGCCCAAGACATTTTAAATGTTTTTCAATTGTTGTGTGCGATACATGTAGTCTCTCCGCAACCTCTCGAACAGTTATATGACGATCCTTTTCAATTATGACTTTGATTTGGTCATCATCAAGTTCAGTAGGCCGACCAGAACGTTGCTCATCTTTAGAGGGAAAAATCTCCAGAACGGAATTTTTTATACCAATTCTGACACGTGCGCTCTGTTAAGCAATTAGCACCATAAACTTCACATATCTTTTTGTGAGCCGCAGCAGCTTTCTTTCCTTTACGGAAATAAAATAGTAAAATATGTCGAAAATGTTCGTTTCTGCACTCCATTTAAAATTAACCCACAACTAATAGCTTTAATAAAAATCACGCACTACTTGCTTCTGAAGTTACGTCAATGTGACTAGTATCACGCGACAAACGGTAAAGTACAGCACTAACATACGTTATACAAAAAATAAAGCAACGCTCTCTATCAGTAAAAACCGAAATTACTTAATTGCCAACCCAATATATCAACCTTCGGTGATTAAGTTAATCAAACACACGCTCCATCAAAATTACCTTACCATTTTTATAGAAAAATTAATTTTTTAAGATAGACTATTTACACTTTCAAAAATTTACATTCGAACATGGTTTTTCAGGTTTTTTTACTTTCACGGAATTAAGAGAAGAAAAATTTGACAAAATAGTTTTGAGGAACTACGAAAATTTAAGAACCCGAACATTTGTCAATATATAAACACTTTTAACTTTCGCAGGTTTAACCCAAAGTAACTTGGTAAATGTTAAACATCAAAATCGAGCTTCGAAAACGTCAGTAAGCGAGCATTTGTCAATATGCATAAACACTTTTTACTACCATTTTCTGTAAATATACTCCTTTGAAAAAATTGAGGTTTTGGTTAAAATAAAAGGTTTTGAATTTAGTAGATAAAACACTAATTTTGAACTGATAGAATACAAACTTACCACTTTCATAGCAAAATAATTCAAACTTTTTATATATAAACTACTTACACCATCAAAAGCTCAAATTTTAAAATGATTTTTCAAGTTTTTCACTTTTTCGGGTTTAAGCCAAAAGAATTCGGTAAATGTTAACACCAAAATTGTTTCGAGGACTTTCGAAAATGTCAGTACGCGAGCTTTTATCAATATGCAATAACTTTTAAAAAATACCACTTTCTGCGAGTAATATCCCTTCGTAAAAATTGAGATTTTGCTCAAAATAAAAGGTTTTAAATTTAATAGATAAAACTGTAATTTGGAACTGGTAGAATTCAAACTTTCCACTTTCATAGCAAAACCATTCAAACTTTTTAGATATAAACTACACTACATCACAAGCTCAAATTTTAACATGATTTTTCAGGTTGAGGGTTACTGTTGTGTCGGTTTAGATTTAGAAGATTAATATTTAATATTAAATATACAGATAGAAACGTTAGATTTGATACGTAAGATGTTTGTGCTAAAATTTATGTTTTAACACATTTGTTTTGTATTTTATATTCACAGAACTGCTAAATTTGACTGTGCTAAAACAAAGAAAAAATATTCAAGGATTTTAAATTAAAAAAATAATTGTTCACTTTTTTTATTACGCCATAAAATCAAAAACATCCACTTTGATAAGTAATTTTGAACTGGTAAAATGCTAATTTGCTAGTTTTAAAGCAAAATCGTTCAAACTCTTGGAGATAATCCATTTATACCTTCAAAAACTCATATTTTAACTTGGTTCTTTAAGTTTTTCATTCTCTCAGGATTAAGCCAAAAGAATTATGTAAATTTAGTGTCAAAAACATTGTTAGAACCTTCCAAAATGTTCAGTTTCGTTGTCTCGGCTTCAGCGCGACAATGAAAAGAATAGCAGCAGTTAAACCCTGAAGATGTCCTTTACAAATGGTGACAAAACATCGGTACCAGAATTATCGAAGACGTAGTTTCAGTGCGAAAGCCTTAATGAAGAAAATATTTTTTATAACCCCAGAGGGCACTAAGTGTTTGCTGTGAGTGGTATTACTCCATTAAATGATCTTCAAAAATTAACCCAATCTTAACATCGATTTAGTGTGAAATACAATAAAATGGTGTCTCTTTGCATCCTAATATGCTACTTGAGCAGTTAAATGTGCGTCAAAGCCCAACAGATTTGACAACAGAACTCGGACAAGTCTAGACTAAGATCGGACAAATATACTTTAAATTTAAGATTGGATCAAAATTTTAGAAAGAGATTTTAAAATGGGAAAATATCCAAAAATTATAAAAGCCAATTCTGTAAATAGTAGTTTTTGTTCTTTTAAACATCACAATTCCTTCATTCGGTCGATACAATAAATTGTTCGTTGCTATTACTCCTTCATCGCAATTATTTAAACGTTTTCGTTGCAATAAAAATAATAATTACATTTTTTAAGAAATTAATGGTTAAAAGGCCCCCCAAAAATTGCATTACAATCATAGCAAAATACACACACAGAGAAGTGTTTAATTCTCTTCACGATCTAATGTTAAAAATTGACGCAATTTGTCATGAGACAATAAGCGCTCAATCGTCCGTTACGTATTAGATAATAAATATATTTATTCCCTTCTGAACGCACGCTCCCTATTAAGTTGTTCCTCTATCTTTCTCCCTTTAACGCACGCGTCCCCCTATATATTATTTACACTTTATCATACGAAATGGTGAAGAGATAACGCGAATGAGAATCGGAGAGATATTTGGACCGCTGTTGACGTCGGCGCCTCAGTGTATCATGCGGTCCGCGTGATAATTGCCAAAACTCCCCACCGTTTGAGGTTATGTTTCCCCAGAGGTCCATTGACGCTATTACACTGTCGCATTGTTATTTCCCCAACAGAGATTTTCCACAACTGTCTGCTCCGTCGTTCTCGTCGCGGTTATTTGCTGCTGTTGTTGTTCTTGGCGTGGTAGCATGCCGGAACGTCAACAGAAAAGGAGAATGTCGACCGTTTGGCGGCAAGACGTCATTGTCTGTAATACTTTATGGAATTTATGTGATATCACCTACTAACATTGTCGAGAATTACCGTTGACTTTATTAGATTTTTCTTTTATTGTTCTTTTATTTCTGAAACGATTTTGATGGTTTATATTTAATATTAAATATACAGATAGAAACGTAAGATTTGATACGATAGATGTTTGTGTTAAAAATTATATTTTAAGACGACGTAATATTTTTCGGATTTTATATTCACAGAACTGCTTGCTTTTAAACTGTAAAAACAAAAAAAAATCATTGAACAGATTTTAAATTAAAAAAAAGCAATTATTCGTTTTCTTTTATTACGGAATAAAATCATAAACGTACAGTTTGATACGGATAAATCTAGTAAGTTATTGCAATATGAACGAGTTACATTTTTTTGATGCTTCTGTTAAAAAAAATCTTCCATTTGTATATTAGTGACACAACAAAACTATTTACAAATTCAAAATTCCACCTGAAAAAAAGTTACCAGACATTTTGTAAAAAGTACAATTTTCAGAGCAAGATTAGATCAATTTCTATAATGTGTATATACAATAGCTTTTGAATAATACCACTTTTTGCGAGTCCCCTTTGACAAAATTGAGATTTTGTTCAAAATAAAAGTTTTGAATTTAGTCGATAAAACAGTGTTGGCAGATATACAAGTGACGTGGTTCCAGCCCTGAAGCCCAGAAGAAGATAGCATGGACCACGACCGCGGAAGTGTACGTACCTAATAAAACAGTAATTTTACAAACTTACAACTTTCAGAGCAAGATTAGATCAGTTTCTATAATGTG
Organism: Dermolepida albohirtum; assembly: GCA_031893035.1. Lineage (NCBI taxonomy): Eukaryota > Metazoa > Arthropoda > Insecta > Coleoptera > Scarabaeidae > Dermolepida > Dermolepida albohirtum. Next base: position 195,136 of record JAVIWB010003091.1, read on the forward strand.
ATTTATATAGCTTAATAGCTTTTGAAAAATACCACTTTTTGCGTATTCCCTTTGACAAAATTGAGATTTTGTTCAAAATAAAAGTTTTAAATTTAGTCGATAAAACAGTGTTGGCAGATATACAAGTGACGCGGTTCCAGTCCGGTAACCCAGAAGCATGTAGCATGGACAACGACCACGGAAGTCTACGTACATAATAAAACAGTAATTTTACAAACTTACAACATTCAAAGCAAGATTAGATCAGTTACTATAATGTGATTTATAGCGTATTTCGAGATTCGAAACTTTACTGCCTGGGGGTTTAACTGGTAAGTCGGCCGCCTAGCAAACGGCAGATACAGTCCTCTTTCTCAATCATACTTTTTAAATATAACCTACTTATGCCATGCAAAGCCCAAATTTTGACATGGTTTTTCAAGTTAAAAATTATTGCTTTATTTCTGAAACGATTTTGATGTTTTATATATAATATTAAATATACAGATAGAAACGCTAGATTTGATACAATAGATGATTGTGTTAAAATTTCTGTTTTATGATAAAGTAACATTTGTTTTGGACTTTATATTCATAAAACTGTTTAAGTTTAATCTGTTTAAACAAAAAAAAAATATTAAATAGATTTTAAATTTTAATCAGAAACATGAGTTTAATACGGTTAAATCTAGTAAGCTGTTGCAGTGCGAACGAGTTACGTTTTTATCAAAAAATCTTAGCAAAAAAAGCTAGCGTATCTTGATAATTACGTTCCGTTTGAAATAGGAAAAATGCACCATGTTTGCTAACTCTACAATAAAAGATATATAACTACTGTGTCGAGAGATTCTATAGTTTGTGTTAAAGCCAAAAACAGTGTGTATTTTAGTTTTGGCGGGATGATTGTGTGGAATTTCTTCTGTGTAAGTATTATTGTGAATCCGGGTGCGACACTGTGATTAATAATCTGCTGATGATAACAATCAAGTTGCCGAAATACGTATACAGAGTACGAACATTGATGAAGTAAAGGTTCTTTCCACCTTTCTTGTTTGAATATTACTTGCTTTAGAATATAAAATCTGTACATTTTTATCATTTATAATACCGGTTCTTAAAGTATAAAGTATAACGAAAAAATTTATAAAATGAAGGACTAAAACGAACTGCAATAACAATAAAAACAAACTAATAATCTAAATTAATATCTCTATTAAAAAATTACAAACATAGAACGATAATATTAAACAAATAATGGAATTAATAATAACTTTAAATAAATTTGATAAGTATTCAAAACATATACAAGTTCATTTTAATAAACGGAAGAAGAAAAAACAATACTAAATACAATAAAATAATTATAAATAACTCGTAGAACCAAATGATCCTGTTTAATTTAAAAAGAAATTACAATTGCTTAGTCTACGAAGCTTATTAATGCACCATGTATGGATACTATTAATATTGGTATAAAAATGTATTCCTATAATCTTCCTTTGTTTAGTTCTGTTATGAGACAAAGAGATTGTTATCACGTTCGCAAAGATTGTCTATGGAAATGAACTACTTTAAATATTACAAATCCATTACTAATTCTAGTAAATGCAGGTAAAGAAATATTTGTTTAGGGTACACTGTTTATTAGGGACACCAATAAAATGTAATAATAATTGGAGAAGAGAAAATAGAAATGTTCATAAAGTGCTTTGGCTTTTCTCGGAACGAAAAGGGGTAATCCTTGCAATTTACTTTGGTGTTGCCGACGTTTATGATACTTCTTCTAAAATTCGTGAGTACTCTGAATAAATTCAAGAGACCTTTTGAGGGTATACAATACTACAGAGAGCGCACAGAAAGGTTTCTGGAGTCTTTGAACAGAGTAGTAAAATTCGGTCTGGGAAATTATAATCCTGTTATTACAAATATTCCCTCAATACAATTTAGGGATTATTTTACATTTGTCGTCGTATTGTGAGCACATTAGCAAAGTGTTCATTAAGAAACAGTTATGGAAATATATCAAAGGCATTTAATTATTCATAATTTATTCAGAAAAACAATTTCGTATTTAATTATGAAGAATTAGTTTCTCTTTCTGGTAGAGAAATTTAAAAGTTTTTAAGTATGTTTTAACACCTTTTCTGAACATTTAACTTAATAAGTGTGACTTTGAATTGTCGTCTTATATATAAATACAACCGAAACTACACTCTAGACAACTTTATACCTATTTACTTTCGGCGGAGAAAAGTTGCCAACGACAAGTATCAATTATTTCCTTTACATCTTCACATTTCTTTGCCAATTCCTATGGTATCTTAACATGTGTTTAACAGTTCTTTAGTTTGTGTTTGAGCATTTACCCCCACTGCACTGGTATAGTTCGTTTCAAGATATTTTAATTTGACAAAATAGAAGACATGTAGTTTTATGACATCCTCTAGCGTAAAAGGCGATAAGCTAATGACAATGTATATGAAATTTAGGTACCCCGAGTCGCGCATGTGTAGGGGGTGTATTTTGTAATATCCACGCGTTTAAATTCAAAACCACATCAATTATCTACTGATAAAGAAATGTAAACTTTGTTAGAAGGACATATAATGTGTTATGAGACTAATTTGCTGAGCGTTAATCACGCGATAGTCAAAAGAAATGTAAACTTTGTTAGAAGGACATATAATGTGTTATGAGACTAATTTGCTGAGCGTTAATCACGCGATAGTCAACCGAATTATTAGAAACTTCAGGGAAACCGAATTGCATTTGTGAAGAGGTGGTGAAGGTAGAAAACGACCCAAGTTCTAAAGATGATCGTTTTTTGCAACGACAAACTTTCAGAAATAGGCGAATAACAAGTACATAACTCAATAATCATCTTGAAGCAGTCAGAAATGTATGAGTTTCTGTTTTAACTGTAAGGAAAAGGTTGAGGGAAGTTAGATTGAGTTGTACAAGGCGTGTAGTTGGACTATTACTTTACCGCAGCACACAGAGTATAATGTTTGAGATTTACCGGATACCAAGTATATTGCACAGTTAAAGATTGGAAATTTTTGCCCTCGGACGAAGCTAGAGTAAGTTCCAATTCTCCAGATGGTCGCGAAACAGTATGACGAGGAATTGTAGAAAGATACCATGACTGCCCAATCTCCTAAATGATCCAAAATGTTTTGGGGAGGTACTTGTTTTGATGCCCACACAGAGTTAATCTCTATTCACCAAAAGTCAATGAATGCTGAATATTACCTAGAAAATATTATTAAGGACTATGTAATTCCTTTCGCACCATTTTTAGGGAGCACTTTCATGTTAATTCAGGATAATGCGAAGCCCCACTTCGCTAGACAAGTTTTGGATTAGTTACAAGACGTAATTATTCCAGTCATAGACTAACCATCACGAAGCTAAGACTTTAATCCAATTTAGCACGTTTAATATACTCTGAAAATATTAATAAGGTATCATTTATCGACTCCTGATAATCTCCAAATTGGAAAGAGCCGTTCTTTTCGAGTGAGATAGTAAATAATCCAAAATTTAAATTTAATTGGGATTTTTGTAATATTTTCCATAAGTTTCCATTAAAAACAAAGTTATTTAGATGCACGGGCATTTAGTTATCTCCAGTTTTAAATTGCTTTTTGACGATGTTAAAAAATAATTCACCAATCAAACAATTTTGTTAAAATTGCACAGAATTTTTTGTGTGTTTGGTTAATTTTTTGAGTTTATTATATAAAGTAACTTGAATTTGATGGAGCCTGTGGTTGATTGACTTGATCAATAAGGTTGATATATAACCCCTTTCCACAATTAACTATTTGTAAATTCTGTATACGCATTTCGACAACCAAGTTGTCATCATCAGCAGATAATTTCAAAGTGTCGCACCTGGTAAAACACGGCGAAAAAATTGCACGAAAAAACAAACTCCGTACGCGATCCTCACCGTTCAAAACCAAGATGTGCACTGGGGGGTTATATATCAACCTTATTGATCAAATATAAAGTAACGTTTGTCATTCTGAAAACTCTGTTGATGTACCGATTTTACCGTGAATACACAAGAACGAAGTGCGGTTTTTTTCATGAGACATTTTTTGTGTTTTTTCGTCAAAGTTTTCTTAACGTTCTTTCATACACAGATAACAGAAAATTATTAATATTTCTTATATGTTTTTCTTAAAACTTCTACAATATAAATAACGACTTTAACATTAACTCGTCCGTTCTGTATTTTCCTATTTAATTTATACATTTTTAACAACATCAAACACGGATTTAGTTACATTAACAAACATATATTGATTTTCAGTGAGTACACGACGGCGTTCTCGCATATAGCGTGCTTAATACTCCTCTTCCACTGAGCGTAAGATGAGGTTTTATGACAAGATGATGTAGATAGAGCTATAAATGCCCTCGTAAAACCGACCATGATGGCTTTATTGTGACATTTAGTAGTTCTTTAATTTCGGAACATGTTCATTATTTTTATTTTTTTAACGGTGTCTTGGAGATATTCCTGGAATTGGGACTTTTCGTTTCGTGACATATTCAGATGGCAAAACTTTTACGTGACATTTTACCATTTAACATCGCTATTTTTGCGAACGATGTTCGGACATGTTTGGCATAATAAAAATGAAATATAAAAATTTGTGGTACTCAAAAAAACAAAACACTTTCCGCTGGAATTTTTTAAAAATTTTTTATTAACATTTTATTGGAAGCATTCTTATGACTTATGACAGTGTAGAAAGATTGAAACATTTTAAAAGAAATTAATATTACATCATACATATTTAACGGTATTTGCTTAGCTTAAATTCCCAGACGAATCTTTTTAGCGTAACTATTTACATTGTCCGGCACTGAGTCACAGCTATCACTATTTTTTTCATATTGCTTACCTTCCCCTGTGTTCTTTCCAAGGTCTCCATATTTTTTCATAATAAAATATATGCTTTCTCATCTTACAATCTGTATTAAATGTAGCAAATGTTAAACTAATTAATCCCATTTTAATTATATGATGTTAAATAATGACTATTAAATTTAATTCCCAGAACTAACATACATAGGTAAGCAAACCAAGTTCACTTACTTAGACGCAATTTATTTAATACCACTCTAGCTATTGAAGTAAGGAATAGCTCATACGAGGGAGCGTTTTTATATTCGCGGAATGGGGGACAAGGGGTGGAAATAAAAAAACCAAATTATTTTTCTTTTTCAATATATTCACCTGCAAGACGGATACATTTTTCACATCTTTCAATTAATTTATTTATACCTTCATAAAAAAATGATTTCTCTTTATCTGCAAAATACGCCGAAACTGCCTCCTTGACTTCATCATCGGCAGTAAATTTTTTACCCCGCAGCTCTTTTTTCATTTTCGGAAACAGGTAATAATCACTCGGGGCCAGGTCTGGGCTGTAGGGTGGGTGATTCACAATTTCGAAGCCCACCTTATGCAGGGCAGCTATCGCAACGCGGCTCTTGTGGACGGGCGCGTTGTTATGCAAAAGCAGAACACCTTTTGTCAATTTTCCCCATCTTTTCTCTTTAATGGCTTCTTTTAGTCGCTCTAATATTGAAGCGTAATATTCTCCGGTTATAGAAACACCTTTATCTTTATAATCAATCAACAATACTCCTTCCGAGTCCCAAAATACCGTTGCCATGAGTTTCCCAGCTGATTGTGACACTTTAAATTTCTTGGGAGGTGCTGTGCCCTTTTTATGCCACTGCATGGAGTTTTGTTTGGACTCAGGTTCATAATGATGAACCCAAGTTTCGTCTCCAGTAACAATTCCACTCAATACACCATCCTTGTCTTCATTACAGAGGTCCAAAAATGCACGCGAACACTCTACGCGCTGTTGTTTTTGCGGCGGCGTGAGCATTCTCGGCACCCATCTTGCGCTGACCTTAGACATGCCGAGATGATCGTGTAGGATTTTAAAAATTGTTGTATCGGATATTCCAACCATTTCTGCGAGTTGTTTCTTCTTTAGTCGAGCATCTTCGAGTACAATTTGTTCAACTTTTTGGATAAGTGCTGGCGTGGTCACCTCAATGCTCCTGCCCGGCCTCGGGTCGTCTTCAAAGGATTCCCTTCCTTGTTTAAACAAACTATGCCACTTGTACACCATGGTTTTTCCTGGACAAGAGTCGCCGTAAACCAATGACATCTCATTCATTATGGTCGCGACTGATTTTCCTTGCCTGGCAAGGAACTTTATAACGGCACGATATTCGTTTTTTTCCATATTTCACTTTTCACTCCTGATTATGTTACTTGGTTGACGATAGCTCAAAGACTAACTGTCTAATAACAATGAAACTTCGTATTTATACTAATCATGAGTCGCTGCACAGGCCACGCCCCCAATGCGCCTACTCACCCCTCTACAACCCGCTCATTCCGCGAATATAAAAACGCTCCCTCGTACATATTTAACGGTATTTGCTTGGCTTAAATTACCAGACGAATCTTTTTAGCGTAACTATTTACATTGTCCGCCACTGAGTCACAGTTATCACTATTTTTTTCATATTGCTCACCTTCCCCTGTGTTCTTTCCAAGGTCTCCATATTTTTTTATAATAAAATATATGCTTTCTCATCTTACAATCTGTATTAAATGTAGGAAATGTTAAACTAATTAATCCCATTTTAATTATATGATAATATAATAATAAATATTAATAATAATGACTATTAAATTTAATTCCCAGAACTAACATACATAGGTAAGCAAATCAAGTTCACTTACTTAGACGCAATTTATTTAATACCACTCTGGCTATTGAAGTAAGGAGTAGCTCATATCTTAGATGTGTTTACGTTTCATTATAACCAATAAATTCTTTTAAACTGTACAGGTCTTTCATCGTAACACTATCGCTCGATGATTTATCATAATTTTAAAGCTTGTATGAAAGTAGTTTGCTTGCGATCTACCTTTGGGAGTGAAGCTTCGTCTTGAACTACTGTATATATCTGGTGTAAAGAATTTGGTAGGAGGCACAATTTTCTATAGAGTGGTACTTAACTGTCTAACATATGATAAACAAATAGTGAAGGCGTTGATATTCGGCACCGTTCACAGAATTTGACATGATGCTTTTTGGGCATCACATTCGCTGAATATCCTTCGAAAGCGTAAATGCGTTCAAATTATTCACTAAACACGAAATTTTCTCAATGGAAAAAGGTCGCGAATTATTTTTGAAATATTCAATAGCAAGTGACGAAATATTTATACCAATTTTATGATATACCAACTCGTCGAGAAAGTCGAATTTGAATTTGTATACAGAAAGATGTCATAACTCAAGTGAATGTCAAAGAACTGTGCTTTCCAGAAGTATATATATATATATATATATATATATATAGATATAAATATTTCAGCTCTACGGGCCTTTAGGCCCATGGCTTATTTGATATTATGTTTCAAAACCTATACATCCATTACACTTCACTCCCTCAACAATTTTCCTCCAATCGTCTCTATCTCCAGTCCTATTTCACCAATCTTTCACTCCCACTCTTCCCACATCACTCACTACAGTATCTAGCCATCTCTTCTTTGGGCGTCCTTTCCTCTTCTACCCACCAGTCCCCTCCTCCAGCATTCTCCTCGCGTGTCTTTTTCCCGGCATACGGCTGACGTGGCCCAGCCATCGTACTCTCTGTGCTCTTACGAAGGCCGATATGGACGGATCATCATGAATTTCCTTGTTCGTTCTTCGCCTCCACTCACCTTCCTCTGTCTTCACTCCTCGCAGTAACTTACGAAGCACTCCCCTCTTCCATACCTCCAGCTTTACTTCCATATGTTTTATCAAAGTCCATAATTCGCTCGAGTATGTTATTGTTGGTCGAATAATTGTTTTATATATTCACAGTTACACTGTCTTCAAGATCTCTTTTGACTTGAATATATTGTTGATAGTACCCACTGCCATGCTTACCCTTTGCCATTCCCTTTTGGGTTTCTAAACTTTCATCTACAGTATCTGTTATGGAGTTATAATTTTCCAGAAGTATGGTGTTTAAATATTTGAAAATACACGGTTTAATGCTTTACCAACACGTCATTTCATATAACAAAATTAACATTTGATTTATTAAACTATTCACTAGATTTGACTATATGTGGCTTTTGGTTTTTCTTTAATTAAAATATGTCTACGAACTAGAACATTTTTCTATTGAAAAAGATATTCATTCTGGAGCTATGATGTTATTTAAGAGAAGTCTGTTTGGATGCATTTAGAAAGAGAAAATATCACAACTCAACGGTGTATTGATAAGGAAGGCCATTAATCTGAACACATTTGGTACAATGCTTGCCATATGTATTTTAGTAAGAAAGTATCTGACCTTGCCATTTATATCGTATATCAAACTGCACTTGGTTCAGTTTTTTTGGGCAGTGAAAACTAAAAAATCTTATGGACGTGAAATTATTCTGATACCTAAACAATGACAAAAGACAACTGTTTAAAACAAGCAATATATTACTGAATACAAAACTTAATTTCCACTGCGCAATTTCTGTACAACACTAGATTAAAAAGAACACATTTCTTGTATTCCGTAGGCCTAAGCATGACACTACAAATTCCATTAATAATTTTAAAATCATCCTAACCTTCATCGCCCTGTAACTTCGAAATAAAGCGTGTTTTCGAAAATCATCAAAAGACAAAAAAATCTTAAAATTGCCCTAGGAATACGCCCCTGAATTTTTACCGCACGTTTAGCAATCACCCTGTATATTTACTCAGGTCCGATATGCATAAAATTAATTTAAAAATCATGTTACTTACACCGAACAGTCTCTTCACGTAAAATTATTCCAAGACACATAAGAGAAGTAGTAAAATTAAGTGAGTATCTATCTACAAGAATGGCCGGTTTTACACATCAATTAAAAAACGCACCTGCCTTTACGTATTTAATTGTCAAAAGTTCACATTAAATCGTTCTCAAAGCGACAACATTAAAGCGCCCGAAGAGAAACCGTATTTTAATTTGTTTCCAGGAGTACGGCAATAACACGGAAAATTCACATATGCTTTTGTGGTTACTTTCAAAAACAAAACATGCATTTACTAATGTAAATGAGATATCTATGAATCAAGAATTTAACACAACACATGCGAAATATCATCAAGCAATTTTAATAATCAGGTTTAGTTAATAATTTAAGGCTTTTTATGTAGAGAAAGGAAATTGCCTTGAATATCATTCTACGAACTTTGATTCTAAGTAAAAAATAAATGCACGAGAGTTTATGTGATCCTTCAGTAAAGTATTTTATGATTTATTCGGTGTAGTTTTACTACTGGTCAATGTATGACACTAATTTTCGGCTGATGAGGGCAACTTGGTGGGCGAAATCGTATCTAGGACACAATAATTGATGCGGTAAGAGTTTTTGTTTGTTTTATTTGATTACACAGCCTCCAAAGAAATTTATATTAATATTCCTGATGGATTGATATACACAGTAGATACCACAAAAAAAGGTTTACGATGTACACGAAAATATATCTTCCGAATTCATGTAGAACGGTCTTTGTAATAATGGCATGTGAACAAAACTGGCAGCTGGAGCATGTTTTCTTCATAACATAGTAGTACAAAAACACATTATTTTCCGAATGAAGTTGTTAACATTTGTATTCGATTAGATATAGCAAAGTGCGTAATACTCGAATAATTCTTTTCTTTGTTTTTATTTTTTCCTTATTGATATATCTATTTATTTATATTTATATTTTGCCCACCAGAATTTCCTCCATTAATAGGACAAACCAATCATACATACACACAAATGTGTTCAATAAAAACAAAAAGTAAATACAAAATTTCCTAAATCATAACTGAACATAACAAATCCTTACATGTAAGTACCTGATTAAAGGAAAAAAAATATATATAAAAATACAAAAACAAGCAGACAAAAATGAAAACTCAGCAATTTCCCTTACTTGTCCTTAATTGCTAGCCTGAGTAAAGTTCCCATGGAGTCATTATGAATATCTCCTGCACAAAATATTTTATTAAAATTACTGAACATTATATACAGAGGCGACTTTAATATTACATTAGTTCTATAAGGTGGACAGGAAAATGTAGTGTGATAACGAACCTTCAATCGGGGAATGTGAAAATTCAATTCTTGAAAGAGTGAAAGACAATCGACGTCATTATGTAACAGTTTATATAAACATATTAAACCAGCAGAAATGCGTGTGTCTTCTAGCGAGGTGACATCAAACCGTTGCAGCAGTTCCAGCTGGTCAATACTTTGTGCTGTATAAAAGCCATCAACTCGAAAGGAGAGACATTTTAAAAACTGTCGTTGCACAGCTTCCAAGATGTTCTTATGGACACGATAGTAAGGATACCATACCAAAATCGCATGTACAAGTTTCGATCTAACGAGCGAAAAATACAGAGATTTAATTGCTTGTATAGAAGTAAACGCTCTACGATTGCGTATAACAAAACCCAATGACTTCTTCGCAGATAAAGCGACGTTATCGATGTGGTTGACAAACGTGAGTTTCTCATCAAGTAAAACGCCAAGATCTTCAACTAGATTAATTCTTGTTAATGAAGTAGCACGCAATCAATGGTCGTACCTAATTGGGTTACGCTTCCTTGTGTATGTCATAATCATATTTTGGATTGAGATAAAAATGTTTAAGTCATCAGCAAAAAGCAACTTCTTGGAAGCAATAACTGATGTTGAATCATTAGCATGTGTACAAAATAAAAGCGGTCCTAAACGTTATTCATAGAATTGTATTATTAAGGAATATAATTGAGATATATATATATATATATATATATATATATATATATATATATATATATATATATATATACATATATAACAATTATATTCCTTAATAATTAAATAGAATTTCGAATTAATTTATAAGATAACTATTCTGATAATACGATTCTATGAATAACGTATATACATATACCTATTTTAGTGTAAATATAAAGATCTAAATGTTTAGATCTATTGTACATTTTTTTGGTGTTGTTGGATTTCGTATATTGACATTATAGGCGATAATGTTAGAATAAAAAATATTATCTTCGGCAAAAATTATTCCTGATTTAGTTTTTACCAGATTTTTGGCTCTGCGCTCGTACAACTAATAACAAGCCACGATCGATAAGTCGTCAAACTTTAACTTTTAAATTTTGTATTGCATTTTTTAATACATCAAATATTAACTAATAATTTATATTAATGCATTCAATCCATGCAAATGCGTTTATTCAACTACCGTTTTTAATCGCCTATTTGCAAAGCACTGATCAAGTTTACGAAACATTTAAAAAATGTTGCATCCACATGCAAATGCATTCATTCAACTGCCGTTTCTAGTTACCGATTTGCAATGCACTGATCGAATTTACGGAACATTTAAAAAACGTTACAGCAAAAGATTGCTTCAAGAACAAATACTGGTTCAAATAAATAGAAAAGTATTTTGAGTAAATGACAGTTTGTTATTTCAACATATTATATTTATGCCTTGAATGAAATGCGGGAGAGAGAATGCAGTAGTATTGAAACTTTTTGTCGTCGTATATACACACCATACACACCATCGTTCGTTCTGTTTTCAATATAACATACAAGAGCTCTCTTTCTAGTTGGATATCGTCACGGGTCTACCTGAAAATATAGCCCAAAACTTATAAACCTTTTTCTGGTAGCAACTGTATATATGTGCCACTACATCGGATTCTATTCTATCACGCCGATAAAAATTGAATACCGAATACTCACACTAGTTATTTGAATAAACCTGTTACATTATTCAGATGATATTTCTTATTGGGGTAATCGACCATGGCTTTCTAATCGTTCTCTGCTATAAAATGTTTATGTGTTATTATCATTTTTGTTTTATTATTTATACCATTTTACAATCAATATCTATGCTAATCTAAAACTTATAAAAGTAAATGTTATTTAAACAAAGAAAGCTTACCATGCGCTATAATTTTCGAAAGTTTAATCCATTTCTAATCGTTTTTAAACGGTTTTTTTTTAATTTTCAAGGTTGAAGTTTATCTTTCTACTAAAAACGATTCAAGAATTTCTTCAGCTAATACCACATATAAAAATTTATCGAGAATTGATTTTAACAAATGAAATTTACGAATAGTACACGGGCACAAACATTAATTTTTACCATGCATCGATCCTTGAAAAAGAGAGGAAAAAAAGTAACAAACAATTGCAAAAACACCAAAGCAAATGTTCGTCTTCGAAAAGTATTTTCAAAACTCACAAAACAGTTACTTTAAATTAGTTAATATGCAATAATAACTACATTATTTAAACGACTAGAATACTAGCACACTAGATGTACAAAAATTTCTACAGAATGACAATTACGTACTATGAATTCAAACACAAAATAATACAAAAAAGGCAAACCAAAAAAGGTAATGAAAACGAGCAAAGGCGTACCGTTAAATTCCTGTGTCGTGAATTCTAGTAGTGATGGGGTTGATGATAATCTTTCTAACTCTAGAACAAAAACTAGTTTTTATAAAATTATTATAAAAAGAAACTGCAAAAAAATCAAAGGTAGTTCGTGCTTTATACAACCAATGAAAAAAAATACTGTCACTACCAATAACTAACTTCTAAAATCTATTAGCTTGATAGTTGAGCATAAGCTTATATTAGCTCATGTTGAAAATTGAATAGTAGTGCTATTTTGATATAATTACACCACGGATGATAGGGACCGTTATGGAGATAGTCTGTATTATAGGGTATGGGCGATTACTTCAAAGAATAACCAGATATAACTATAATAACTATTTTAGTTTAGCAATTAAGTAGACATCAATACAAAAATCAACCGGATTCCACTTATAAAGGTCCAAACACTCATTGGAAGTGCACAAACGAGTGAACTTTTGATCAGTCGTAGGCAATCGCGGCACCCATCTTGCCGAAAGCTTGGAAAGGCCCAATTCTTTCGTTAAAATGTGGTATACGCGTTCTGTTGAAATGTTTACCATGTCTGGTATCTTTCTCACTTTGAGTCGTCGATCTTGCGTAATAATATTATGGATTTTTATAATCATTTCCTTAGAAGTCGCGATTTTGGGTGCTCCAGAGCGCGCTTCATCAACACAGCTTGTTCTACCATGTTTAAATTCATTTACCCATTTACTTATTGTGGCGGATGATGGAGCAGATTCACCTAATGTTTCCCGTAACTCATCTCTTATTTAGGTAGCTTTCATACCCTTAATTACGAAGTATTTAATCACCGCACGATACTCTGCTTTTTCCATTTTAACAAAACGACGTGTTGCTTCTTTTTCAATCAGCTGTCTAAAATAAACTAATCAACCGATTTATCTAAATATCGGAATGTAAACATATAAATAGACAACCGAAATTACAGTGCATTTGTTTTACCAATTAGAGCGCCACCTATGTATCATTCTCACTACTTGTCAAACTATCCTCGTATATCATCCGTAGATCTTGCTCTCCAAGACAAATATGGAAACTGACGTCACGATGCAGACATTATATCAGTTTTATCCATTTTGCGCTACGCAACAACAATTGTAAATAATAGGTGTTATTTATAAAATAAAACATAAGCGTTCGTACACTCGCCTTGTTACGATCCTGGCCCACGGGAATAATATCCCAACTCCATTAAAAAAACCATTTGGTTGTAGGAAAAATCGTAAAGTATTTTTACTAACAAATCAATGTTCAATCAACACAAAAATGGAAAATATATCGATTATTCATGTCCTCAAATGAAAATTAGATTTATTCAATTTTCTATTTTCTAATTTGAGGAAATCATTTGCGGTGGTATTCGATAGATGCTATATAAATTATACCACAGTCGGAATAAAATAGTGCACCTATAAATGTGCTTGAATACATACACGATAATACACCCATATTTAAAACTTATATATGTATAAATATGTAACATTTATGGTGGCACAATAAACTAAATAAAATAAATGTTTCTCCAACCGAAACGTTCATATGTAATTGTGTGTACTTTTACAAACAAAAATAATATAAACACACATTACATGCATCAAGTATAATTTATAAACTAGAAGACAATATAATAATTAAGAGGGATAATAACCGGAGTTCATAAACTAATAAACTATACTGTAATTGGAGACAACATTCTATACGCATATAACCGTCAAAATAACAACACATCAATAATAAAATTTTATATAAATGCATACAACACATTACATACGTGTATAGTAAGTGAGTTAGTACGTTTTTATTCTGTTGTTTTGGGGCACCTACCAACTCACCGTTTCGCGTGTTCTCTTTCTTCGAGAAATCCTTTGTTTGCCGACACAATTAACGGCAAAAGGAGGAAATCTATGTGATATCGGCGGATGTTTGTACGAAAAATTAGGAAGATTAAAAGCCCTTACATGTGTTTTTATTTACCCAGCTAAGATATAAAAGACTGAGGTCGCATAACAAAGAAATATAGGAACAATATGTGGACGTGTAAAATATATTCTTATAAACTTTAAATAATAAATTCAACTCTTTATAATAATGTAATAAAAAATAATTTTAAATATCATAATTGTAACGAGAACGTGAGCCTATTTTATCGAAAATAAACGATAGATCAAATATGAATGCTAACAAATTAAACGGGAAACCTATCTTATCTTACCAGGTGTACCGGAAAGTCGTTACCAAGTTTTTCGTAAAATAAACTGCGTAACTTTCAAGAAAATGGAAAAATGTATTTATTCAAAGTATTGACCATTTGATTCTACACATCTTGCCCATCTTTCAGGCAATTTATGGATGTCATCCCAAAAAAAACTGTTTGTCCTTTGAACAAAACCATTCATCGGGCCATTTTCTAACATGTTCGAAATTGGCGAAGTGCTGCTCTGCAAGCGAGTGTCCCATTGATGCGAAAAGGTGATAGTTGGACGGGGCAAGGTCTGGAGACTACAACGGGTGCGATATTATGCCCCATTCAAGTGCTTTTAACGCTTCCTTGACCAGGTTTCAACAGTTCGTAATACATCACTCTATTCTGATCCCACCAAACACAGAGCATTGTCTTGCGACCAAAACAATTTATCCTTGGAGTCGATGGACCGGTTTCGCCGGGTGATAAACATTATTTTTTGCGCTTAGGGTTTTCGAAATAAATTCATTTTTGTATCACCAGTGACTAGTCGATGCAGAAATGACTTCCGATCATACCTTTGAAGCAGCATTTCAGAGACGACTTTTCGATTTTCCATTTGCCCGTCATTCAATTTATGTGGCACTCATTTTCCCAACTTTTGGATTTTTCCCATTGCTTGTAATCGATCGCTAATCGTTTCTTGAGCCACATTTAACGCTTCTGCCTGTTGTTTTTGAGTTTGGATTCGCCCTTCATCCAATAACTCCTGCAGTTTTGCATCTTCAATCTTTTTCGGTCTACCAGAACGTTCTTTGTCTTGCACATCGAAATCACTACTTTTGAATTATCGAAACCGCGCCTCACATGTTTTTATGGTCGGAGTATGCTCACTTATGTTTCTACTAGCAAAGGATAACTTTCAGCGGCTTTTTACTTTTGATTAAATAAGAAAAGTGCACTTTTTCAGACACAAAACTTCGACATTTTCAAAGAGGTATAAATCTATGACAATGTTAATTTCGCAAATATAACATGTACGGCCTCGAAGCTTGATGTCAATAGAATAAAATGACGTCAAATCATAATATTGCATACTTAAGCCTAGCGACATCTTAGAAAAACCGGTAATAACTTTCCAGTACACCTGGTATAAGGAAGTTAGGGAGAGCTAGGCGTGAATATTTAATATGATATCGATTTAAAACAAATATAGTTGAACTACATAAAGAATGCAATATCGTTTAAAGATATTGCATTGTTTTCTAGTACAACAAAACCTTCTGTTGATTCGGAAGGAAATAATTATCGTAAAACCTCGATTTTACTTATTAAAAGAATAAAACGTATGGACTTCTACTATAACTAATTGCCTAGTCTTATCGAAAAATATAGGCAGTATTTATAACAAGAAAAGTTCAATACAAAACGATATTATGAGCTCGAAGTATAACAGTAACTAAAAGGTTCTTAAAAATATTTAAAACGTCTGGTAATTCTTATGATTCTCAATGAGCTGGTATTGTAATTTGACAAGAATGGACATGTAGAATACCACGAATTAAATCATGTGGAAATATTAATAAATTTTAGCAATAATTTATAAGATTTTTAAGAATTACAAAAAAAAATGGAAATTATGATAATTTCCAATGAAAGTGGTATGGTAATTTCCGTATTTGATAAGAAAAAACAATAAGGCATCAGGTGCAAATATAAACAACTTCCAGGGAAAAAAGCAAAAATTTTAAAGACATCTAATAATTCTGAAGAAATAAGAACAAAAAATGTCAATATCATCTTGATATTGATTAAATTAACGGCTTCGCCTATAACCTGTAACTGTTGACGACGGGATTTGACCATATTTTAAGTTGTCATTTTGGACTATTTCTGTTTGTGAAACTTAAGCTACTTCTCTCCTCTGCGAGGAAGAACTAAAATCTATCAACATTCTTGAACTAAATAGCAACACTGAAAGAGCGTTATCCAAAGCGAAAGAAATAAGAACAGATGATGTAAAAAATCTTTCAGAAAAGATCAGAGAGATCGGCGATCATTATTAAATTAAGACGTCTATCAAAACCATGAACACAACGATCAAATTGAACCAAAAACTGGAAAACGAAGACTAACAAACAAAAAACTGCATATGTAAAATACCATGTAGATGTGGCAGTGCAATCATAGAAGAGGTAGACCCCTTCTAGGTAAGAATCAAAAATTAAAGAAGATTTCGACTAAGAGAAACAGACAAATGACAGCTGCCCCAATATATACTTGAAGAAAATCACGATTGTATGGAATGCGGCAACAACTTCAGCGAAAGATCACAGCTACAAGGAGACTACATACTTTTTTTGATCTTTTTCTTTTTCCTCTACTTTTAGACATAGCCTGTTCGTTTCATTGGTGTGTTTCAGGATCGTTGCGATGGTGATTCTGTTGGGGACGATAACCAAATGATGGTAACTTTTCTGGTGGCTTTGTATCTCTGGTAACTGTTGGTAGTCTATCGTTGTGCATCTTGTTCACATGTGCATGCCTGTCTTTTATTCTTACGTTGATGAACTTTGTGATATTACACATTGCTCCCGTATTTGTTGACTTGGGAGTCTGTCTACTAATGTTTTAACGGCGATACATCATCCCAGTTGTTGTTATCAGTTGCCTTATTTTGCTGGTATCTGGTCTCGTTTCTATCCCGTAGGTTAATATTGGTCTGATGCAGAACTTCTATATTCAAATTTCATTTTGTGTGGACACATATATACGTGTTCGCCATATTATATCACGCAGACATCCTGAGGCGACGGCACCTTTGATCGTATGCTCTTTCTTTTAACTTCTCCCTATCGTAGTTATTGGGTGAGTTGAGTAGTCTAGTAGCTATCACTGCTGGTTCCGAGCCTGAGCAAAGAAGGAAGGTTGGTTGAACGGGCAAGCGATCCACCCATAATCAAAAACCTTAATTCGCTAAAGACTCTGATAGAAGCATACATGATCACAACACCAAATTCCATGAGTACGCCAAGCCTGATGATTAAAGACACTTGGCTTCCTATTATTAGAGGAAATGCCAAGCGAAGGTTGACAGAGATACCAAAGACAAAATAGGAGAAAAAGTCAAACATGCTCGCCGTTTATTGCGCATGAATCTGCAGCTTAAATAGGGGTTTTCAAGTAATAGTTTTTGTTCCCATAAATAACTAAGTGGCAAAGCGTGCGGATTATTAAAATTCGGGTATTAGTATCTGATAAAATTGCTCTTAAACTGATTCACATTATCTAATTTAAAAACATTATGTAAACAGAGATGAAGTTCGAAGTATGCGGTTTATAACGGAATATGTACATCAAACACTCTGCTAATTAAAAATTCTTGGAGAATATACCGTACCAATAATAAAGTTCGACTGTAGTTAAATTTTTTGGAGCTACTTTTTTTATTGCCGAATTTTAGGACTATATCATTTCGTTTACAACTAATTGGATAGCATTTTGGCTCATAACATGGCCACCAGATATTAACACAAACTGAAGTGAAAATCAGAACATTATGACACAGTTGGAAAGAGTTCTACTTATTTCTAGGACATGGGACTAAATAGAATATTCTTCTTAGTGAATGGAATTATATCTCGAATGAAACTTTAAAAAAATAATTTGAAAAACGCCATAAAACACATAGACTTTTATTGTTGTGAATTGGTTGAATTGAAAAAAACAACGAGTAATTTTTTTGCAAAGAATACGAAGTTCTTTATATACATTTATTACTACTTACTATTTCACAATAACAGCATAATTTTTAATGTGATTTAAAACTAATTTTTAGAATTTTCAAGACGTTCTATCTTGGTCAAATTTCCTTGAACGGTAGTGTATGTACTCTGATTCTATGTCAATAAATAGTAATGAATCCTATACACGTTTCTTTTTACAGAAACTTCAAAGCAGAAATAGAAAAATAAAATGAAAAAATTAATGATAAAATATTACGAAAAAGCAGAAGAAAAAAATCTAAATGATCTGTAGATACTTGAGTTTAATAGTTCACGGTTTATTTGTTGTAAACACACGTGATAGCAGCGATAAAACTCCGCTTAATTGTGCAATGTTTGAATTTGCAGAGTAATCTAGTGCAGACGGAAAAATTTATTTAAAATTCTCCAGCAGTCACAAAAATTAAATGAAAGAAGAAAAATTGAGGCTATATTCATTATGTATTATTAATTTCATTTATTCAAATTTATTTTAACAATTAAAATCCCTTAATTGACGAAAAGAAATGGTATAAATGTCATATTACATATTCTATGAAGTAAAACGAACCGAAAATTTAAAATTTTTATTATTTTTTTTTAGCTTTAAGAATTCCAGTTTCGATATATTAAATTAATGTTTAATTGGTTGAAAGATATTGGCCTTTTTATAATTATATTTTTACATTTAGAATAAGTTTTCGTGCCAAAAATGGCTAAAACTTTTCAAACTAATAAATAAGTAAATAAAAAATAATAAAAATAAGTAATATAGGATTCGCGTTAATCAAAGAGAAGTAAATAGAATAATAATAATCATAATAATATTTATTGTATTTGAAACATTTTTACAAAAAAAAGTCAGGCATTAATCTACATTAATAATAGAACAAAGTAAATTAAAAGAAAAATAAAACGAACTTATTACTAACAATAACGAACGAATTATTTATACAAAATTTTACAAATTTAAATAGCCATTTACAGAATATGGTTCTAGATTAACTAGGAAATAATGTATAGAATTGAATAGAATTCATTGATGTATTGACGAATACAAAACAATTGTCAAGACAGTAAGATAATAATAAATTATAAATAGAAATATAAAGCTTCTTCGCGATTCTAAAATCTAAAAATATTCAAACAATAATATTAAAATATATATGTACACAATATAACACAAACAGAACATATAGGTACAAACATTTAAAATAATAAATTAGCTGACAGACGATCACTAAAATATTCTGTTAATGTATAAAACTCTTTTTTAATTAGTGCCTTTTTAGTTTCTGTTACAAATTTGATTTGGTCTAGCTGCTTGTGTTGAAGCAAGTGGTTGTAAAGTTTGATATCCTCAATAATGTACATTGGTTCGCGTCATTACAATCCGGTGTTTTGGAATA
This sequence comes from Dermolepida albohirtum, assembly GCA_031893035.1. NCBI lineage: Eukaryota > Metazoa > Arthropoda > Insecta > Coleoptera > Scarabaeidae > Dermolepida > Dermolepida albohirtum. The sequence goes on from JAVIWB010003091.1 coordinate 215,038, forward strand.
TATTTTAAATTACTATCTGCTTCTGGGCTTCCGGGCTGGAACCGCGTCACTGTCGACGTTTCGTACCCACTCATATGGAACATCTTCAGGGCTTAACTACTGCTACTGTCTGTCGCAGTGTCGCAGTTTCAGTGCGACAGACAGTAGCAGTAGTTGGGCCCTGAAGATGTCCCATATGAGTGAGTACGAAATGCTGGCAGTTATACCAGTGACGCGGTTCAAGCTCGGAAGCCCAGAAGCAGATAGTATGGACCACGACCGCGGAAGTCTACGTACCAGATCAATTATGGTACAATTTTTAATGGGTGTAAATGAACAACATAGTCATCATAGCAGAGCCACTGAAAAGGAATTTTTACTACCGTTTGCAACACATATGACTAAGGTGCAATATTATTAGAAGATAATAAAAAAAACTTAACGTCTGACAAATTATTTTAAACAAAAATTATAAAAAAATTTAACCACTAAAGCATTTTATCACTTAGACGACTTCTACAATAAAAAAGTACAGGACATAGGCTTTCTTTTTGTAATTTTGTGTTGTCTATATTACGTATTTGATATCATCTTAATATTTAGGGTCTTTTGCACCTTTACAGGAACATGTAAATTAAAAAAAATGTATTTTTTTTCATTTAAAATGTACTTTTTAACGACCAAACATATTTAGTTTACTTCTCTACTTTATTACACTCATACTGTTATCGCTTTTCTGACAATATTTAATTGTAACATCTTCATATTGACAGGTGGCTTTCTTCTATATAATTAACTAAACTAGTAGAGCAAATACAAAAGCAAGTCTGATAATTTTACAGTTAGTTCTCATTATCACTCATTCCACGGGCTCTTTGAATGTCTACTTCAGAAGGTGTACAGGATACTCTACTTATTAGTTTCTCTACAATTGTTCAAATAGTGCCGCAATTTGAAGATGCATTTATGTCAGTTACAATGATTTTAAATACTTAACAGTCAAGTGGGATTTTATAATGACCAGTTTTTGTAATGTTACAATTTCAACTGGCAAAAACATTGTGTTTTACCACATGCTAAGTTATTGAGAGACTTGACTGATACTCATGATTGTTTGAGTGACAAGAAGCTGTGTGCTTGTATACGTACCACATAATTTGGTATAACGTAAACTTAAAGTACGTGTTTCTTCGCTGTCCAATTGTGTAAGTTACAGATTCGTTCAGGTTCGGTCTAATAATGTGACTTCGGGTGATGAATATTAGATTTATGGTTCTGGACACGAAACTAAAAATTAAAGCATGCATTTTTCTTAAACAAACGTTCAAGAAATTGCATGCTTGTTAACGAGAACGAAATCACTGGAAAAAAAAACGTGCGACTTCTCAATTTGTACAAAACACAAGTAGCTAAACTTTGCAACCATTGCAAGCAAATTGAAAGATCATTATGTAATATGTGTCACAAATATATTTTGCTTCAACAACAGTTGACTTAAATAACAGAAATTAGCTAATGAAGTGTCTGTACTAGAAATACGAGGTGGGCAATTAAATAATGAGACTGGCGTGAGAAATGTTATTTATTGCAAATAAGCTTATATTTAACTTTCATCCCCTTCAACATACTCTCCCCCCTTATCTATACATCGCTGTATACGTGTCTTCCATTATTCAAGAGAATGCTGTAGTTCATCAGTTGTCAACCTCTTCTCTCTCTGCCATTTTTGCTTTTACATGTTCAACGGACTGAAAATGTGTTCCCTTTGATGGACTTTTTACTTTTGGAAACAAGTAGAAGTTGCATGGTGTGAGATCTGACGAATATGGAGGATGATCAAGTACAGCAATGTGCTTGCCCGCTAAAAACTGCTTGACATACAGGGCATCGTGAGCTGGTGCAGAATCCACGAGTCGTTCTTCCACAAATTCGGTCTTTTCTTCCTTACTGTTTCCCTTAGCTTGATTAGGACTTTTTCGCAGTATTTCTGATTAACGGTTTGATCCTAAGGTACCCAGTCAGTCATGATAACACCCTTGATATCGAAAAAAAAGATCAGCATTGCCTTCAACTTCGACTTGCTCATTCTTGCATTTGCGCCACTCAAAAACTGGCGCAGGCGACATAACTTTATCACCAAACACCTCCTTTAACATCTGTAAACATTCTGTCATTCGATTTTTCAGTATTCACAATATCGACTTGCCCATTCGTGACTTTTGCTGTCTTGGTGATTCGGCAGCCTTCCAGTGCATCGATTGACGCCTTGTTTCATCACATGTGATGGTTTTTGAGAGCAAGTCTGGTTCTTCTGTGAGTTGCTCCATGTCTGAACGTTCCCTTCGGTTCTTGCAGTCACAGGTCGACCGGAACGTTCATCTTCTTCAGAAAACTGTTTGTGCAATTCACGCACGTGACAACATTATCACCAAACACCTCTTTTAACGGCAGAGATACAAGTGATGCGGTTCCAGCCCGGAAACCCAGAAGCAGATAGCATGGACCACGACCGCGGAAGTTTACGTACCAAATTAACCTCTTTTAACATTTGTAAACATTCTGTTGGCTTTTTGTTTAATTTGAGAAGGAATTTCAGATTAATTGCCGACTCGAACTTTATGTCGATCTTTATCACGGCACTATTAAGTAACAATGTCCTCTACGATTAAAGCTCGAAAGTAAACTAAAGCGGATAGAGAGACTACATTAACTATAGAGTGAAGACGTGAAAGACTTTATAATAAAACGTAGTCATTAAAATGCATTTGTCGCCTCTACAACATCCTATAGAATAATTCAATACACATATACTAATTTGTTTTTTAATAATTTTTTTGTTTCGTATATATATTAAACAAAAGGATTATTATATAATATATAATATTATTTATACTAGCATTAAAATTAAATTCTGAAAATTTTTATTTCGCAAATAGAATTTGAAAAATATTGTATACATTTTTATACATTTACTGTTTTAAAAAATATTTACTTCATTCAATTTTCAATGGATGTTGTAAAGAAATTTAAAGAAATAGTTAGTATACAATATAAATTTAAATGTAAATAGGCTAATTAATCTTTTTATAATGCTTTGTTTAATATATATATATAAAATTTGTTAAAGGTACTATGGCCGACCGTGTATATGATAATCCAAAATAATAATGTTAGTCGGGTATTCGGTCACTGTTAGAAAAATTAAAAACCAATCCTTTGTTTTACACTCAATATTTCGCTGTTAATTTACAACTTCATCAGGAGTTCTGAAACAATACCATGTACACTATATTGATCATGTTACTAATTGTTATCTTTTCTTACAAAAAAACTAAATTAATTTAAAAATCATTAATATGTGATTTGCCATTCTTACTATATACTATTGGGTTGGCAACTAAGTACTTTCGGTTTTTACTGATAGAGAGCGTTGCTTTATTTTTTGTATAACGTATGTTAGTGCTGTACTTTACCGTTTGTCGCGCGATACTAGTCACATTGACGTAACTTCAGAAGCAAGTAGTGCGTGATTTTTATTAAAGCTATTAGTTGTGGGTTAATTTTAAATGGAGTGCAGAAACGAACATTTTCGACATATTTTACTATTTTATTTCCGTAAAGGAAAGAAAGCTGCTGCGGCTCACAAAAAGATATGTGAAATTTATGGTGCTAATTGCTTAACAGAGCGCACGTGTCAGAATTGGTATAAAAAATTCCGTTTTGGAGATTTTTCCCTCAAAGATGAGCAACGTTCTGATCGGCCTACTGAAGTTGATAATGACCAAATCAAAGTCATAATTGAAGAGGATCGTCATATAATTGTTCGAGAGGTTGCGGAGAGGCTACATGTATCGCACACAACAATTAAAAAACATTTAAAATGTCTTGGGCTAGTTAAGAAGCTTGATATTTGGGTACCTCACGAATTGAAAGAAATTCATTTAACACAAAGAATCAACTTTTGCGATATGCACCTTAGACGAAATGAAACCGACCCTTTCTTAAAAAGAATCATCACTGTACAGTAACATAGTTCGAAAACGATCATGGAGCAAACACGATAAACCAGCTCAAACCACATCGAAAGCTGAATTGCATCCAGAAAAGATCATGCTGTCAGTTTGGTGGGATTACAAAGGTGTTGTGTTTTTTGAGCTGCTTCCAAGGAACCAAACGATCAATTCTGATGTTTACTGTCAAAAATTAATAAAACTGGATGAAGCAATCAAAGAAAAACGGCCAGAATTGTCAAATCGGAAAGGTGTAGTTTTCCACCAAGATAATGCAAGGCCTCGCACATCTTTGGCAACTCGTGGGAAACTATTGGAGCTTGGCCGGGAAGTGATGCCACATCCCCCATACAGCCCTGATCTAGCACCATCTGATTACCATTTATTTCGAAGTTTGCAGAATTCTTTGAATGGTAAAACTTTCACAAATGACGATGACCTTCACTCGCATCTGGTTCAGTTTTTTTGCTGCTAAGGACCAGAAATTTTATGAGCGCGGAACCACGCAGCTGAAAGAAAGATGGCAAAAGGTCATTGAGCAAAATGGATAATATATAATTGATTAAAAACTATTCTTTGGTTAAAAAAAGTGTTTTATTTTATACTACAAAACCGAAAGTACTTAGTTGCCAACCCAATACATACAAAACCGTAAACTATTATACTATTGCGTTAATTAATTGTTAGCGTGATAGGTAAAGTTAAGAACATGTTCCCCAAATGACTTGCATCTCAAACTAAACTATTTTCCGTGTAAAATCCTCAAAAAAAAAGGGGGAAATATATATAAATATATATATTTATATATACATACATAATAAATTTTTATTTAAAAAATAGAATTACAAAACTAATTTATACCTACATTTACGTATTTAATAAATATTTATAATATTCAATTTTCAATGGATACTCTAGAAAAGATATAAAATAAAAACTTGTATATTATAAGTTTTTATTTAAAAAATAGAATTAAAAAAAATAATTTATATACTTTTATGCATTTACATATTTTAAAAATATTTATTTCATTCAATTTTCAATGAATATTTATAATAAAGCTTAAAATAATAAGTAAATGCAACAATAAAAATTTTAAAAAATAATTATTACTAAAGAACTATGCAATCTTTTAAATTATGAATTACGATCAATTAAATAATTATTTTAAAATCTAAAAAAGCACCCTCCCCCCCCCCCAGATCTCTTAAGATAATACTATAATAAGGAAACTACTAAATTCATATAACGGGTTTTCCAATAAGAGTGATATGATTTCTTTAAAAAAAAAAACACACTTATTGTTAAGAAAACTCAAAAGTTTTTTATTTAATGTCAAGTACAATCGATACAATTAAGTTCTAAATAAAACGTCATTCAAATGGCCCCCACGACTTCTTCTGCAGGAACGAATTCGATCAACCCAATTTTCGAGCACTTTTTCCACTAAATCTAGTCGTATGTCTTGAATGGCACGTTAAATATTGACTTGTACAGCTTGAAGAGAGCCTGGTTTATTTCGATAGACCAATGACTTCAAATAACCCCACAAGAAATAGTCTAATGGTGTTAAATCACAACTTCTTGGAGGCCATTCAATATCACAATTTCTTGAAATAATCAAGTCTCCAAACTTTTCTCGCAATAATTCTATTGTTGCGTTTGCTGTGTGGCACGTAGCCCCATCTTGTTGGAACCAAATGTTGTCAAGTTCAACTTCTTCCAATGTCGGCCATAAAAAGTTGGTTATCATCAATCTATACCGCTCCCCATTGACAGTAACGGTGTTACCAGCTTTATTTTGAAAGAAGTACGGACCGATTACTCCACCATACCAAAAACTACACCAAACTGTCAATTTAGGTGAATGCAATGGTTTTTCATAAATAAATTGTGGATTTTCTTCGCACCAGAATCGACAGTTTTGTTTATTTACCACACCATCCAGATGAAGGTGAGCCTCATCAGAGAAGATGATTTTCTTAAAAAAATCGTTATAGTTTTCAAGTTGTTCCAAGGCAAAATCAGCAAATTCACGACGTTTACGGTGGTCCAATGGCTTCAGTTCTTGAGTGAGAACAATTTTATAAGGATGCCAACCCAAATCCTTTCTCAAAATCCGCCAGGTTGTGGTTTGAGACAGTCGCAATTGTTGAGAACGTCTTGGAATCGACAAATTACGGTCTTCAATAGCACTTGCCTGAACGGCAGCAATATTTGCATTACTTCGAGCGGTTCTTTGTATTATTGGCACTTCCTCAAAATTTTTAACAATTCGACGAATAGCGAGCACACTTGGACGATTATTACGACCATAAAATGGCAAAAGCGCACGAAAAGTTGCAATTGGAGAACGATTATTTTGATAATAAAACTGAATAATTTGTAAACGTTGTTCTTGCGTATATCTCTCCATGATGAAATTGTAAACACTACTGAATACAATGAAAAACAAATGACAGATCATGACATATTACAAATGGCCGAAATGTCACTTCAAAATCATATCATCCCTATTGGAAAACCCTATATTTCCTTAATTGCTATTCAATTTGTGCGTCGGATAAAATTTTGCGTACTCTTTTTCATCTGAATCATAAATAATTCTGTTAAACTGTATTCCTTTACTTTCTTCTATTGTAATATGAAGAAAATTTCGTTTTATGACACCGCTTTATTATAAGTAATTTACCAAAAGCTAATCTAATTGATTCTATTGATTAGTGACAGTTAAATATACTCTTGAGGGTAATTAGTAAATGGTCAATACTACCTGAAAATTTCTTGTACTTTCAAGAGCATTAACTCAAGTTCAGGTAATAAATTGCAATTTGATGTATTAATGTAAATTTATTTAATGGAAAAAAAATCGTTTACGTCTATCCATTAACGAAATTTAATTAAAATCGGAAAATAATATAATTGAATAATAATATAAAAAAAATACAAAGTAATTGAATTCAATTAGCTAAAAAAAAGTAACAAACAATTTTATCCACATATAAACAATAATTATTAAATTTTATTATATAATAAATCTTTTAAATATTAATATTTATGTATACATTGCATTATTAAATAATTTAAAATCGATTAAATTTATTATACACAAATTTTTAAAAATTAAGTATCTAATTTAGAATATTTATATTCTCTTAAAAAAATTTTTATATGACTTAACCAGAAGATAAATGACATCGCTTAAAATTAGATATAAAATTATTTTTCTGACAAGCAATTAATATTCAAATGACAATGAAAAATTAGGAATCCGAAGTGTTCCACAAGGCTCTGTCTTAGGATCACTTCTTTTTATTTTATGCATAAATACATCACATAATATGTATACACGAAATGATGTCAGTGTTCAGTTTGGAATAAATCTTTTAAATTAATCTAGTTGTTCTATTGAAATGATTATATTCTATATTGTACAAGCATTAAATAATGATTTATTTATAAATTTATCTGTTTTATGAACTTTTTTATAACATTATTTAAAAACAATTTTTATCTCTAACAACGGTAATCTAAATAACAGAAAAAAATTAAACTTAAAACATATGAAATATAAAATTTGTTTTTATTTTTTTGTACAACCAATAATTGAAAGGATCGAGCAAGTTTATTATTACCCCATTAAAAACTGCAGAATACAATGGAAGAATGAAAAAGACAAATTAAAAAATATCGGCACTTAGTGTGGCTACAAAAAATAACTTATTTTAAGGACAAAATCAGCTGTCTTGAAAGAAAAGGAAAAAGAAACAAATGAACAAAATCAACTTATTAGAAATTTTAAAAAATTATAAATCTCTAATATGTAAAATGAATGACCACTTGATCGTCTGATAAGAGAAAAAGGTATTCCTCAGGGTTAGATGTTGCGTCCACTATTCTTTCTTTCGTATATGTATATGTATGATGTAGCGCATAATATTCGATAGTTAAAATTGCGGAATATATAATTTTTGGGTGACAACTCGATTTAACCACAAAATACGAGCAACATATAAATTTTATGTCGGTTTTTATCTCTATCTATTTGTGGGGGGTTTCTGGAAATAAATGTTTGTCGGGGTATAGTTTAATCTCAGATACAATAAAAAATTTTTTTCATAAATTATAATTCAAATAGGTGTAAGAAAAACGTGGATTATTTTACTCGAAAATTACTTTTATGAAACATAGGTGTCATCATTTTCATTGTATTTTTGACACCGAATTAGTGAAAACTTAAAGCCTTTTGTGGTGGTTAATTTTTATTTTTTCCATACAATACACTTCCCATATCATAACTCAGATTATTTTAACATAAAAAAACTGATGATCATCAGGGAATACTGGTATTACAATTGACTCAGATCCGTGTACTTTTCATATGTAAGATTCAAGGGATCTTCGCGGTCGAATCGAAAAATGAAGATTAAGAATCTTTTAAACCACCATCGAATCGAAGAATCCAGATATTTTTGCAGATGATGCCACTAAGGTTTAATAAAAAAAAGTTTTGACTAATGAATAGTCTTCCTAATATAATAATTTTAAGATCTAGATGAAGAGGGGGATGTGAAACATACAGAAATTTTTAGAAAAGAATTAATTTGGAAATCAGATTAAATATAATATATAGACTACGTTATGATATACAACATTGTTTTGTTATCTTATGATATGGTTGAAAACAATTCACGAAATATGTATATAAGGAATTTATGTTAGATATACTGTAACAATTTCAATAATTATATTTTAACACGTCGTCTTAAATTTAATATGGTAGATGTTCTAAGAAGTAATGTAAAGATACTGCACTGGATGATTTGAAGATTTTAAACTACAATTTAGTAACGTGACCTGTTTGCAAAACAATATAATAAAGTGTTAAAACTATAATTAAAAGCTGAATGTAGTCAACAATTTAGTGTTTTTTATTTGGTGTTAATATTTACAATTACACACTTAAAAGTATTTATTTTTAATAAATAATATCGTATTATTTCGACTGTAATAAATATTTTAAGCCTCGTGGAAATATCGGTAAATATATCGAATTTTGTCAAGTTACACCAAATAGCCTAGAGTCATGGTTTTCATGTTTACGTCCTAACAAAAACATACTTTCTGTAAATAATTTATCTTAATATTTGAGAAATAAATTTAGGAATATTTTCTAACATATTAATAAGACAACGTATCGTTTTTTTTTTTGTATTACTGTCCTCTATATACATAATATCAACAAATCAAAGCAAATATTTGAAGCTCACATTTAACTACCTAATTACGTTTATGAAACGCATGCAAAAATTTTCCGTACCCACCTGGATTTGGTTGCGTTTGATACGAAGTTTTTTTAATCCATTCGTAAGGGCTGCGTGCAGGTGCTGGTCTATTCTGAGTATTCGCGGGTGAAATATTTCCGCCAGTCCCGGGACTTGACATTTCACTACCGGAAACTGTTATTGGCGGCGACGGTAACTGCGTATCGTGCGTTTCACTGCCAACTTGTTGCAATTGCGGTAAGCCAGCTCCGCCACCGTGAACGTACTCGTTAAATTCCTGGTGGTAAACGTGAGGATGATGAGCTGGATGGTGCCACATTTGTTGTTCTTCCTGCATGCAGTAGCTGGAGGATGGGGCGGTTTGACCGCCCTGCGAGTGATAACCGGGATACCACGAATGATGCATGGGCGATCCGGAGTGGAACTGAGGTTGTGCGGCGGCCGCGACGACTTGCTGGTGACGATACATTGCAGATGTGCTATAGTAAGACATCTGCATAGTTGATGCGATCACCACTTAAAGTACAGTTTACCTTTCACATCCACTATTACAAAATATTTACAAACAATCCGAAAGTATGCACTTGTCAAAACACAAACACTTAAATAAAATACACAAAATGTCAAATATCTTTTAGATCACCGAAATAGACTGTAATACGATCTATCTCCTCCACTAACCTACCGCCTAATGTCTCTAATAATGCAATGTTTTACGTGACGACGTTACCTTTGGTAACCGTGTTGATTGCCGAGTAGGCGGTTCTAACTGATAGGAAGGGACCAATTGCAACTCGTACAGCGTATGATGGCCGCTTTCAGCTGTGCCGCCAATGGGTACCGACGTTTTCCCACAAACGCCAGCGACGTCCTCTCTGGCATGCATGTTTTGATATGATTAAAGCTTATTTAATTACCTGTACTTATCAACCTTTTTGAATTACACCGCCATACACCCTGACATTCTGCGTTTTTTCTTTTTTATATTTCCATTAATGTATCGGACATTTTTAGTCAACAGGCGTTAATAAAGATCACGAACCTTTCTTTTTGCTTCCTTTCCTTTCCTTTTCTTTTTTTTGCTTCTTTTATTTCTCTCCGTTTCGTTAGAAGTCGTAAATTCTGTATTGAATATTCTAACGAACGCGATAATTATCTCATTTTCGAAAGGAATGCTTGTCTTTGAAAGAAAAATTTCGAACCATAAGAATAGATGCTTAAGCTGATGTCATTAATTCCTTTGCTGTGTAACATTAACACGTACTGACTACACGAGAAATGTAAGAAACTGTCTACTATCTTGTAATAATTGTATAATAAATTTCTAAGGACACTTTGTATTTGAGAATTAAAAAAAATGTTTTATTCCAATTTCACAAATACAAGGTTCTATTCAATATTCTCACATACTACCGTTACAAACTGAAAAAAGGTCTCATCAATACAATACGAGGACAGTCTGAAAAACTCCAAACCTATGTAACAGCAATATTTAATAGAAAAAATTTGGTAGTTCAGTGCAGATAGACTGAAAATAAATAAAAAAATATGTAAATGTCAAAATTGTAAAAGACTATTTCACTCAATCCTAAAAATATAAATATATTAGGTCTATCGGAAAGTTCTGCCCGTTTTTAGAATAAAATAATACATTTTTTATACCTTGAACAAGCTTTATTGAATAATATAATTTCCATCATTATTTACGACTTCTTGCTAGCGTGATGGCAATTTGTATATCCCATTTTAAAGAAATGCCTTATCCCCAGAAGCGAAAAATTGAACCTATGTTTGTCTGATATACGCCACTGTATTTTGTGCGAATTCCAACAAGGAAGATATGGTATAGAAACGTGTAGAAATTTATCGAAAGTCTGGTACGTAGACTCCCGCGGCATGATCCATACTATTGTCTTCTGGGCTTCCGGGCTGGAAGCGCGTCACTGGTACAACTGCCGACGTTCCGTACCCACTCGTATGGGACATCTTCAGGGCTCAACTACTGCTACTGTCTGTCGCACTAAAACTGATGTAAGTCGATGGTGGACGGATTTATACATGGGTAATGGGTCATGGGTCAATGGAGCTTTACGGTTGCGGTTGGGTTGTTTGGAGATGCAGGATTGCCAGGCGTTGTGTAGGGGGTAGCCATCATCACGATTAAGGTTATTGGGGTGCTTAGAGATCTCTATAGATTCGCGGATTTTTTCGACCGTAGTAATGGTTTGTACGGGATAGGGTCTTGGTAGAATTAAATTGGATATGGTGCCCGGTTTCCAGCCTATGCTCGGCAAGTGCAGAACCAGCTACGCGCAGCCTAGTACAACGCTCATGCTCAGAAATACGAATGCCGACAGACCGCTTTGTTTCACCAATATATACACTGCACTAGCAAGGAATCCTGTACACACCAGGTGATTCTAAAGAAACACCGTGTTTTACGGAAAAAGGGTCAGATAATTTGGAATGGGGTTTGAAGATGGTTTTGATGTTGTTTTTGAGAAGTACCCTACTGATGCGGTCAGTAAAACCTTGTATATAGGATAGATGGGCTTTAGAGAGGGGGAGAGATGATGTATGCTGTGTATTGAGTTGCGGGACTTTGAGATTAAAATGTCGACCTATGGTTTGTTGAATATTATGGTTGGAGAAATTGTTGTTTACAAGAGCTTTGGTAACATAACTTAATTCCTGGGATAGAGAAGGCTGGTCAGGTATGTTAAAAGCTCTTTGGAGTAAGGAGTTGATAACGTCTTGTTTCTGGGCGGGATGATGATGGGAGAGGGCGTTAAGATACCGGTCAGTCTGTGTGGGTTTGTCCTAGTGAACCATTCAGACGCTGATTCACCAAGACGTCAAGGAAAAGAAGGGATCCTTCGGATTCAATCTCCATGATGAAACTTATGGAATCGTGTTGGGAATTTAGGAAAACGAAGGTGTCACCTACGTATCTGAACCAACATTTAGGTTTTTGGTTACAGGAGCATAGGATTTGTTGTTTGAATACCTCCATAAAAATGTCGGCGACAATGGGAGAGAGAGGAGACCCCATGGCTGCACCCGATACTTGTTCGTAGTAACTGCCACAGACCTGTGGCAGACCCAGTGACGCGGTTCCAGCCCGGAAGCCCAGAAACAGATATTATCGAAAATGTTTGGTGAACAGTTTTTGATAGAACGTGCAGAAGATGGTTAGAAAAATTTCGAATATATGTTTTCGATCTTTCTGACAAGCCACGCTTTGAGCGATGATCTTTGATCGACGGTACTGTCAACAATTGGATAATTTAAGAACAGAACTCCAAGAAAAGATGCCGGCGATGTTCAATAGGAAAGACATCATACTGTTTCATGATAATACCAGGCCACATACTGCTTTGGAGACTCGTCAGAAACTCGCAGAACTAGGCTGAGAAATTCCGTCGCATCCAGCATACTCCCCGAACGCAGCACCCTTCGATTATCATATATATTTATTCTAAGAACGGACAGAACTTTCCGATAGACCTGATAGAGTTAAGTGAATTTGAACGATCGAGTCGTCATATGCACGGAACAAAATCGAACCCTTCTTTGACTGGATGGCAACTGGCGATGAAAAGTGAATTACCTATGGAAACATCGTAAGGAAAAGGGCGGAAAACCTGGCTTCTTCGCCTCTAAACCGATATTGAACCTGAGTAAGAGAATGTTGTGTATATGGTGGGACTAATATATTTTGAGCCGTTGAAACCGAACGAGAAGCTAATTTCGAAGAGATACTATCAGCAATTGGGTAATTTGAACATAGACGAAGAGCTACATATTATTTACTAAAAATATCCATCTGGTTATGTGGCACTTTTCCAAATTATCAAACGTCAAAACTTATTAGAGTTGATTGCCTGTTCCATCCCTCCCAGCTTGTCATTAGAGCTGCTATAATAGGTTGAGAGGAGAATTTTTTCCAGAAGTGAACCCCTCACCTCATACTGTTTGAAGAGCATCGGCAGTTTTAAGGCCCTAACAATGTGATGCCCATAAGCATTACATTATTAGTGGAGGAAAATGGCCACCTAAGTCAGTGGACTAGACTCCTCCAAATCACTATTTATTTAAAAAGATAAAGGACAATACTTACAGGAACAGACTACGTACATTATTTAAACGAAGTAATAGAACCAATTTAAACGCGAAACTCAGATTATTACATGGAAAGAACTTCAGTATGTTTGTAAAAGCACCAAGCGAAGAATTAATTTATGTCTAAATCGAAAATAAAGTCTTTATCAACATTTACGCCACTTTTTGCATATTTATGTTGTGCAGTTTTAATATAACTTTCCTGCAAACAAATTTATCATAGACGAACAACAAAATCAGCAAATTCACGACGTTTACGGTGGTCCAATGGCTTCAGTTCTTGAGTGAAAACAATTTTATAGGAATGCAAACCCAAATCCTTTCTCAAAATCCGCCAGGTTGTGGTTTGAGACAGTCGCAATTGTTGAGAACGTCTTGGAAGCGACAAATTACGGTCTTCAGTAACACTTGCCCGAGCGGCAGCAATATTTGAATTACTTCGAGCGGTTCTTTGTCTTATTGGCACTTGAAAATTATGTAAAGAAAATGTAACCTCAAAATTTTTAACAATTCGACGAATAGCGAGCACACTTGGACGATTATTACGACCATAAAATGGCAAAAGCACACGAAAAGTTGCAATTGGAGAACGATTATTTTGGTAATAAAACTGAATAATTTGTAAACGTTGTTCTTGCGTATATCTCTCCATGATGAAATTGTAAACACTACTGAATACAATGATAAACAAATGACAGATCATGACATATTACAAATGGCCGAAATATCACTTCAAAATTATATCATCCCTATTGGAAAACCTTATACAATAATTATTCTCACCGAACTGACGCGATATACTAAACTCACTCTAGAATTAACTAGGTATACACGTCCTAACTCCCGTAACTTTGATGCGCCGCTAAGAACTAGCAGCTTTACATGTTAATGAAGGTGGTATTTACCATTTTCTAAACTTTTCGACCAGTTTCTAAAACCAAATTCTTCCCAAATTATCAGATCACTCCGTTGATGTTTCTTTTCGTTTTGTGTTGGATTTACATTTAAATTGTTTAATACTTTTAGACTCGACTTTCATTTCATCCATTTCGTTTATTAAAGTTATCAAAATTAAGTTTAAATTTATAGTTTTCATTATCATTTATTTTAAATGTAAACTGGTACTTTATTTAGTTTTTGTTTTTTTAACGGACTCTTTACTTAGAGTTTTCATTTCTACATCTATCGGATTACTAAATAAATGAATATTATGTAATATTATCCTGTAAATAGTTCTACAAGTGATGGATAATAAATAATAAATAAACAATTTTAGCTAATATGATCTAACTTGGATGGAATTTATACATTTAACCATACGATTCATATAAATGACGTAGTCTCCAATAAATTACAAAATTACTTATTGATTAGTTAACATCATCAATTAAAATAGACCAATATAAAATGAAATTTATATTTTTCGACTGATAAGTATAAAGCTGCGAATCTTTAAAATCGTTGGAACTGATTGTTTTTCTTATATTTAACAGTCGAACTGAAAAGTCCCCGGTCTACCATAGTAAAACACAGTTTTTTGGCAAAATTCGATTTTATTATTCAACATAGTTGCCTTCGAGGGCGATACACCGATTATAGCGTTCTTCCAACTTTTCGATACCATTTTTGTAGTACGAATTGTCTTTAGCCTCGAAATAGGCCTCAGTTTCGGCGATCACCTCCTCATCCCTGCTAAATTTCTTCCCGGCGAGCATTCTCTTGAGGTCTGCAAACAGGAAATAGTCGCTGGGGGCCACATCTGGAGAGTACGGTGGATGGGGAAGTAATTCGAAACCCAATTCACTTAATTTGGCCATTGTTTTCATTGATTTGTGACACGGTGCATTGTCTTGGTGAAACAGCACTTTCTTCTTCTTCATATGGGGCAGTTTTTTTGCGATTTCGTTCTTCAAACGGTCCAATAACGCTGTATAATAGCCGCTGTTGATGGACTGGCCCTTTTTAAGATAATCTATGAAAATTATTCCATGCGTATCCCAAAAAACTGACGCCATAACTTTTCCAGCTGACTGTTGCGTCTTTCCACGCTTTGGAGCCGGTTCATCGCGTGCAGTCCACTCGGCTGACTGTCGATTGGACTCTGGAGTGTAGTGATGAATCCATGTTTCATCCATTGTCACATATCGACGCAAAAACTCGGTTTTATTACGATTTAACAGCTTCAAACACAGCTCAGAATCATCAACTCGTTGTTGTTTTTGATCGAATGTGAGCTCGCGCGGCACCCATTTTGCACAGAGCTTCCGCATGCCCAAATATTCATGCACGATGTGTCCAACACGTTCCTTTGATATCTTTAGGATGCCAGCTATCTCGATCAACTTTACTTTACGGTCATTTAAAATGATTTTGCGAACTTTTTTGATGTTTTCGTCGGTGACAGCCTCTTTTGGCCGTCCACTGCGTTCGCCGTCTTCGGTGCTCATTTCACTACGTTTAAACTTAGCATACCCATCAATTATGGTTGATTTTCCTGGCGCAGAGTCCGGAAACTCCTCATCAAGCCATGCTTTTGCTTCAACGGTATTTTTTCCCTTCAAAAAGCAGTACTTTATCAGCACACGAAATTCTTTTTTTTCCACTTTTTTAAATAACAAAAGTAGCTTCACTCTTAACGCAATATCTCAGTAACTATTGGTCGGATTGCTGTCAAATTTTGACACGTTTCGTTTGAAGGTTAGTACTATCTAAAAAACATATGGATTTAATAACAGTAACGCCATCTATATGTCAGACCTGGGACTTTTCAGCCGACCTGGTAAATGAAGAAATATACTTGTTTACGTAGATAATGTATCTCTGCTTTCCGAAAGTTGAATGTTCAAGGGAAAATAAACTTTAAGCCCAAGATTTAAATTTATGATATTTTTCAGACCATAAAAGCGAGTACATAAACTTTTTCCCACATGGGGTAATATTTCACGGATGTTTGTTTTTCTGTCCCGGATTCGTTTCGCAATAATACATATTTATCTATTGTCGTATGTAAGATTAAAACACTCTTTTATATATTAAATTAAATTGTAACTAAAAAATCAATTTATCATATTATGATTTAAATACGATGTTTGCACAACTTTAAATCTTTCTGATTGTACGTGGGTTGTCTTTTAAGTTTTGGAGGAATAAAACAGTAAATAGCTTTTAAAGACTTCATTGTTTTTCGAAGTGTTCTCCACGAAGATTAATGCACTTTTGCATGCTCTCGAACCAACTCTGAAAGCAGTTGTTCCACTCGTTTGTTTATACAGGCACAATTGCGTCTTTGAAGACGTCGACCGGTCCTTCGGACTACACCTACAGGAGCGTGTGCTCAATCATTGGTGGCGATGATGTATTTCGAAAGCAGTAGAACATTTCCGAAGTCGAGATTCATATGCGAATGGTATGTGTATGAACACCGGATTAGATTGACGATGGCGAATCGACGGCGTTCCTTGTTATGTTCGACGAGTGCTAATAGATTTCTTAACCGATTTTCGACATTAGAGTACACTGGTACTACTATTAAATGTATTGTTTGCAATATCGACATTTTACCGCACAGTATTTTTGTGTGTAAAAGACATGTTAATAGCAAACAACACCGGTTAAATGCGCAACGTGATGTGCCATATTATAAATTTCTATACGACTTTATTTTTATGTTAAGCGTGTGCAATATTTCACAAAATATTGTAGACAATGAAGAATTTCGAAACTTTTGAACAAAGAGCAAATATCGAGTTCTGTTTTAAACTCGGTAAATCGCTTACTGAATCGTTTAATTTGATGAAACATATGTATGGTGATACGTGTTTATAACGTACGAGTGTGTTTGAGTGGTATAAACGACTTGAAGGCGGTCGTACAGACATAAATGACGACGAACATCCTGGTGCAAATTCTATCACGCCCCCACACTATCGGAAAAGCCCCAATTTAAACTGCTTAATAATTAATTTTAAAGGTTTGCCCAAACCTTGCAATTATCTAAAAGAAAGCTAGGGATTAAATCAAAAAAGGTTTTCTGCTGCCCTTACACCTAGAAACATGAGCCGCCACTGATTTGAATGAACAAAAATATGAATTTTAATTGTAATTATTCGCTGTCTACCTTCTGCGTCAGACCTTTTGACACGACGGAACCCAAGAGAATATTTTTATTTCAATTTCGTATCATATTATGTTTATTTATGGCATCTGCGAACGCGAAAATTACGTGAAAGCCCCGGGAGGGCTTTAACAAAAGTCCAGACTGTCATCAAACATAGTCCTAGAATCGATAATATTTTATATCCATTTCATGTTAAAAAAATTTACTTTTTACGTGAGAATTTTTTTCCTATTTTTTATGTATTTTTCTTCAATCAATTTCTAATGTTTTTAAAACATTTAACAAATTAATCTTTCATAACAATTTCAAATTTTTACTAATTTTATGGAAATAATCCTATTACAAAGAACATTATATATGAATACACGTGGCAATATTCCTCTATTTGTAAATACAAATGTTATAGATCTAAAGTAAACGATGTTCTTAAACCGATTATGTTGGGTCGAGGTGATGGTTCAATTCAACCGTTAAATGCACACAAACCAACCGAAAATTCAAATCTTGTTAAACACCGCAGGGGACCCGTAAATTTTCTGGAAAATCCGAAAGCTAGCGTTACCTAAATTAAGGCTATTTAACAAATGACCGTCTGCTGAAGACAACTTCTTGGAAATTGTATAAATGGCGGAATAAAAAACGTGTTAGTAATCTTATTTTTTGAATAATTTGAACTAGCCTAAGCCAATTCACAACTTACTTGTCTATTTTAGGAATATTTATATAATTTGTAAGATGATTAACATAGGGTAATTCTTCGGCAATTTTATATCATATCCTGTAACTGTGACGTGTACGAGTGCTGAGTGTAAGTCTGTAGAAACGAATGCGTACTCATTAGAGGTGATGATTAGAGCGGTGACGAAAGTGGCAATACCATAGGCGGTACGGTAGAACGGGCAATTGGTGCGCAGTGAATGAGATCATTCACATCAAATACAATACGGTTCACGGTTGGTGTTTAAGTGTAAATTATAAACTGCGGCGAAAGTGTCCGTAGCAGTGCCGTGTCTAAACTTATTCTTACACAATTAGTGCTTGCCGAGTAATATGTAATATCATAACCCTGGTAATGTGTTGTGGAAGTAACTGTACATTTGCATCATTGCATACGTCTATACGGTTGCTTCTGTAAATGACGTCCTTCGCGACGAGAAAATGTTTTTGTATAGACAAAAAGATCGTTCGGCGTCTGTTGATGTAATTTTGGCAGGAAGAAGCTGTTGTTCAAAATCATTCCAGGGCTCACTATTTGCACATTTGTCATAAATAGTTCGTAAAACATGCAAGTCCGGATTTTTTTTTAAAACACTTAATAATTTTTGATGAGCTCGTACACCAGTAGCGTCAGTTAAACTATGCAAATGAGCGGTCACATTTTGCACTATGCATAGTGATGCGTCTAAGAGCAGCGAATCGTTTTCGTTTTGAAGTTTTGCAATTGCTTCTACTAATGGATGGTAATTGTTATATATTGTATGCAGATCTTCCAGAATTTGGGGATTTTCAAATTGATGTTGACTGTCTCTGATTGCTTGGGATTCGGTTGGCCTAAATTTTGATATAACGGATTTAACTTTGTGAAAATTCTTATGGTAATAAAAAGCTGCATTTAGCCACGTGCCCCATCGTGTAAGAATGGGTTCCGGTGGTTCCGAAATATCTGGACAAGTTTTATGAAATTCTTTAAGTCGTTTAGGGGATTTAAGAAACACTTGTTTGGTGGATCCAATCAAATGATCAACATTTTTATAACTACTTCTAACATTTTCAGCAACTAAATGAAGAGCATGGAGTACACAAGTTATGTGTATTAATTTAGGAAAAGTTACTTTTAGTAAACGTCCGAGTAGTAACATAGTAGCAGCACCATCTGTTACAAGCATGCAGACTTGAGTACTATGAATGTGAAATTTCTTTAAGCTGTTCATTATTATTTGCCGAATATTTGCCGCAGTACATGCTTGTATACGTTTACAGGCTAACAAATAGGGCTGTGAAAATGTGTTGGCTGATAAAATACGTACGATTACGTTTATTATACTATTTTTTTTTAAATCAGTAGTCTCATCTACAGTAATCCACACATTTTTATTATGCAATTCTCTTCTTGCTATATTTTCAAGCCTCTCTCTTAAACGCGGCAAATGTTTCTGTAAAGTTCTTCTTGCAGGTAATTTATAATTTGGCAGATATTTATTCCAGAACACTTGAAAAGGGCGTTTGCTGATTAAACGAAGCGGCAAATTACATGCAGTCAACATAAATAAAAAATCATAAAGGAATGCTGCATAAGGTATTTCATTTCTTTTGTTCAGTTTATGTATTGCACTGTTCACATGTTTTTTACAATTGTCTTTCTTCCGTATTATAAGTCGCTTATTACAAACCAAACACAATACTGCACATCCATCATACTTTAAATCGGGAAATTCTGCTATGTATTTTCTAACCGACGTAGCAAACGGCACAGACTTTCGCGACATGTTTGTGTGAAGTTATTATAAACACCAACCGTGAACCGTATTGTATTTGATGTGAATGATCTCATTCACTGCGCACCAATTGCCCGTTCTACCGTACCGCCTATGGTATTGCCACTTTCGTCACCGCTCTAGTGATGATATATTTCGAAAGCTGGTGGATATACCCAAAGCAAGATTCATATGCGTATGCTAAGTGCATGAATGCCGGATTAGATTGATGGTGGCGAATCTACGGCGTTCTTTGTTATGTTCGGCGAGTATTAATAGATTTCTTAACAGATTTTCGACATTAGAATACACTGGCGCTATTATTAAATGTATTGCTTGCAATATCGACATTTTACCGTACAGTATTTTTGTGTGTAAAAGACATGTTAATAGCATAACAACACCGGTTAAATGCGCAACGTGATAGACCATATTATAAATTTCTATATGACTTTATTTTTATGTTAAGTGTGTGCAACATTCCACAAAATATTGTAGACAATGAAGAAGTTCGAAATTTTTGGGGGAAATACCATACGGAATGGAGATTGCCAACAAGAGGTCAATTATAGTATACAGAGTATATAGGGTGAAAAACACGATTACGGATCAAATAAAAGCAGAGTTAAAAGATCAAAAAACATGAAACAACGGATGTAAGAAAGAATAGTATTTCAAACGTGTTAGTGTGCACTTTAAAAAGCGTTGGGATTTCCTTGGGTCTTCTTTTACAAAGTAGAATATTACAGAAGACAAACGCGGAAAAGATAGAAACTATAAAACATACCATTGGGAAGTTCAAAATATCGACAACCCAACTTGTATTGTTAGTTACAGATGAGGGGTCGAATATGGTTATAACTAGAAAGTTACTAAAATAATGTTATCCTCAATTGTTTCATGTAACTTGTTTGCTCCATGCATGACACCTTGTAGCTGAAGTTATTAGACAGTTATCCAAAAGTAGACCAATTTATAGTTTCTATCAAAAAAGTGTTTATTAAATCTCCAAAATGCATTCGTAAGTTTAAACAGACTTGTCCAGACATTGCTTAGCCACCACAGCCTGTATTGGCGAGATGGGAAACATGGCTTAAAGCTGTTTTATATTATGAAAAAATTTTACACATTATGAAAGCTTTATCTTAATTTCAGTAAGTCAGCGTCTGATTTCAGATACCGAAATCCATACTCAAATAGAGCAAGACCAAGCTGTCATTACATGAAGCATTAAATATAGTATATTACCTCAAAGCCTCGTTAGGAAATCTAACAGATAGTATAGGAAGACTAACAACCGATAAATTATGTGCAGTTATAAATAAGAGTCCCGATTTTCAAACTATAATGCGTATAGACAAGAGTTTAACTGAAAGCCAAAAGTGTGATTATAATGCGAACGTCCTTTTCAATTCGCGAACATCACAACATTAGACGCAGAACGCTCCTTTTCCAAATGCGCCAAAAGGACGTTTGCATCTTCTCTTATCTTAATCTATTAGCACTCGTCTAACATAATAAAAAACGCCGTCGATTCGCCATCATCAATCTAATCCGGTATTCATACACATATCGTACGCATATGAATCTCGACTTCGGATATATCCGAGAGCTTTCCAAGTATGTTATCGCCGCCAATGAGTGGGCACTCGTTTTTGCAGGCTTAACATGACCTGTAAGTTCATAGACATATTTTTAAGATTGCAAACTTCAAAATAAATGAAAAACAAAGAGTCTACTGCAGGTAGAATATCCCTTTAAAGAAATGTAATCTTTGAATTAAATACAATAACCCATTTTAATTGTAAATACGAAAGAAAAATGTTTTCATAAAATAAATGCATCGAATTCCTTCGAATACAGATACCAAATTACATCTTCAATTTGAAACGCTTGTCATCACAACGTGTGCATATAAGTGATGGTGTGTCGAAGCGAAAAAGTCCAGTAAAACAAGATTAAGCAACAAGAAACGTATGTTTTGACTAAAACAGTCAACCTACAATGACAAATTTCCACAATGCAGACATGACCCGACCGGATTTACCATTTTCGGTCTCTTTGAACCGAAAGCCCTGCCACTATTTACGGCTCTTCAAGATTACGGATGTTTAGGGATCGTATATATTACATCGAGTCCAGTACCTGTACACAAAGGAGGTAAATTTTGGAAATACAGAGACTGTGTTAAACGCATAATTTTTGTATTACCGCTTACGTCGGCAAGTTTCAAGTAAAATGTGTCTTTTGTAATTGAGACTGATATTGCTGAATCCTTTTAACCACTGCTTTTGCAGAAAGTGTTTCTACAAAAATGCAATAAAATGAATGAGTGTTAACCATGGGTTTTGAGTGTTTCCGATAACTTAATTCAATGAATTTTCTTTCTTTTACAATTCTGTGTAATTGTGTTACACCTTTTGTTAACATTAAATAATAAGATATAAATTTTTATTGGAGACTATGGTTGATTAAATTAATCACTTAAGGCGAAGAAAACCCCTTTCCACAATAATTATCATATTTTGCATTTTGACAACTAAGATGTCATCATCAGCAGCTAATTAATCATGGTGTTTCATCTGGAACCACGGCAAAACCCGTATAGAGACAAAGTCCGTAGTAGACTTACACCGCCAAAAACCAAACACACACTGTAGAATCGTTTCACATAACTTAAATTGTATTCTAATCCCAAACTAAACACTTATCTTAAGATGCTTGCGTATGCGTACTTTTTCGTTGGTCTCATACTACTTATCTATCAACAGACGTGAGCAAGGGATTGGACCTCCATCAGCGTTTAACACTGTTTCTTTTTTTTTGAAATATATAAGCAGCACTCATAGATATCTAATTCACGGTAATTATACACATTCTTAACCAAATGTAAACCTTCCACTAAGTTGTCATTATCAACGATTAACACAGGCCAACCAATAAATATTTTTTAAAAACTTCCTCAAAGTTTAACCTGTTTCTTTTGTATTTTGGTGTGCTGAATCCAAATTTTCAATCAGTTTTTTTCTACCACGTACCAATTTTTCGCAATCTTTATCTTTTTTTGGGTATGATGATATTCAAATATATAGATTTAAAAGTACGTAATTTATTGGGCGCATGCAAATTCATCCGATATCAAAAATTTATTACCTGAAGTAAAAAGGGTCGTAGACAAATTCGTCCGATGGATTATCTGATTTGCTTAATGACTTGCACCCCATTATCCCTTACTAATGCCCCCTAAAATGCAATATCAGGTAATTACAAATTATTCTATTCCTATTAAGAGTAATTTTATTCAAATAAACATGAACATAATGTATATGGTTGTATTATAAAATTGTATATAAAGGGCAAAATGCAAGTAAATTTAGTCATTTCAGCTTTGTTTGTTACGTATACAGGCGCGGCATACAAAATGTCACTTGAGACAATAATAAGTGAGCGTGGCAAGACCATGCTTGTTCTTGATGGGTTCAAATTTTCGAAGAAATCAGTTTTAAAGAACGGAAATACAAAGTGGATCTGTTCAGTGAAAGGGTGTAGTGCAAAATTCTTCACATCAAGTGATGAAATTGTGATAACAGATACAAGTAGTGTCACGCACAATCATGAGAAGAACTTAAAAAGCCTTGATAGGCAATTTTTGAGTAGTGCCTGGAAACGAAAAGCTGTTGAAGACATTACCGAGAGACTTTCAAAAATAATTCGTAATGAAATAATTTCCACCACCGGTAAAGATAAGCACGTCGATGTACAGGATGTAAAGCGAGTTCGCAAAAATGTGTATAATGCTCGAAGAAAAATGTTTCCGACATTTCCCAAAAATATAAAAGAAATTCAAAAATACCTTGACCCTACAAACATTAAAACTCATCGGGGTGAAAACTTCCCAATTTATAATAACAGTGAAGCAAAAATTGTAATTTTTTCCTGTGAGATAAATTTAAAGTTTCTTAGTAGCATGGAAAAAATATACATGGATGGAACATTTAATTATTGTTGTAAACATTTTGTTCAATTGTATACTATCCATGGACTTCAAAACGGACATTATATTCCATTAGTCTATTGCTTGCTGCCAGACAAAAAACAAGTGACATGAAAAGTTATTAAATGTTTTATGCGAAAAAGTTGCTGAAATTGTCCATATTAGTTTCGAACCAAAAACTGTGATAGTGGACTTTGAAATATCTGTGCATAATGCAATAAGGAAAATATGGTCGCAAGTTATAATTCGGGGTTGCCGCTTTCATTTGGGGCAGTCATGGTTCAGAAAGATCCAACAATTAGGTCTGACTACTACTTATAAAGAAGCTTCAGATACAGGGAAGTGGCTTTCTCATCTATTTGGTCTTTCCTTCTTGCAGCCAACAGAAGTGGGAGATTGTTTTGTTTATGACTTTTGCAGTATTAAACCGAATAATGTAAATGTTGATAAATTTTGTGATTATATTGTTGAGAATTATATAGAAGATGGTGCAAATGTGGGCTGAAGCAACAGCGTCAATTGAGAATACGACAAATTGTTGCGAATCATTTCGCTCCCAATTCAACAGCAGCTTCTACAATTGTCATCCATCTATTTTTATATTTGTTAAAAAATTAGTAGAATTTCAAATTGACACGTATATTAAAATTCAAAGCGTAAATACCGGCAAAATTGTTAGGAGTCACATGTTGAAATCCTTAAAATTTGTAAAGGATTTAATAGATGCTAGACGCTCAGGATTTCTTTCCAGATTTGAATTTGTGTGCGCAGTTTCAAACCGATACAAAATATCGAAAAATTAAACCAATTTAGTATTATAGAAATTGTTATATTATGTTATATTATTGGTGTAAAGTTCGTATTATAAGTTAATTTTGATGTTACAATTATATATCTGAATAATTTTTTATTTTGTAATTATTTTCTAATAAAATGATGTTTTATCATTATGTGTATAAAATGCTATTATTTTGTTTTATTTTATATTAAAAGTTCAGACATTTTTTGTGGGACGATTCAAAGCGCCCAGGCGATTATTAGTGTTAATCTGATTAGCAATGCATCAGAGGAATTTGCCTCTCCTATCGGATGAGTTTAGTTATGGATACGCAGGTAGTTTACAACATTGGATGAATT
The DNA here is from genome assembly GCA_031893035.1 of Dermolepida albohirtum. Taxonomy (NCBI): domain Eukaryota; kingdom Metazoa; phylum Arthropoda; class Insecta; order Coleoptera; family Scarabaeidae; genus Dermolepida; species Dermolepida albohirtum. The sequence continues at coordinate 240,156 of JAVIWB010003091.1, forward strand.
TGGACCCGCGCAATTTATTATCAGAGTATAATTGAAAAATTTAACATTTATTATTATTACAATGGTAGTGTAAGTTTAAATATGTACAGTTTTTTACTTATTAATCTAAACTTTTGTATTTCCTCAAACTCTTCACGGTAAAAGTTCGAGTGTAGCTTTCCTTTTATATGATGCTTCTGGATTTGCTCGTAGAAGGGTCCAACAGTAATCTCCCATCATGTTGACATTCCAACGACCCTGATACAGGTTCTCTATCTCCTTTATTTCTTGGTGGAAACACACCCCTTGTTCCTCACTTACTACTCCAAGATTATCAGGAAAAAAATTGAAATGTGAGTGTAAAAAATGTTTTGAACTATATTTTCGTAATTAGGGTCTTTCTGATTGCCTAAAAACTTCAAAGCAGGTATTATTATACGCTTACAATGCATAAATAACGTAAAATAAACATGCGAGGGAACTTTACGTCCTGTGGTATTTTAAAGTTCATTTTCGGATTCGGCACGTCAAAATACACAAAGAGGCCTGTATTATTTGCTAATGATGACAACTTCGTTTTCGAAGTATGTATGCAGAATACGAGAATTATTGTGGAAAGGGATATTATTAGTGATTAAAACTTGTTTACTTTCTCTAGATACAACCAATTGTGTAGATATTTTAAAAAACACTACGGAAAGTGAAAATATTAAATATGCAGATCACGAATTGCAATGACGCGCGATATATAAAGGAAACGGGAAGTGGAAAAGTGCATAAATCAAAAAACCTTGCGACAGTAAGCGAACCTTTGGGACACATTTTCACCGCCAACAACCCCAATATGATTCATTGGACGACAAATTGTATAACACTGTAAACGTCTACATCATTCTGTCAAATGATACACGCAATCTTTATTTAAGTCGCTGTAATAATATTGAAAGAGTGCAATGGAAGAATAAAATAGGTCTATATCGTAGAATAAATCGTAGGAATTTTGTTATATAACATATTTCGTCACGGTTTGTATTCCTGTTTTTAGAAAATATAAAGTACTTATTAATTACAAGTTTAGAAAAAAATCCTAAAATTTTATGTCACAAGTTTTTCTTTGTATCTAAAAGATTAATTGTTTAAATATATATATAAAGTTATATATCTCTTGTGGAATAGAAGCCGCACCATCGTGTTCGTCAACTCAGGATTGTGGTGAGTTACTCCACGTTCCATCTTCCTTTCTAGTCCGATGATCTACTTGTTTTGCCTCATCTACCATCTTTCTCCACTCTGTCTTGTCCTGGATCTTCACTCCCTATTCTGAATGTTCAGCTTACTTATGTTTATAATTACTTGGTCTTTCCACCTGCTTGCCGGTTTTTCCATCGTTGTTTTTAAGATTAGCTTCCACCTCGTTCTTCTCTTCACTTCCCTCTTCTGCCCCATTCTTCCTACATGATCGTACCATCGCAGTCTCTGGGCCTTTATGTTTTTCACTATGTCCTCAGCTCGCAGCATAGCTTAGATCTCAAAATTCAACAGTTTTCTATTACATCTTCTCCTATTTCCTTTCGGCCATATATTCTTCCCACAATTTTCCTCTTAAATCTCTTTAGCTTTTCCTTCTCCTTTATGTTGAGGCTCATTGTATCTGCTGCGTACATTACATACCATTGCTCTGTATACTTTCAATTTAGTGCTACTGATCACCTTACTTTTCACACATATAATATGCTCTATGTAATAATAAAAGTAATAATAATAATAATGTTAGATTTATTAAATATAATTCAACAAGATGTACCAGGTCGGCTGAAAAGTCCCCGGTCTACCATAGTAAAACACAGTTTTTTGGCAAAATTCGATTTTATTATTCAACATAGTTGCCTTCTAGGGCGATACACCGATTATAGCGTTCTTCCAACTTCTCGATACCATTTTTGTAGTACGAATTGTCTTTAGCCTCGAAATAGGCCTCAGTTTCGGCGATCACCTCCTCATCCCTGCTAAATTTCTTCCCGGCGAGCATTCTCTTGAGGTCTGCAAACATGAAATAGTCGCTGGGTGCCACATCAGGAGAGTACGGTGGATGGGGAAGTAATTCGAAACCCAATTCATTTAATTTGGCCATTGTTTTCATTGATTTGTGACACGGTGCATTGTCTTGGTGAAACAGCACTTTCTTCTTCTTCATATGGGGCCGTTTTTTCGCGATTTCGTTCTTCAAACGGTCCAATAACGCTGTATAATAGTCGCTGTTGATGGACTGGCCCTTTTTAAGATAATGTATGAAAATTATTCCATGCACATCCCAAAAAACTGACGCCATAACTTTTCCAGCTGACCATTGCGTCTTTCCACGCTTTGGAGTCGGTCCATCGCGTGCAGTCCACTCGGCTGACTGTCGATTGGACTCTGGAGTGTAGTGATGAATCCATGTTTCATCCATTGTCACATATCGACGCAAAAACTCGGTTTTATTACGATTTAACAGCTTCAAACACAGCTCAGAATCATCAACTCGTTGTTGTTTTTGATCGAATGTGAGCTCGCGCGGCACCCATTTTGCACAGAGCTTCCGCATGCCCAAATATTCATGCACGATGTGTCCAATACGTTCCTTTGATATCTTTAGGATGTCAGCTATCTCGGAAACTCCTCATCAAGCCATGCTTCATCAGCACACGAAATTCTTTTTTTTCTATTTTTTTAAATAACAAAAGTAGCTTCACTCTTAACGCAATATCTCAGTAACTAATGGTCGGATTGCTGTCAAATTTTGACACGTTTCGTTTGAAGGTTAGTACTATCTAAAAAACATATGGTTTTAATAACAGTAACGCCATCTATGTGTCAGACCGGGGACTTTTCAGCCGACCTGGTATATGCTACAAATGAGTTAATATATAAACAAAAGTTATATATAAAGTAAATTACTTAGGGAACAAAAAGTCATTAATACTATAACAATTCAGAGATAACACATATTCCCTTAAAACATTTGTTTAGACAATTTTAGTTTTTTCAGCATGAGGTGACACTTCCTAACATATGAGGTGAAATAAAAAAGTTAATGAGGTAATCGTCGGGTATGTCGTTTCTAGTTTCTAAGAAATAAGTTTGTATCCAGTTTAAAAGTGGGCAGGGAATCGTGAAGAAATTATATATTGGAGAATTTTGTCACGGTAAGGTGTTAACTTTGAATCGTATAAACCTATAATCTTATTACCCTGTTAGACAAGTTACGAAGTTAAGAATGCAAGAGCATTCTTTAAACATATTAAATACAATATTTCTAGCTTACATTTTAGACTACAATAAAATGTATCTTTTAGAAAAAGCATTAGACAAAAAAAATATAAATAAAATATAAATTAATGAATGATGTCCTAAAAGTTTCAATAAATGTATTTAAAAAAAAATTAAGTAAGTACCTTACATATAATAATTATATAGAATATTACCACTCATCCTTTACATTTCTTTTGCAATATTTTATATAAAAATCGGGTTAATTTCTGTTTACTCCATCTATCTTGCAAATGCTACACTATACGAAACACAATTTTCATGCAATTTTACATAGTTTTCCATATTGTATTAAATAAATTGTATTTATTGTCTATTTTTAGTAATTTTATTCATCAAGTATTAATAGATAAATAACTACTTTATGAATAATGCAGTTATATACCATTTATTTAGTTTTTAGTACTGGTCTTGATATTTTTTAGGTCCAAAAAAGATATTTAATTAACTTTGAACTAAGAAATTGCCATCTATTGATTGTACTCATTCCATTTATTTAATTTGCTTTTTAACTGCAGCAAAATATTAATGAACTACTATATTTTAGTATATATTTCCAAAAAACGTTTAAAATGTATATTATAGATATCTACAACAATTTATATTGTAAGCATCTGTAATTTGCAACGGTTTAATATTAAATTAACCGTTGGAGATCGTGATTTAAATAGAAATCTATACGTACTCTATATTATCGACTGCAAAGTATCATTTTTTAGGACGCGTGAAAATATTTTACCCCGCCGGTGCGATATAAAATAACAATTTTGACTAAGTAAATGCTAAAGGTATGCGTAGTTGAAAATACATATTATAACTGACGAATAATAAAATGGGTGCCGTAACATTCGATAAATTATACGATAATTACAACACTCTTTCAGACGCAAAAGAGAAAATCACACAGGTTAGTTATTAAAAAAGTATTTCTCAATTTTTTAAGAGAGTTTAACATTTCAGCATTCACAAGAATATCTGGAAGCTATAGAAGGAACGAAGGGCGATGAAAAGGAAAAGAAATTAGCAGCTCAAATCATTTCTAAATTCTTCAAACACTTTCCTTCTTTACAGTTACAGGCTATAGAAGCTATTTTTGATATATGTGAAGATGATGAAACAAGTGTAAGTGTTTTAATATTTGCAATTGTTCTTTAAACAGCTTTTTTTGTAGATTCGAATTGCAGCAATGAAAACATTACCTTCGTTATGCAAAGAAAATAAGGAACACATAGGAAAAGTAGCTTACATTTTGGCACAACTACTTCAACTTGATGATCCTCAAGAGTACAATGTTGCAAGTAATGCGCTTATTCAAATTCTACAGGAAGAGCCAACAACAGTTATCAAAAATATATTTAAACAGATTCATGATGACAATAGTGTTCGAGACAAATGTATAAAATTCTTAGTGACCAAAGTAAAGTCTTTAGACAAAACCATAATAACTAATGAAATAGAAGACTTAATTATAGCAGAATGTAAAAAAGTTTTGCAGGTATTTCAATTTAATAATTTCTTTTTATATTTAAAGTTTACATGTTCATTTCAAGGACACAACAGCTGAAGAATTTGTAATGTTGATACCATATTTATCAACAACAAAAGCAGCTAGTACAATAGTTGGCCAACAAGAACTTATAAATATGGTATTAGATCAATTGGAATTAGATGGTGAATTCGATGTTCTTGATAAAGATAATAATAATAATGTAGACAAACTCATTACTTGTATTAAATTTATCCTGCCATTCTTTTCGGTGAGTAAAATTTTTTGATGTCAATTTCACAGTACTTTATAAATTTCATTTTAGACAAAAATAGAATCTACGAAGCTCGTAAAGTATATTTGCTATCAAGTTCTACCACATTGGGAAAGTATAAAAAAACAGCCACAGGGAAATCTGTATCAACTTGCCATATTAAGACAACTTGCTGAATTGTCAACGTATTGTGGAAAACTCGACAATCCATCTCTGCATGTGGTCCAAATTTTTGACAAACTAAAGGTACATTTTGTAAACTATCAGCATTGTTTTTCTAATTTTACAATGTTTCTTAGATGTATATGCCACCCCCTCCAGAGGACACATCTCTTGTTACAATACCTCATCTAGAATTCTCATTCGTCGAATCCTTATTATATGCGTTTCATCGTTTGGCCCGTCAATGCCCCGACTTTCTCACACATGACGCCCAAGTTTTAAAAGACTTTCGTGCTAGACTAATGTATTTCTCCAGGGGAGTGCAAGGCTGCAGTCGGGCATTAAACAATTTGGATAAGGAAAAAACTTATACACCAGAGGAGATCAAGACCCAGCAAATATCACCGAAACTTTTCAGTAATATAAATAGCCTTATCAAGGATTTATTTTACCAACCTCCAATGTACAAATGCAATGTGGTTTTGTCATTTAAAACTGAGGACTCGACAACAACAAAGGTACATTTCGATATCACTCTGTTTTGTATGGTCGTCTTAATATGTTTTGTTTGTCGCAGAGGCCTATAGAAACTAGTACCACGGCTCAAAAAAGACATGTTCCTATTACTTTCGAAAGTAATGGATCTGGCCCAGCTACTACCAAGCAAACTCGGAGTACAAGAACTGGGGATAATATAAAATTGTACACGCCACCTAGTGGAAAATTTAGCAATAGTTTCCAAACTTATGGTAAGTGTCTTTGATGTTTGTCTATAGTAAGTATTCGCTGAATATTTTCTCTTAATGCTCCTTTAAAATTAATCGTTATGATCAAATGTTTTTAATAAGTTTATATAGTGTTTTCACACATTAATATCGTCAACTCTTTTTCGATAAGTAGACAAACCTAGAGGACGATACGGTAGCCGAGGACGTGGATCCAGAGGACGAGGCTTGGGACGAGGCTGGAGAAATTAATATTTCTTTTAAACATCTCTAATTGTGTAACAAACTGATTCATTTTGTATTATAGAAAACTTATTAAGAATACATTCTAATACTAATTTTTTTTCTTTTATGTTAACGGTAAATGGTAAAATACAATGCTACCAAGCCGCAGATTGATTTCCTGTTTGACTTTAATAATTTCAATTTTGTAAAAAAAATGTAATTGTATTTTTACCACACAATAATTATATAGTGTATAAAGAAATGCTTCTTTTTCTTTGATATAACTGAACGATTTGGAAAAAATATAACAATGTTTATGCTAGTTCGGCCACAATTATGACTATTTAATTTATTAACCTAACTTCATCAAGAACTTGAACATAGAAGTGTATATTCTCTAAAAAAAAGAGAAACTACTTGAGAAGCGATGAGTAATAACTAGAGTGGCGACGAAAGTGGCAATACCATAGGCGGTACGGTAGAACGGGCAATTGGTGCGCAGTGAATGAGATCATTCACATCAAATACAATACGGTTCATGGTTAGTGTTTATAATAACTTCACACAAACATGTCGCGAAAGTCTGTGCCGTTTGCTACGTCGGTTAGAAAATACATAGCAGAATTTCCCGATTTAAAGTATGATGGATGTCAAGTATTGTGTTTGGTTTGTAATAAGCGACTTATAATACGGAAGAAAGACAATTGTAAAAAACATGTGAACAGTGCAATACATAAACTGAACAAAAGAAATGAAATACCTTATGCAACATTCCTTTATGATTTTTTATTTATGTTGACTGCATGTAATTTGCCGCTTCGTTTAATCAGCAAACGCCCTTTTCAAGTGTTCCGGAATAAATATCTGCCAAATTATAAATTACCTGCAAGAAGAACTTTACAGAAACATTTGCCGCGTTTAAGAGAGAGGCTTGAAAATATAGCAAGAAGAGAATTGCATAATAAAAATGTGTGGATTACTGTAGATGAGACTACTGATTTAAAAAAAAATAGTATAATAAACGTAATCGTACGTATTTTATCAGCCAACACATTTTCACAGCCCTATTTGTTAGCCTGTAAACGTATACAAGCATGTACTGCGGCAAATATTCGGCAAATAATAATGAACACCTTAAAGAAATTTCACATTCATAGTACTCAAGTCTGCATGCTTGTAACAGATGGTGCTGCTACTATGTTACTACTCGGACGTTTACTAAAAGTAACTTTTCCTAAATTAATACACATAACTTGTGTACTCCATGCTCTTCATTTAGTTGCTGAAAATGTTAGAAGTAGTTATAAAAACGTTGATCATTTGATTGGATCCACTAAACAAGTGTTTCTTAAATCCCCTAAACGACTTAAAGAATTTCATAAAACTTGTCCAGATATTTCGGAACCACCGGAACCCATTCTTACACGATGGGGCACGTGGCTAAATGCAGCTTTTTATTACCATAAGAATTTTCACAAAGTTAAATCCGTTATATCAAAATTTAGGCCAACCGAATCCCAAGCAATCAGAGACAGTCAACATCAATTTGAAAATCCCCAAATTCTGGAAGATCTGGATACAATATATAACAATTACCATCCATTAGTAGAAGCAATTACAAAACTTCAAAACGAAAACGATTCGCTGCCCTTAGACGCATCACTATGCATAGTGCAAAATGTGACCGCTCATTTGCATAGTTTAACTGACGCTGCTGGTGTACGAGCTCATCAAAAATTATTAAGTGTTTTAAAAAAAAATCCGGACTTGCATGTTTTACGAACTATTTATGACAAATGTGCAAATAGTGAGCCCTGGAATGATTTTGAACAACAGCTTCTTTCTGCCAAAATTACATCAATAGACGCCGAACGATTTTTTTCTCTATACAAAAACATTTTCTCGTCGCGAAGGACGTCATTTACAGAAGCAACCGTAGAGACGTATGCAATGATGCAGATGTACAGTTACTTCCACAACACATTACCAGGGTTATGAAATTACATATTACTAGGTAAGCACTAATTGTGTAAGAATAAGTCTAGAAACGGCACTGCTACGGACACTTTCGCCGCAGTTTATAATTTACACTTAAACACCAACCGTGAACCGTATTGTATTTGATGTGAATGATCTCATTCACTGCGCACCAATTGCCCGTTCAACCGTACCGCCTATGTTATTGCCACTTTCGTAACCGCTCTAGTAATAACTTAAAACTTAAGGAATTTTTTTCCTGCAAAATTTCAAGGAATTTCCCCAAAAAAATCTTTTGTAAAGATTTGCCAGGAATCTTCTTCTGGGCTTCCGGGCTGAAACCGCGTCATTGGTATAACTCCCGACGTTTCGTACCTACTCGTATGGGACATCTCTAGGGTTCAACTACTGCTACTGTCTGTCGAATTAAAACTCAGTTTCAGTGCGGCGTAGTTCCAGCCCAGAAGAAGAAAGTATGGACCACGACCGCGGAAGTCTACGTGTCAGATTTGTTAGGAATTTTGACCAAAATTTCCTTAACTAAAAAAAATCTTAGAAATGTATCAGAACATTTCTATGATTTTTTAATGAAAGCCAAAATTTAAACAAATTTCTAGAAATCTAGCCTAAAAATTTTTGCAAGAATTATTACCAAACTTTTCAGGGAACACTTTCCTAGAAAAATTCCAAATTATCCAGAAATTTTTTAAAATTCCAGGAACTTTTCATATAATCTCCGATTTGGAAAAATTCCCAGAATTATCTTCTAAAAGTTCCTAGAAATTGATCTCAAAAATTTCTCGAATTTTTTTAAGAGCATGTCTAAGAAACTTTCTTAAAAATTTTTCAAGAATTTTAGTCAAAACTTCTGAGAATACTTTCCTGGAACGATTCTGAATTTTACAGAAATTTTTTTAAATTCCAGGAATTTTTTTTAAAATCCCCCTACAATTTTATGTCAAAAAATTTCTCAATGAAGCCTTTCAAAATTTTTTTTACAAAGCAATTTCTCGGAATTTTTTTTAGAAAAGTTTCAGGACTTTAAAAAATTCTTTGGATTTTAGAAAAATTTTCCAAGGAGGTTTTTTAATAGTTTTCGAAATTGTTTTCTAAAAACTTATGTAATTTTTTTTTTTAAAAATTTTAAAAAAAAATCAGGTTTATATGTTATTCCTTCTTGCGGTTATATACTACCAGAACAAGACAGCATTTTTTCGCCTTGCAAGAAATAAAAAATAGGTAAGTGTGATTTATTGAAACAGTAATGACCTACCTTGTCAAATTGTTAAGTATACCATAAAGCAAGAAAAAGTTAAAGTGACAAATAGTATATAAAATTACATAGCAAAATAAGAAGTGTAAATGGGATCGATAAAAAATGTTTAAAACTTCACAGAACGCGTTTTTCTGCCATATACAACACATTAAAATTTTATGTTAAAATATTCGTCAATAGAATATATTACAGATTTTGTAAACAACTCCTGTGTTACCTCTTAATCTGCGATCTATTTAATTTCTGTATATAATTGGCAGATGATTGTATAATTTGGAGTATATGGCTTTATATATAACTTTGAGAAAGGCCCAATTTATGAAACAATAATTTATCTAAAACTAAAGATTATGATAATCTCCATAAGTAAACCTGTTTTTCAAACAATTTTTACAAATAATATATTTACCTTTGGAAATAGCTTTTTGTCTTTACGATTTCATTTAAGAATTTTTTTTTAATTTTGACATATTGTTAATAACAAAACCTTAATAGTTTAAACGATCTCAATTCAATAAATATGCGTATTTTTCAATTTTAAATGAATAATTTAATATTACCACAACAAAGACACCGCCGATTTCGTTTTTTTGTCATTCTGCTCTTCGGTAAATATAATTGAAAATATTAAAGGGGAAGTACTGTGATCGTGCTTTATGTCTATCCGAGAATTATAAATGTTATAAAATACAGAATTCGTTGCTGGTAAATTACCTATCTTCATGAAAACCTTTTGCGTTGTTTCAAAACCAGCACGCCACTGACATCTCACGGAGAAACTAGAGAGGTAATCGAAAAAGGGTTGCTCCGTGAGATGTCGGTAAAGTCCCGTTTTTGACGTATTATTTCGACGGAAATTTTGATCGGTTATTGCAACTTAATCAGTTATTAATCCTTTTTGCATATTAAAAACATGGTGCACTTATCAAAGACATATTACTTGTAGGTTACAAATTGCTTTTAATCTTTTTATTCCAAAAAAATTCTGGCGTTTTTTTACTGTTTCTGTATTTAAATATAAAAACATCTAAACAGTGGTAATAACATTGTTATTTATTAAAATATAGATGATTATAGACTAAATTTGTAATAAATATTGCAAAAAAGAAAACTAAACAGGTTCTTGCATGCTGAATTAAATATACATAATAAATAAGTAGAATTTTTATTTAACATTTAAAAGAATCTTGGATAGATACAAGCAAGAGGTTAACAATCATAAACCAATTTTTTTAAATGCGAATAAGGCTTTGAAAACATTACATAAATATATTTAAGTTAGCATATAAAAATGTAGATGATAAACTATAGGATTGATATCTATAAAATCTGAGTCAATAAAACCTCCTTTAATTAAAAAAATAGGAGATAACAGTACTTGCAAAAAATCTTTTTTATAAATTGTAGTCGAAGAAATGAATGTTGTTTTAAAAATATTATGTAGTAACTCTTATAAGGGAAGAAATTCTAAGTTTGGCCAGCAAGCATGTGAAAAAAAAAGATTCAATAGATCAACCAACTACAATAAACTGAATCAAACACAAAGCCAGATCAAAAATATGATAATTCCATGGTGCTATAATGTAGATACCGTTGTGTCATATTATTACCAACATCTACTAAAATTACAATCAAAAATTTTAAATGAAAAATCGAAAGTAGTTTTCTTAAAAATATATTTTAAAATTAAGGCATATCATCAATAATTTTACACATAATCCTATCTAATACATAACACGGATCGCTATTTATATCATCTTTCGATGCATTTTCTTTATTAACAAGTAAATCAGTCTCAATCATCAGTTTGGAATCGATCTCCATTGGTTCAGGCAGATTCTGTAAGGCTTGTTGTAAAATTTCTTGCACTTTATCTAAATGTTTCTGAAATCTACTGGCAGTTTCTAATCTTTCACGACGTTGTAATTCCATCATCACTCGTAAAGTTTCTCGTGCTTGATGCGGTCTGAACTCGTTTAGTAAATGATGGATGTGGATAAAGAGTAAACTTAAATCTTCTACTTTTTCGGCACGCCTTGGAGAATCTGGACAATGTACCAATAAATCCAACAAGTCCAGAAAATTAACAAGCAAAGATTGGTTTAATTTTTTAAGTTCTCTTCTTCTGTCAAAATGCAGTGGATATAAACGTTTAATACCCTATGAAAAAAAAAGGTACTGTAGATAAATATCATAAAGTTTAACTATGCATACTTGACTTTCTAGAGGCCTTATTATATTTTCTTCTGTATTAAATGAATTTCCAAACATATGATATGTGTCATGTATTGGTGGTGGAGGCCTTGGTGCTCTACCTCTTCGAATCATATCATCTGAATATTGATTAATGTATTGCATTGGTGGAAGAGGTAGTGAACTGACTTGAATGGGCTCTGATGATGCCATTGTAGTTAATATAAATTTTCGATATCTCTCAATTCCTATAGCTTTACAAGCCTTAGTAATGTTAATTATTACACTTAAGTACTAATATATCAACCTGAAACCCAAAGGATTTCTTTTCAAAACTTTGTCTATATTCTCTTCTTCAATTTCAACTAAAATAAATTGAAAATGACATATTGAGATGTATCTCTGCCATTCATAATTTTTATATACTAAGAGACAATTTCACTTCTATTTAAAGACTGTAGGGAAATTTTATCTGGAAACTAACATAAACTTTAATATCTAGGGAAGTTTTCTCTATACTCTGACCTAAACTTCATAGTTTATGATACATGTATTTTTCCAAATAGTGAGTACTTCTAATGGATTGAGTAGCATACATATTTTTACTTCGTACTTTTTTTTCAAGATATTCAATGAATTGGGATAGTTTCTTTCAACACCTTTCTTCAGAAAATTTTATCCCTCAGTAATATTTCATTTAAACAATTTATTGTTGGTATTTCTTTGACAATTCAAACTTAGTTTGTAATTATATCTCTCTTCAGTCTTTTACTTTCGAGAGGCATACCAAAACAAATTAAGTAAGTAAATATCTTCCTAATTTTTTGTCATCCTTAAATATTATTAATATATTTTTAATTTTTCTCATTATTATTATCCAGAAGCACTTATTTCTGATAATATTATCATGTCATTGTAGTAAATTTACATTCTAACCTATAATTTACTTTTGTGTTTTGCTTAAAAGTGTAATTTACTTTCCTGTTCCAGAATGTTGATGCCCAAGAGAAATAGAGTCGCTATTTAAGAATATTTGTTTAAAGAAGGTGTTATGGTAGCGAAAAAAGACTATCACGCTCCCAAACACCCTGAATTAGAAAATATTCCAAACTTACAAGTAATTAAGGCCTTACAATCACTCAAATCAAGAGGATATGTAAAAGAACAGTTTGCGTGGAGGCATTTTTATTGGTATGTAAAGTCCATATGTATAAATAATAAATTTTATTTGTTAAAATAATTCAGGTATTTGACTAATGAAGGTATTGAATATTTGAGAACATACCTTCATTTACCTGCAGAAATTGTGCCTGCATCTCTTAAGAGACAAATGAGATTAGAAACGGCAAGACCTAGAGGTGCTGCCGCCGTACGGTCAGAAACATCTAAACCAGCTGAAGATCGTGCAGGATACAGAAGAGCACCAGGTGGTGCAGGAGGTCCAGATAAAAAAGCAGATGTTGGTGCTGGTACTGCTGATGTTGAATTTAGAGGAGGTTATGGAAGAGGAAGGCCGCAATAATTATAATTTTGTATATAATTAACGATCAATAAATAGTTGATCAAATGCTTTGTTTTACTGTATTTAAATTAAAAATTTTAATTTTAATTGCTCTATATTTCCCAGTAATTAAAATGTAAAGATTAAGATTTTTAAGAATGGAATATTTTTAAATTTGAATGAGGAAAGTTAATTATCAAATGCTGTTATTGTTTCACTGAAATATACCTAGGAAGTAAATTAGTTAGTTATTAAAAAAACATTTCAAACTTTACAAATGCAATTGTATTTTGAATAAACTTGCTATGTATACCAAAAATACTATTTTTCGTTGAGCCCAAGTTTTTAGGACTGGTTTCTATAAAATAATATTGTGTGACCAGCTTTTTTAATACCATTATTTGGCTAATTGCACTATTACAACTGTAAAATATTAAATTTTGGTGAACTAAAATTAAATTTTTGATTAAAAATGAAAGAAAAAAATATCGATGAATTATATTAGAAACAATTAAATCTTAACGAAAATTATAACAAAGCTCATACTTTTATTTGATTTTCTACATCTTTTTTTAAATATAAATAGATTTTCGTTTTTAAAAATATTACAACAATATAACCTCGATAAAGTAACTAAAACCGCAAATAAGTTAAGGTTATGTATAGCTGTTAATTTTTACTTGTTTTAACATAAGTTTGAAATAAAGCAAAATGGGCCAAAATCCGAGTACCCAAATGCAAGACTTTGTTCCTACTTCTTTTGCAAAAGCGTTATCTGACGAAACAGGTTCTTTGATAACTGATGAAATATTTGATTTAAATTACGACGAATTTACCGAAAAATTAGGAGAATTAAATAAACTGTAAAAAAAATTTCGAAAATACTATAACTTAATAAAATTTCGTTCATAATTTTTTTATAGATCTCGAAAATACTTGGATACCAGTGGCAAACAATTATTTTTTGCAGTTAAGAAAGGTACAGATTCTACGGTATTTTGGAAAGCTTCGGTCCAAATAGCATGTGTAAAAATTGATCCAGAGACGAATGCCCTGAACACCTATAGACTTTTAAATCTTAGAGAATTTTTACAAGTTTTTAAAACCTTAAAATGTCAATATTCAGCTGCGCAGCAAAGTGAGAAGTAGGTTTTACCAAAAAATTTATATTTATAATCTACATACTTGTTTAATTTCAGTGCGAAAGTATCTACATCTACTGTATTTAAAAATTTAAATGACATGACGAGTGATGATAATGTTGGTTTAGATCCGAAAACAGTATGTTGTATATGTTTTGACAGAGAGACGGAAGTATTATTACCTTGTACACATAGTTATTGTTTGGTATGCATTGAAGAATGGTAAGTTTAACGTGTGTTGTTGCTTTATTTACTTTCAATGGAATACATTGGTATTTATAAAATTAAGTTTTGTTTAGATATACTTAAATATTCCTTATTATATTTTTCTTTTGTATCAAAAAGGAATGAAGATCATGATACATGTCCTATATGTCGTGAAAGTCTGCAGAGCACAGACGATACGTGGGTCTTATCAGAAGTTCCAAAAGCTGAAGAGATAACAGAGGAAATACGAAAAACTCTTATGAATTTAACAGATTCCAAGCCACAACCATGCTCTCCTTCTTAAATGTTCCCATGTAACTCAACTGGAGTAAGATAATACATCCTGTAAAACTGTATTTTTATAATTATCTTTAAGCCCTGAAATTTTGTAATTAAACTTTTTTCGTTTAATTTGTTGAAAATTTTAAAATGCTGTGATATTTTTTGGAAATTCTAGTTTTACTTATACGTAAAATTTATGATTAAAAATACTTTTTTTGCCATATACCTGATTATTTCATGTAATATTCTAATATTTAGAAAAATATGTCACGTAAACATGAATAGGTTACCAACATTAGAATAACTTTTTAGTATTTAAAAATTTCAATATAACGCTACGCAATAACATAGTACTTTTGAAAATCGAAGCAAATATTCTAAAGATTTAAAAAATATAAAGTTGATCCAAATTGAAATATTATCACACAAGAAGAATGGAGCAACTACTCAAACATATATTTGTATTTAATATTTGAACATGAATTTAGGATTTGGTCTTATGATGACATTATTTTTGTTATAATTACTTGTAGAACCTATCTGTAGAAGTAATATTTGGAGTAAATGTACAAATAGGAGGTAAAAGTTTCTTTTTAAATTATCTTAAAACCACTTTCTTCATCTTGGTTTCCGTGCTGGAACCACGTCTTCGATAATTCTGTTACCGACGTTTCGTCACCACTTGTATGAGACATTTACTGCTATCATTGTTGCACTGAGACTGCTGTGAGCCTGTAGTGGATGGGTTTATATAGGGATATTGGTCATGGATCAGTGGAGGGTTAAGATTATGGTTGAATTGTTTGGAGATACAGGATTGGCCAGGCGTTATGTAGAGGACAAACATAAGGGTTTAGACTATTGAGGTGTTTAGAGATCTTTAGGCCATAGTAATGACTAGTGACGGACAGGATTCTAGTAGAATTAAACTGGACATAGTCGGTGAAGCCTTGTGTATAAGGTAGATGGGCTATAGAGAGGGAGGATGATGTATGGTGAGTATTGGATTGTGGAACTCTAGATCTATGGTCTGTTGAATATCTGTGATGTAATTTCTGGGGTAAAGAATTTTGGTTAAATAAGTTGAGAGCTCTTTTGAACGGGATGAGAATGGGAAAGGGCATTTAAATACTGATCAGTGTGTGTGTGGATTTGCGGTAAACTGAATGTTCTGGTGAACCAGAATTATTAAAAAATTCTCAGTTCAAGCCTGAAAGCCAAGATGAAGAAAGTATGGACAACGACCACGGAAATCTACGAGCCAGATTATTTTAAAACTATTTTACTTTTACTATATTTTATCAAAGAAAATAAATAAATTATAAAGGAATTGTAAAGGTTTAACATATTTTGTAAGGGAATTGTTTGGATTTGTGAACTAAATTAGAAATAGTTAGCTACAGAAAATTATCCATTCAATAATTAATTGCAATACGATAGGCTAAGAAATCAATCATATAAAATTAATTTTTAAATGCGCTTTCTTCCTTTATTGTAAATTCTGAAACACCTTAACTTAAACTACCTGATTTCTTTCCAGTTCTTGTACCTTATTGTGTTATCAGTTTACCTCATCTAGTTCTTTCAGTTATTCATGTCAAGTACTCAATTTATAAAGTATAAAATAACTTCCTGACTAATAAGCAATAAAATGCTGTTCGCAATGCAATTTTTGACACCATCTTCGAGAATAATTTAAGTTAATATTGGATCTCGGAATAGATATTCAGTAAGAGATGGAATTAATCACCAAATGTATTTTAATGTTTGTACAGAGTATTTTATATAAAGGATTTCGATCTGTTGTGCCAGGACAAATGAGAAGCCTGGTAATAAGGTATCTTTACGATGGATAATATTCCAAAATTTATTTCTTTTCTTTGATTTTAAGTTTATGTTTTATGAAACTTAAAATGGTAAATTATAGGTCTTAGGATGAAAGCCCATTGTACAAGATAGGCAAATTCGGCGCATTTATATAATCATTACGATAGAATATTGATTAAATACATTAACGAAACAGAACATAACCTGTACATATACATAACCTTACAAATAATGTAAAACCTTTCTATATAATGAACAAAAAGAAAATTTTTTTTATTAAGGTTAATAGACTGCTTGTACATCGCGTGACAATACATATTGGGCTGTATAATTGTTATTTTTTTTATAATTATTTGGCGATGCTGAATATTATTCTATTTCTGTGTACAAGTGTTGCATATGTTGATTGTTAATCTATTTGTGCCGTGTATCATTATTTGAGTAATTAATTTTTTCTTGGATGAGAGAATAAATAAAAATATTAAGTGTTACAAAAATTGCAAGTTCTCGATTATGATCCAAGAATAATTGAAGTTGAAATTGTTGCCGTTTCGTTAAAAGTATTGAAATCGGTAATAACTAATAACTTATGACAAAATATAAGTGCGTCCGACTTAGCTCACATATAGAACTAATAGATTAAAGTCTATATTTATGTTAATCAAGTTGTTTAGTTTTATTTATGTAAAAATGTATGTTATTATCTATTTTTTAAAAAACTTTTTTTTACAAAATATTGTTACACAACTAAAAAATATTTTTATCTTAGTAAGTACTAAGTGTCAATAAATATTTGAAATGTATATGTAACGTTGCTGAATAAATGTTTTTATTAATGTTAGTGCTTTACTTCTAACTACAAGGGAAAATAGTAGTCCACCACCTTAACGCATGTACAGGGTGCGGCGCCAAAATCCGGACAGAATACACTTTGAAATTACCACCCTTCTATACCACCGGTAGATGTTGCGATTGGCGTTCAAATAGCTTGACTCATGTACTAAACTATCAACCTTGAAACGCAATGTTGAAACCATGTGCGGAGTATAACCGAAGAGCCGCGATTATCGAAAGTGTTCGCGCTGGACACTCGGCGACGGAAATTATTCAGTTCTTCGAGTACCCGAGATCGACTGTGTATGATGCAAAGTACAATGAGTCGGAGAAGATAAGCGAAGGTTTTGCAACACCGGCGAAGAAAATCCACTCGAAGAAACGCCTTATCAACACGTCCGACGTTATTCAACGGCTCAGAATCTGATTTTTGAGAATCCAGGGTAGTCGATCCGAAAATTGTTGTTGGTGTGAGCGAGAAAACTACATGTCGAATCGTCGAGGAGGACCTCCGCTACAAGTCTTACACAATTAAAGTGAGGCAGATGCTTTTCGAAGCCGCTAAGACAAAGCGAGTTGAACGCTGCGACCTTCTTCCTGTGTTCCTTAAGAAACAATGTTGCCGGACTCAGGTTTTTTCTGACGAGAAAATTTTTACTGTGAATGCGAAAATCAATCGAAGGAATGACCATTAGCTCGCCCACGACCCTGAAGGTGTTCTCATTATTGCAAAAAAAAAATCCAGTGAATGTTTACGTTTTAGGTGTTGTATCCAGTGAGAGTGATGTCATGCTATCACATTTTTTTTAACAAAGGGGGAAAACGTCACAAAAGAAGTTTTTTTGCGTGTTCTGACAAATGTAGTGAAGTCGTGTCGTCTGGTAAGCTGTAAATTTTCCAGCAGGATAGTGCACCCGCCGACACAAGTCACTTGGTGCAAAATTAGTTGTTGGACAACGTTGACATGTTTTGGTCGAAAGAATTCTGGTGTCCCAACAGCCCAGATTTGAATCCATTAAACTTCTATGTATGGAGAGTATTTGAAAGGGTCACGAACTAGTCCAGACATCCAAACGTCACATCATTGAGAGCCGCTATTGAAAACGGAGATGATCATTCAAGCAAGCAGGAGATATATTGAATAAATGTATTCTTTATGGCTTTACAAACAATGTGGTTAACAAAATTTTGTAAAACTTTTCGTTTTTGTAATAAAAAATATGATTTGTCCGGATTTTGGCGCCGCACCTTGTAATAATTGGAATTCATGTTAGAAATAATTAATACGCAGTTTTGTTTATGGAACCCCATTCATTCACCCTTAATAGCGTATTAGTAGCCATTAAGATCATATTAACATCCTACAAAAGATCTGTATTCATAGTCGCATTTTTATGACTCAAAGTAGTAGTGTTTGTGATGTTTAAGCTGTGGCAATAGCGGAATTATTTGGACATGCGTATACAAAAAAAAAAAAGGAATTTTGTTTAGTCACTTACCTTTTAAATTTATGGTTATAGTATTATAGTTGATACCGTTATTTATTTGTGAGTATATTCTTACTCGACAATCTATTATTGCACAACTTAAATGGACGTACCAAAATAAATTCACGATTTTAGTTAGGTTAACTTTAGTACTGAAAATAAATAACTACGAGGGAGCGTTTTTATATTCGCGGGTTGTAGAGGGGTGAGTAAGCGCATTGGGGGCGTGGCCTGTGCAGCGACTCATGATTAGTATAAATACGAAGTTTCATTGTTATTAGACAGTTAGTCTTTGAGCTATCGTCAACCAAGTAACATAATCAGGAGTGAAAAGTGAAATATGGAAAAAATCGAATATCGTGCCGTTATAAAGTTCCTTACCAGGCAAGGAAAATCAGTCGCGACCATAATGAATGAGATGTCATTGGTTTACGGCGACTCTTGTCCAGGAAAAACCATGGTGTACAAGTGGCATAGTTTATTTAAACAAGGAAGGGAATCCCTTGAAGACGACCCGAGGCCGGGCAGGAGCATTGAGGTGACCACGCCAGCACTTATCCAAAAAGTTGAACAAATTGTACTCGAAGATGCTCGACTAAAGAAGAAACAACTCGCAGAAATGGTTGGAGTATCCGATACAACAATTTTTAAAATCCTACACGATCATCTCGGCATGTCTAAGGTCAGCGCCGCCGCAAAAACAACAGCGCGTAGAGTGTTCGCGTGCATTTTTGAACCTCTGTAATGAAGACAAGGATGGTGTATTGAGTGGAATTGTTACTGGAGACGAAACTTGGGTGCATCATTATGAACCTGAGTCCAAACAAGACTCCATGCAGTGGCATAAAAAGGGCACAGCACCTCCCAAGAAATATAAAGTGTCACAATCAGCTGGGAAACTCATGGCAACGGTATTTTGGGACTCGGAAGGAATATTGTGGATTGATTATAAAGATAAAGGTGTTTCTATAACCGGAGAATATTACGCTTCAATATTAGAGCGACTAAAAGAAGCCATTAAAGAGAAAAGACGGGGAAAATTGACAAAAGGTGTTCTGCTTTTGCACGACAACGCGCCCGTCCACAAGAGCCGCGTTGCGTTAGCTGCCCTGCATAAGGTGGGCTTCGAAATTGTGAATCACCCACCCTACAGCCCAGACCTGGCCCCGAGTGATTATTACCTGTTTCCGAAAATGAAAAAAGAGCTGCGGGGTAAAAAATTTACTGCCGATGATGAAGTCAAGGAGGCAGTTTCGGCGTATTTTGCAGATAAAGAGAAATCATTTTTTTATGGGGGTATAAATAAATTAATTGAAAGATGTGAAAAATGTATCCGTCTTGCAGGTGAATATATTGAAAAAGAAAAATAATTTGTTTTTTTTATTTCCACCCCTTGTCCCCCATTCCGCGAATATAAAAACGCTCCCTCGTACGTTTACGATTTTAAATTACATGGCATATTGCTAATCAAATAAAAAACACACTTGGAAAGCAAATTTATATTTTCACTTTGTTTTCTTTGTGTTAGCATTAAAAAATATTTCACTGAAGCAATAACAAACGTATAAAAATCAAAGTTAATAAAACTTTTACATTATCACATATTACAGTCATACAAAATACATTTCTGGTCACATATATATGTATACCCATTCCCCTTGAATTACTCATTTATTATTACCTAAAATTAAATGCAATAAGTTGAACAGTCGAAATAATGTTCAGATGCATTAACTGGAATAAAATCTTATTTATTAGAACAAGTATAGGATTATTCCTGCCAAGACATTTTTTTCTCTTAATATTGAACCAATCAAATGGTCTGAATATCTCATAATGTTCACAAATACATCAAGTTTGTATTAGAATATGTACACTCTATATAATATATATAATAATATGTATAACATTTCATTTCCACACTCTAATATAGTATTTAAAATCGGTTTCTTTCGATAATTATACAAAAATATCAGTAGTCTAAATTATGCCGGTTCTGGGCCGTGAAATTGTGAACTATGTGTGAATGTGAACTAAATAAATATATTCGTTAATTTTAAATTATTTCACTTGGTTTTACCATAAATTTTATATGTTTGTTTTGAGAAATACGATTAGCATAATTTTTACTCGTTCACACTCAATATTACGTGAAAATCTTACGCAGATATAATTAAATCATTATTTAAGATCATTTTTACTACTTAAAACCAAAAGATGTTATGAAGATATTACGATTATTTTATTTATACATACATAGAAATCGTATACATATATTTATTTGCGACTTTTTCCCGACATTAATTTTATTTCTCACATTCAAAATTAGGTTGTTTCGAATTATTTAAATACATCAGTATTGATGAAATCTAATATCTTTACAAGTCATGTACGTTCTCCAACTCTATAGTTTTATATCTAGCGATCTATTAAAGTTATACCTATAGTAACCTTTCTGTAATTGTATTCATTCTATAATTCACGCAAACGCAGTCTCATTACAGTCACGACTTTGGTGATGTTAAATTTTGATATAGTATTATGTTGTGTTGATAATTAAAATGATGTCAACAGCTCCAGAATGGAATAATATCGTAAATTAAATTAAATATTACCTGCATTTTTTCGGAAGTTGGTTATTTTACTTCAACATTGTCTATTTGAATAGTACCTCAGTACTATTTCCCTTTTCTTTGTCAAAATATGGAAAACTTGATAATCATGAAGATAACTGAAAGCATTTAAAAAATATTGCCATTATGGTGTCAGAAGTTTCACAATCCGTTAGCAGAAATACAATAAATCATTCTGGTTTAGATAGAATAACATTTGAGGAATTAAGTTCTATATAAAGAGGGAAAATTAAATGCACATAAAAAACTATAAATATAGAATCTGGTTTAACAATTTCTTATAGAGTATTTTGTCTCTATATTTTTTTGAGGTTATTGCAAAAGTCCTGAACAGCTTCTAAAGACAACTGGAAGTAAATTATGGCTTATAATTATTTTAAAAAGGTATGGTAGATTTTTATAGTAATTGTTTTACATTTTAAATGAAGGATGTAGATTGTCATATGCCAATATATGCGTAATTTGAAATATTAATAACATAATATTTTTTCGTATATTTATTAAATTCTGTGAACATTAATATTTATCATTACATTTACTCTTTATTTAGATTCTGATACAATTTATTCCAAAATCAAATAACTATGGAGACACCAGTTTTATTAATACCGTCAGCACTTTCTTTTACAGTTGTTAAATTAATAATTAAGAGACGTTGAAAAAATGTGAATGAATAAAAATGAAATTTTTAGTGATTTTATCGATAAATCTAAATTGGTGGTAAAATCGATGATTTCAAATTGAATTCCTTCACACTTTTACAGTCCAGAACCTGCGAATTATCTATAACATCGACTCTGTAAGTTAAAGAAAATATGTTTGCTTTCTTTATTTTTTTTTTAAGTAATATATAAAAATAACGACAAAAAACATAAAAACAATAAAATATTGAGTTACAGTACGTAAATATAAGACCCAGACTTTTTTAAAGATTAACTTTGAAAATTTGCGTCTCTATCCTAATTTTCTTTCTTCTCCTGTTCGGAAGTAGATGATGATAGCTGCTCTTCTTCCTTCTTCTCCTTTTCACCAGCGGCCTCCTCTTCCTCATCGGAATAATTTGTTGGGGCTTCGCCCGGCTTCAACAGACGACCCACCAAATCGTATTTTTCTATGAACAAAAAAGAACTTCAATAATTGAACGAAATTAACATTTTAATGTGGAAAGATGTTGAAGTAATATTTTAGTATTTCAATACAGCACAAAAAAGATAAGCACTCGAAATTAACTTAATTGAATCACAGCCAGTAATACCTGCATTAGCAGGGTTATCTAAAACTACAAACGTTTGCAGCTTAGTTACGATAGGATTTTGGGCGTACATTCATCAGATACTTTTAACTTTAAATCGTTTCAGTACCACATCCTTAAACTGTGGCAATCATGTTATGGGACACCAAGTATATCACAGATCATATGTGAAGGGTTTTTTTTTTGGAGGCGGAGAACTTTAACTTGGCAATAGTATTATTTGTAACAGCAGTCATGATTACTAACTTTTTCGTGCCTCAATTGCAAGGCATTAATGTTGCAGACATGTGGAGCAGGAAAGAAACATTTGACGAACGATTAATTTCACGAAATGAACCTGTTACTGGCCGCCTCATTCGTGTGATTTGACGCCATTAGATTATTTTCTATGGTGATATGTAAAGTTGCATGTCTACGCCGATAAACCTGAAACAATTGAGCACTTGGAAGCCAACATTCGACGCGCTTTTGTCGAAATACAGCCTGATTTATTGCGAAGTGTGTGTGAAAATTGTACCTCCGGAATACGCCATGTACGCGCCAGCCGCGGCGGCCACATGCCTCAAGTCATATTCAAACATTAATGCCATAAAATTATCTTTTAAATAAAGCCAATTTCATGGATATTAAAAACAGTTTTTTGTGTTTTGTTTCAATTTAAAGGTCTCTACCTTTTAAAAAGAACACCAATTACTTACTAGAAGGATCCCGTTCTATCGCGCTGATAAAAACTTATCACTCTACTAATATCGGAGTTTATTTTCGTTGTGAGATACCAGCATGAGATCAACTGGCTATAGGCAATCTTAAAAATTACAGTAAATGTTATAAAACACAAATAGAGTCATAATTTACTGAGTTAAGAAGTTAAAATCCACAAACTATCTTAGGTTAGGTTACAGAAATCTGTTAATTTCTGTGTTTTAATAAAGATATTGACAATACAACTTAATTCCTTGTATTACGACAAGACACACGAACTGTATCTAAAATATTTTATCACATTTTGAAAATACATAACATGATTAAAAATTATTCTTGCAAAATTTCAAGAAGTTGTAAATATATTGCATAGGCTATAATTATTACACTTTAATTAATTGACCATCTAATCAATCGTGGGAACCCATACAATCACTACTACATGTGCTTGAAATAATTGAATATCGATTGAGTGTGAATATAGACACTAGTAAATGTAACTATAAGAAAATGCGTCGATTACTGTACATTTCAAACATCAGAAGTTACATATATCGCCCAGTTTTCAAACTCAATAAAAGTCTAATCACTTTAACTTCCTTAAAAGGTTTTTGTAGTTTGATGTAATGTCACGTAATGTGATGTATGAATCCTTTTTAAACTTTCTAGAAATACTCTTTTCGACTGATAACGGAATTAGAACAGTTGATAAGTTTTTTTTTTAAATATGTAAACTAATTATAAATATGAAAATAACTCGTAATTACGACTGTATTACAGACAACATTGTAACATAATTACAATAGTAATTTAAGGAAAAAGAGATATATAACATTAGATAATTATAGTGTCACGATTGTTACTACTGAAATAGACACATTATAGCTTGAGGCTGCTTCGGAGATGGTAGAAGTCGTAAAATAATTAAAAACAAAAAAATATATACAAAACAGTGTACTTCGAAAGCCCTAAAACGATTTTTGTGTCAAAATTTATTTAACTTAATTTCGAGGAAACAAAGAAATTGAGAAACAATGTCAAAATGTGATTTTGAACTTTTAAAGGAATGGATACATTATTTCTAAAGTTTGAATGATTTTGCTACAAAAAGTAGTATAAGTTAACTTCAAAGTTTACCATTCGTAGGTAAATTTTAATGGAGATTGTGTTTTATTAAATAAATCAATTAAGGGATAACAAGCGCCTCCCTCTCTCGTCCACTATACTGAACGACAAAGCGTTCATTAATAACACAAATCTGCCTGACGATCCGTGATATCGGTGAAACATATGTAGTAGATAGGGTGTTATTAATAATAGAATGATTCCTTTTAACAAATCAATTAAGGTTAATATAACCCTTAAGTTGCCATCATCAGTAGATAATTAATTAATCACAGTGTGGCACTTGGAATCACGGCAAAATCCGCCGACTTTCGACGGTTTATGTCTAGTAGGGACTTTTGTGAGGATTTTGCCGTGATTTTAGGTGTGCACCGTGATTGTGCACGGTGCACCGTGAATCAAGTGTAATGCAAAAAGGGCGTTGAAACTGTATTTTTGCCTTTCCTAAACTCACTAAATGAAGAAGGGCTATGCATTTTCATGCAGTATGAAACACCGTGCCCTACAACAATATTGATATAAAAAATCCGTTTTAAAAGCGTAAGATAGTCTTTTGTATGTATGAAGCATGTTGAAAAACTCATCCCTGGACCAAACAAAACACTTCTAAAACATAGACATTGGCAAGAAGATACAAAGCTGCAAGGAGTTGTAAGAATTTGCACTTTCTGTATGCCAGATAGAATTAGTGCAGTCATTAAACAAAATATTAATGTAATATCCTCTATAAAGCATAAATAAACATTTTGTATTAGTAACATGTGTCTGTTTTTGTTTTATTTCTGATAATTTTGAAAAAACACCAATATCAGGTGACTAATTTATTTGCAAGGGTATTGTATTAAATAGTGCTCGGAACATCCTGTAAATATTATTATATTCTCTACAAGCAATTTTATAAATCTTTTTACTTCTCATTGTCTATTAATTTAATAAGAAAAAAATGCCCTTGTCCCACTGATTACAAAAAAAAATTTCCCAGTATTTTACAGTAAATTATTTGCCTTCTCTCAAACCTTGAAATAATAAGAAAAGATAAATACGAAACCGTGCCTTTATTTAATGTTAGACTGTCGTATCAACAGATGACCAGATTACATATAAAATAATTGATAAGATATAAGACTTAGATAAATATTCCACAATATACTGCTCAGTTTGATATTTCAAAACCATGCCTTAATTAAATATGCTTAAATTAAACGCATCTCGTACCGTATGTATCATTTTAAACGATAGAAAACGATTAATTGTAATTTTATAGGGGGGTAAAACGATTTGTTTTAATTTATGTTATTGAAGAAAATAATCTTAGCAGTTAGTTTAAATCACAATGACCTTCTTACGAAGACGTCGTATTGAATTATGTGGATCGTCAAAACAATAAAACTAATTGTGGTCAGTGTACGGTATTTTTACCATCGACATGGTCTTTGCTGCGAATGCAATCTTGTATTTCATCGCGGAAAGGGACGCAACCAATTGGAATTATAAGTAAAAGATAGAAGAATTGATCTTTTCAATATTTTCTCGTGAATATAATCACTTGCATCTACATTAGGTGTAATTGTTTCTCATTTTCTGACATTTTTTTTTTTTTGAATACTCGACTTTCCAATGGCCAACAGTTTTTATACGTAAATGTAGTAGACGATACATGAACATTTTCATATACACTACCGGTCATATTTATTTGCCCACTCTTGGTTTTAGCCAAAATTATTAAACTCTCAAATGTGTACTAAAAATTTATTTATTGTACCAATACAATAGTGTAAAATAAACATAAAGTAGTTACATTTTTCTTATATAAAAACTTTATCATTAATTATTATTAAATTTTGCTCTCATCAATGTGCTCAACTTTATTTTTGATAATTGCGGCACATAACCGCGGCATCCTTTCAATTAATTTTTGCAGTGTATCTTCTGTAATTTGTGCCCAGGCTTCTTGAAGTTGTTCCCACAGTACAGTGGTGGATGATAGAGCACGTTCTCGAACCTTCCGGCCCAATTCTTCCCAAAGAAGCTCTATTGGGTTCAGATCAGGACTTTGAGCTGGCCATACCATTATAGAGATTTGCCCTTGCTCTTCTAGTTGACGCAAGTAATCGCCACACAATCTAGAAGTGTGTTTCGGATCGTTGTCCTGTTGAAATACAAAGTTTTCACCAAGAATCCTTAGTCCTGAAGGAACAGCATTATTTTCTAAAATTTCCTTGTAGCCTTCTTTTCTTAGGATTCCCTCAATTTTGGCGAGATCGCCTACCGATCTTCCACCAAGACACCCCCAAATCATTACTGAACCTCCTCCATGTTTTACGGTAGGCGCAATACATTCTGGCAGTACTCTTTCTCCTGCGGATCTTCTTACGAATATTCGCCTTTTACTACCGTAATAATAACAATAACACAATATTGGTAATACCTTTCGGAAATGCAGGTAAAACTGTTAATACTGTAGGGATTAGCCTATGTAATATTTATGGTATTTTTCCAATTTATGATACCTTTACGATATATCATAAACAATTTAAGACTTTCGTAGAAATTTACATGAAATTACTTCCACTAATAATATTGTTGAATAATTATAATACAGATTTTTCGAAAGATAATCCGTATTTCAGGAAATACATAAAATTGGGGTGGGCAAATAAATATGACCGGTAGTGTATGTGAAATTAAAAAAATGTTTAGTATTACTTCCGTTGATCTTTGCTAAAATAAATGTAAACATTTGACTAAAACATTTTCTCACTATTCTCATAAATATTAATAGAATTAATAAAGCGATTTTTAGGCTCGTAATGTATTCAAATTGTTATTACGACTTATGTACCATTCTATAGAAATTCTGTTAAGATTAAATTTTGTGACTACATTTTACGAATTTGGTAACGCTGTGGAATGATTCAATAACTACATGACCCAATAAAGAAAACGCAAGTTTATTGGCTAAGAAAAAGTTTGATTTTTCAATCCTCCTACTCGCTTAACACGCTTATATCTGCGATACTACAAACTAGCAATGTCTTAATGGTAGATAGATGAATTGAAGTCCTTCTAATAGCTATTTACAACAACGATTACTCCAGAACTGGACGAAAATCTCTTTCTGCTAAACGGTCTCTTCAATTTTTGAAATAAATGACAATCACTGAGCGCGAAATTTGAAGAATATGACGAATGAAACCCAAATCCCAATTCATTTTTACACTATGGCGATAGCAGACTAGCTAGCCAATGCGTTGTTGTCCTAATAGAAAAACATTTTCTTTTTTGGCAAATGAGGGCGTTTCTCTTTTTATGTTGCCAGTATTTTTTTAAATCATCCGGAGCAGTAGCCGTTTCCGAATGTTACGACCACGTTTAAATTCAGAAACCTAGTTTTTAACAATTGAAAACGAAAAAATGAACTCTAATAGTGTCCGTGTTAAGCCTTCCCAATAGCAGTACATTATAGCTGTACAGTTGTTGTCCGCTGTTTATAAAATCATACTTTGGTGCACCATCAAGCACAGACCAATTGACGGATCGCCCTGTACTGTCATTATTTAACCTAATAACGGTTAGGCGTTGTGCCACGTAATTATCAAACTATTATATGTACGAGGGAGCGTTTTTATATTCGCGGAATGGGGGACAAGAGGTGGAAATAAAAAAAACAAATTATTTTTCATTTTCAATATATTCACCCGCAAGACGGATACATTTTTCACATCTTTCAATTAATTTATTTATACCCTCATAAAAAAATGATTTCTCTTTATCTGCAAAATACGCCGAAACTGCCTCCTTGACTTCATCATCGGCAGTAAATTTTTTACCCCGCAGCTCTTTTTTCATTTTCGGAAACAGGTAATAATCACTCGGGGCCAGGTCTGGGCTGTAGGGTGGGTGATTCACAATTTCGAAGCCCATCTTATGCAGGGCAGCTAACGCAACGCGGCTCTTGTGGACAGGCGCGTTGTCGTGCAAAAGCAGAACACCTTTTGTCAATTTTCCCCGTCTTTTCTCTTTAATGGTTTCTTTTAGTCGCTCTAATATTGAAGCGTAATATTCTCCGGTTATAGAAACACCTTTATCTTTATAATCAATCAACAATATTCCTTCCGAGTCCCAAAATACCGTTGCCATGAGTTTCCCAGCTGATTGTGACACTTTAAATTTCTTGGGAGGTGCTGTGCCCTTTTTATGCCACTGCATGGAGTCTTGTTTGGACTCAGGTTCATAATGATGAACCCAAGTTTCGTCTCCAGTAACAATTCCACTCAATACACCATCCTTGTCTTCATTACAGAGGTCCAAAAATGCACGCGAACACTCTACGCGCTGTTGTTTTTGCGGCGGCGTGAGCATTCTCGGCACCCATCTTGCGCTGACCTTAGACATGCCGAGATGATCGTGTAGGGTTTTAAAAATTGTTGTATCGGATACTCCAACCATTTCTGCGAGTTGTTTCTTCTTTAGTCGAGCATCTTCGAGTACAATTTGTTCAACTTTTTGGATAAGTGCTGTCGTGGTCACCTCAATGCTCCTGCCCGGCCTCGGGTCGTCTTCAAGGGATTCCCTTCCTTGTTTAAATAAACTATGCCACTTGTACACCATGGTTTTTCCTGGACAAGAGTCGCCGTAAACCAATGACATCTCATTCATTATGGTCGCGACTGATTTTCCTTGCCTGGTAAGGAACTTTATAACGGCACGATATTCGATTTTTTCCATATTTCACTTTTCACTCCTGATTATGTTACTTGGTTGACGATAGCTCAAAGACTAACTGTCTGATAACAACGAAACTTCGTATTTATACTAATCATGAGTCGCTGCACAGGCCACGCCCCCAATGCGCCTACTCACCCCTCTACAACCCGCTCATTCCGCGAATATAAAAACGCTCCCTCGTATTTTCCTACTCCCGGTATACAGATATTAAATATAAAAACTCAAAATCTGCTAATATTAGAAAAACATGTGCTTTTATTAGTTGAACTTTTATACTTTATAAAACACCGACTACATTTTACGATAACATCCAAAGATTAAATAATTGAAATAATTAGGGAAGGCAAGATTCAAATACTTGACCTTTAACATTTGTCTTTTTTCGTAAATAGTTCTTTCGTCATTTTGCTTTTGTTTTTGTCATGGAAAATGATAGCCCAATTACTTGCGTTGGATTAAAACACTGCATTGCACTTTAAGTTTGTTAGTAATATTATTTATTGTAAAAGTTTCCGTTATATTTGAACTATTTTATATAATAATTTTTTAATAAGTAATTATAAATAGTTCTTACTTTAAATTAAGTAATTTTGAATGTTGAATCTTGGGTGTGAATGAGAATTTTTAAATTTTGCAATGTAACTATACAATAGTTCTTAATTGAGAGTTCTAACGCGCTCAATATATTCGCGAGTCACTTTTTGACGTTACACCTAATGAATTTTACAAACATATTTTTTAAACATCACATTTACTAATCATGGCATTTGTTTGTGTATGTAAAGCTTGCATATACAGTCGCCGACAAAACACAAGTTGAAATCAGTAAATTATTATCAAATTATAGGTACAGTTGACAATTTTGAACTATTCAGAGAGAAGATGCGCTAATTGTACGACAATAAAAAAAATCCTGGACGTCTGGTTCGTAGACTTTCACAGTCGTTGTCCATTCTTTCTTCATCTTGGCTTTCGGGCTGGAAGCGCGTCTTTAAATATTGTCAAAGACGCTTCGTCACCATTTATATGGAAGCTCAATTGTTAAAGTCATATAAGTGGTGACGTTTTGCCACTGTTGCCACCGTTAAAAATACCTTTGATAAAATATTTGTAATTCAGTCTTGATACTTCCATTCATTTACTGATGCGACTTTCCTGTAGGCTCATTTATTGACTTAAATTTGTCCAATTTTGCCGTGCTTACTTTGAAGTTTTTATCGGCCGATTTTGTAGCAAGTTACAAAGGCTTTTGTTTAATTATAAGTCCAGGTACTGGCAAATTTGCATCTCTCGTTGCTCGAAAACGAAGTGTATGTAATCTAAAGCAAGCATAGGATACTCCAAAAGCCGTCTAGATCATAGAAACAATTTCTGATGCGGAAAATTTGACTCTTTCACTTCACCTCTCACGTTTGTAAAGGCTTGATAACACCGTCGCAACTTTCGAACTATCAAATCCTTCACTTTGCAAATCGAAAGAAGCCAACTTGGGTAATATTTTCAGCCTTTCACTATTTTATAACTTGTCACGCAGAGCCGTAATAAAATCAGTTTTAATCTTTGTTGAAAAGCACTCGTGCGAGGTGGGGCAATTATATAACGAGACTGCGCTCCTTCCATCGCGCAGGCGAGGCTGTAAATAGAACGTCATTGACTTTGATACTTCCTAAG
Source organism: Dermolepida albohirtum (assembly GCA_031893035.1). Classification (NCBI taxonomy): domain Eukaryota; kingdom Metazoa; phylum Arthropoda; class Insecta; order Coleoptera; family Scarabaeidae; genus Dermolepida; species Dermolepida albohirtum. Next base: position 271,153 of record JAVIWB010003091.1, read on the forward strand.
CAACAACCCGTAGTTTCGTCTCTCAGTCTGCTTTAGTTTACTTTCGAGTTTTAATTGTAGAGAGCACTATTACTTAGCAGTGCAGTAATAATAGTATATATAAAAATCGAGCTGCGAATTAACCTGAAATTCCTTGTCAAATTAAAAAATCCCCAACAGAATGTTTACAAATGTTAAAGGAGGTGTTAACGATAATATTATGTCACGTGCGTGAGTTTTTGAATGGTTCAAAGCACGAATGAGCAAGTTGTAATTGAAGCTAATGTTGATCGTTTTTTCTTTCGATATCAAGTGTGTTATCATGATTGGGTGCATGAGAGTCAAACCGTTAATCAGAAATACTACAAAGAAACCCTAATCAAGCTGAGGGAGAGAGTAAGGAAGAAAAGATCGGATTTGTGGAAGAACGACTGGTGTGCAACGCACCAGCTCACAATGCCTTATCTGTGAAGCAGTTTTTAATGGACAAGCGCATTGGTGTGCTTGATCATCCTCCGTATTGGCCGGATTTCACACTATGTGACTTCTAGATGTTCCCAAAAGTGAAAAGTGCATTAAAGGAAGCACATTTTCGCTCTCTCGAACATGTAAAAGCAAAAAACGACAGAGTTGTTGAAGAAGCTGACAACTGATGAACTACGCCATTGTTTTGAACAGTGGAAGACACGTATACAGCGGTGTATAGATAGGGGAGGAGAGTATGTTGAAGGGGATAAAAGTTAAATAAAAATTTATTTAAAAGAAATAACATTTCTGTCACCAGTCTCGTTAATTTACTGCCACACCTCGTACAATAGCTTCGAATAGTCTGTTTTCCGTTTCATTTAGCAACTTTAAATATCGTCTTATTTACTGTCAATTTACTTATGTGAATGTAAATAGTGCAATACGTAATTTGACACATTGAACAGCCTTCATAAGGATAAGCAATTGTTATAATAACACGTTCCTGTTACTTTAGAAGCTACAACGAAACTAATTTATCAAATATGCATTTACTGGAGATTCACGCACATCTAATAAGAAATTAACTTCGAATAGTTTACATTTCGTTATGTTTAAAATTTATATTAATGACCGTGTATATTCTATTACCACATCGCGTTAGATATTACGTAATGTTTCAACAGAAGATGCACGTTCTTTAATAAATAATAATTAGTAATTTGCATTATACATATACGTGTGCTATATCATTATTATAGCTGTAAAGAGTCATGAACATACGTTCGCATTTTCGGTTGAAATTAGCATAAACAAAAACAAAGGTCGAAGTCGGCATTGTGTATATTCTTCTGCATTTTCTATTTTTTTAAAATTATTATTCCAAGGCACTCATACCAATAACACAGGAACAATATTATTTAGAACTATCATGGCAATGTAATGAAAATAGTCTCTTCAAATTAATCATTTTATAAAACAAAAACACGAAACTGTTCTAGATCAAAAGTCAAGGTTGCCAAAACAATTAAACATTAAATATCGGTGTGTATATGTAGACACATAACTGATTATTACTTTTTTTTTTATGAAGACAGGTTTATGAAATAACTTAAACACGTACTCATAGTCGTAAAAAAAAACAAATTTGTGTCCATACTAAGCCGGTGTAAATATAAAGAATACAACATAGGATGGTTGTACAAAAGAATGATTTTTTTCGTATATATTTTGTTCTATACTATGCTGTATGATTTCAAATATTCCATATGTATGTTTAAAAATAGAACGCAGCCTTCGATGTTTTAAACATTAATAAAAAGACGTGCGAGTTATGTTAATGCGTAATAAAAACAATGAGGAAAAATTCTGGATTTTAATCAATAGAGATGTCCTTTACTTTTCCGGCAATGTAATGCCGATAAAATTAAATATAGTCAAATGTACAATGTAGTGATACAAAATACGTTTTCTACGAGGATTATGTTTTAAATAAGGTTCGTTTTTTAATAAGAGAAATACTGTAAATATCATTAAAATACGAGGCGTGTGTTTTAAGAAAGAACCGTTTTGCTGTATACACTAATATGTCGTGTCCCGGCATTCCTTAGGAACAAATGTGCTCAGTTGCAGCTGTGTAGATAACCTGTTCTGTGTCTTTAAAATGTTCAAGAATATCGAATCGCCTGCCCCATACGACGTACGATCAGTGACACGTTTTTTGTAGGTAAGAAACATGTCTGCTGCAGACATTCACCGGCAGATTTGCGAAGTTTACGGAGCTATTGGCATGTGTGAATGCAAAGCGCGTGAGTCGGAGACTACGAAGTTGGCCGCGACAACGTCCATGATGAGTCCCGCTATGGTCGTCCATCTGTCGATACGGTGGCTTCAGTTGAAGCGAAAATATTTCAGAGCAGACGCTTCACCATAAGCACTCTTTCAAACGACTTTCCTGACCTCTTGGTTATCGGAGCAGGTGGGAAGTTTCTATGAAGAGTGTATTCAAAATCTAGTTGTAAGGTTTTAAACAAATTTGGCGGCTATGTTGAAAAACAGAGAAATGTATGCAGAATCTGAAAATAAATTTGGTTTTTGAAAATTTTCCTTCGTTTGGTTTTTGTTTTCAAACGGCTCGTACTTAAAAAACACGCCTGGTATAATGAATACGGATCACCTTAATTTATTGCTATCTTAGGCGTTCCATCGAGATTCAATTTGGGTCCTTTTGCGATTTTTATCGATAATATGAAGACACGTCGAATGTGATAGCTTACGCCGATGATTTAAAAATGTATTTAAGAGTCTGGACGATTAAATGTCAGATTTTTACTTGGTGTGGTGACAATAAACTTATTTTAAGTATTGACAGTATACGTATCCCACACTCGCAAACTTAAGCGTTTACAAACATAAATGGTAAATTATTCGAGAGAAGTAATGTGGTAAAGGATCTTGGGATTGCCTTTGATACACAATTGTCATTCACTCAACACGTGGATAGCATCATTTTTCCGGATCAACAATGTTTGAGTCCATTATAAGTTAGACAAAGTGTTTCGTAGATCTGCAGTTGTTCAAGATTTTGTTTAGAGCTTTTCTATTATGCAAAATGGAATATACTTCCGTAATATGGAATTATCAACGTCAATATGCCGTTAATAGAGTTCGACGTTTCTTTTGAACTATGAGAAATATGTATTAGTTACGAGGTTTTTCTGCTACGTCATGACATACAATCCTGACCGGTCAAGCGGCATAAATAATTCGTATTGCATCTCTTTCTCGAAATCAATAAATATTACATAATAACAGCTTACGACGTCGTCGCCGCCGTCGCTTCATAAATCGCGCATGAAAATGTTAAATAACTTGAGCTGCCGTTCGTACGAGGGTTATTTTTTAAATAATGTGCGTTTGATAATGAGAGTGAGAATGACGCGCGATTGCCACAATGCGCAAGCGCGTCAACTCCTAGCGTACTTTGCGCGCGTTTTTAGGTGATTTGAAGCTGTATCTTCAGTTTGTGTGCTGAGCTATAGAAGTTTACAATGTTTAAGTAAATTGATCCGCTCGCCGAGTGCAAGATCGATCTGTAATTCGATTCTTCAGTGCAAGAAACTTGGCAGCAGTGAAATTTCATCGCCAGATTTTCGAAGTGTACGGTGATAATGTTAAGGGTGATAGTAAAGTTCGAAAGTGGGTGAAATTGTTCAAATATGGGTGGGTTAATGTAAACGGTGAACGACGCCCAGGCCAACCATCTCTGATTTCTGAAAATTTGGTTCGTGATGTGGATAACAAAATTCAAGAGACGATTTCAAAGTGATCAATTGATTTTCTACAGGTTTTTGAGAAACTGAAGTATTGAAAATTGTGTTGTCGGTGGATTCCATGACTACTTTCTGATGATCGCTGAGCTTTATTTATTAAAATATGTATCTTTGGACCACATTACAGGAGATGAAACTTGGGTGTCTCACATGACTCCTGGCACCAACCAGAGTGAAAGCCAAACAAATAATTTCAACACGAAAGATCATAGCGACTGTCTTTTGGGACAGGAAAGGGATTTTGTCAGTGGATTTTATGCCAAGAGGCACAACAATCAATTCTGATGTGTATTGTGTAACCTTGCGAAAACTCCGGTGTGCCCTACTGTCTTCCGGTGGTGTGATGTTGCTCCATGACAATGTAAGGCCACATGTTTCTGCACAAACACAAAGTCCAATCAAGAATTTTGGATGGAAACAACTGGATCATACACCTTATAGTCTAGACCTTGTATCCAGTGATTTTCACCTGTTTCGATACTAGGAATTCCTTGATGGTTAATGGTTCAACGACGACGAAGCGAAAACCGCCTGCAGACAAGTATTCACACCTTATTCTTTCTTCTCGAAGAAACTAACTAATGACAAGTATCTTCTTCGCACCAGAGTCCTCATCTTTACCGTTTCATACTAGTTGATATTAAATATGTAATGCTAAATCAAATCTTACAGCGGGCCGAATCCGGCCCGCAAGACATTGTCGTATTATTTCATGTCTGATATCTATCGCTAAAAATTATGAACACTATTTTAAAATGCACTACTTTTAAAAGCGGCCCGCGAACGTATTTGCACATTAAAGTTTCGCCCACAACATGTCAAAGGTTGCCCATACCTGTTTTAGAAGGTCCTAAGAACGATTCTGAAGTCAAAACTGATTTAGCTCTTTTAGTTTAGTCCTGAGGGGCTAAGAAATTTAAAAAATCGTAGCAAGTCAACTTTTAAACGTGTGAATGTATTCTCTCCTAGATTTGAATGGTTCTGCTTTAAAAAGTAGAAATTCATACTCTTCTAGTCGATAACTATTGTTTTACGTATTATGAAGCCGAAACTCAAAACTTTCCATTTTGATGAAAATTTCAATTTTCCCAAATATTGTCATTTTTGCAAAAGTTGGCATTTTTCGAAATTCATCGTAAGTTAACGATTGTTTGTATACCGATATTATAGAAGGTCCTAAGAACGATTCTGGAGTCAAAATTTATTTAGCTCTTTTGGTTTAGTCCTGAGAGGCTAAGAAACTTAAAAAATCGTAGAAAGTCAACTTTTAAACGTGTGAATGTCATGGATTGGGTTTCTTCACATGCGATAGATATCTTTGAAGGGAATACAGAAACTTTTTGTATGGTATGGCAAATGTTTGAATAAAAATGGAAATTGTGTAGAAAAGTATATAAAAGTATGTAGAATATGGAAAGAAATATATTTTAATGATATTACAGTAATTTTCCTATTAAAAAACGGACCGTATTTAAAAAAAATAACTCTCGTACATCGAGAAGACGCGCTGTAAAAGACTCCCGCATTCGACGACAAGTGACGCCAACTCTACGCGCAATCTACATGCTTTGGGTAAATCGCAATCGCCGATAGTGATTAATATACACGTTATTATTATTATTTATCGAATACCTGCTTTATTAAACATGGACTCGTAAAAGTACTAATCATTTACATGAAGATTTTCAAAAATAAAGGAAATGATTGTTCTACAAATTCAATTTTTACAAATAACTACCAAGTACACTCAATGGTGGAAATATTATCACAATGGTAACAAATTTATGCGGTTCATCGTGCTTTCTTAGAGTTCGTAAATACAAGCTGCGATTCCTTGTTCTATGTTCTGTGTATCATATAAATTCTCTTTGTACAAGTGGACCTTTTTTCCATTGAACTTTATCGAGTACAAGTCTGTTCTATAAAGTTTCGCTTCCAAAATTAAGAAGCTGGATTACAGAAAGAGATTAATATCGGATAATGAACCCAATAACAGAAAGGAAACGCATTTTTTGAAGAGAGTTTGACAAAATGCATTACAAGAAAGGTATAACACTAAATCGGTCATAGAGGAGATGGTGAAGAATAAATGAAAAAAATTGCTAAAAAAAACTTGGCCTTAACAAAAAGGCTTGAAGATAGCTCTGCATTTCCCGGAACGTTGCTATTTTTTATATAATATTGGTAGAATTTAAGAAAAATTTAAAATAGTTTTTCGGTAGTTGAATTTGATGGAGCCTGTGGTTGATTGACTTGATCAATAAGGTTGATCCATTGATAGCGGATATAATAATAATAATAAAGCTAAATATTTTCCAAGAATTTGGGTCAGGTATGTCGATGATATTTTCGCGATTTTCAATACACATAAATGCAATTTAGATGATTTCGTTAAACAGTTAAATTCAAAATTCCCGACAATTAAATTTACAGTAGAAAAAGAAAACAATGACAGGTTGCCTTTTTTGGACACCTTAGTTATTAGGAATGATCTCAAAATAGAAATTGATATTTTCCGAAAAGAAACCAATGTCAATAGATTCATCACGGCGGACTCAAATCATAGCATGCAACAAAAGATGGCTTCATTCAATTTTCTTATTAATCGTTTGATCAATTTCCCACTAACAAATGTAAGACATGAAAGAGAATTGAACGTCATTAAGAATACAAACAACGGTTTTGATTCGGAAATAATCAATGGATTAATTAGAAAGGCCAACATAAGAAAAACAATCCGTTACACCACATGTCTATCACCACAGAGCAATCGGGAAAAGCAGTTTGTTTGTTTACCTTATCATCGTATGACGAAAAATCTAAATAGTATTTTTAAAGAACGCGGGCTTCAAGTCTGTTTCCGCCCCAATAATTCTCTTAAAACGCTTTTAGGAAATGCAAAAGACAAAATCGAAGAAAATAAAAAATCGGGAATCTACCGAATTGAATGTTTAGAGTGCAATAGACAATACATCGGCCAAACTAAAAGATCGAGCGAAACCAGGTATAAAGAACACCTTTCGCACATAAAATTCAACCGACCGGAAAAATCGGGTATAGCGAGACATGTATTAGAAAATAAACACAGTGTTAATATGGATTGTTTACATTTGATAAAAAACGTGTATAATTATCGAGAACTAGACACGTATGAAAGCATGCACATCTTTAAGAATTTAAACCATGTGGTGAACAATAATGAAACAGACCCCTTACAATCGTCCCTTTTCTCTCTACTTAATGTCAGAAGAGGATATAATAATATAATAAATCATAGGCAGGCACTTGTCTTGACCGTAACCCCCGTTTTCAATGTAGTGCATGTTAGTTTAAGTAAAAATAATTTTTTAAAAATCTTGTGAAACAAACACAGTGTACATCTTGGTTTTGAGCGGTGTGGATCGCGTACGGAGTTTGATTTTCGTACAGTTGTTTTTCGCCGTGTTTTACCAGGTGCGACACTTTGAAATTATCTGCTGATGATGACAACTTGGTTGTCGAAATGCGTATACAGAATTTACAAAAGTTAATGTGGAAAGGGGTTATATATCAACCTTATTAATCAAGTTTTTTGGTAGATCATGTTCGTGTTTAAATTGAACACTTTGTTCAAAATTTAATCGTACGACGATCAAAGTCCACAATAACAAACTTTATAGTATATTGTATAATGACTCATCCAACCAGGACAATAAAAGAATAATTGAGAATTAACGTTTACGATTTTACGTTACGATATTTCTGAAGAAAATTATCTCGCAGTTTCCTGTAAATTGTCAATACTTGCAAATCAAATTTACTTTAGTAAATTTGCTTCAATAGGGAAAAAAGTGCATACATTTCTACAATACAGATACGTATTTTCTCAGAAAACAATTAAAACTCTCTTCTGATCACCTAATCACAACTCGACAAAATTATTATCGCACACTAGATTAGATACGAAATTTTGACCATTACTAATAAATTTCTTATTACTTCGATTTCGTGTTGTCATTTTAAGATTTCGCATGTCATCGTTACATAATCCCACGAATTTATGAGGCGATGATGAAATATTTCGTTCAATTCCTATCACTGCTTTTAATATACAGGGTGAAAAGTATTTATGTGTTAGAATGCGTACATTAATATCAATGGAACGATTGTTCATGTTCGAATTTACCACTTTATTTGATTGATGTAGCCTGTTTGAATAGATTTAGAACATTTATATTCAATGTGAAAGTCAGTGAACTGTTTATTGTGATATTTAAGAAAACAATTTATCTGTGTTAATACTTATTATTTAGAAATTATATCCTGAAACTGGTTAAATGATTTTGTACGTGGTTAACAGCTAGTCGAAGGTTACTATTTGAAACTAGTATCACTGTACAATAAACAAATTTAAAGACAGTTAATATTATCTGAAACTTAAAGAATAAACGACCTAACACACTACCTTGTGGTACACCGGATTTAAGTGATTGCTTTCCAAATTTTTTAAAATTAAATTTGATTTTAAAAAAGCGTTCGATGAGATATGGGTTCTAGAATGAAGTAATATTTGATAGATAAAATAAGCTAGTTTAAGAATCTCTGGTATCAAATTCAGTCGATTTGGACAGTTTACTTGGTTGGTTTAGAATAATTCTTCTCAATTTACAAATTAAGGTGAAGCAGTTTTAATATTAACTTGCTGTTGTAAATATTGTAATACTTGAAAAATTTTAGATAATTTAGTTATTTTCCTTGGGTTGAAAGGGACTAAGTATTTGTGTTAAGTATTAGAAAGAACTATCTTACTATGTCTTGTATGGTTAACATCATTTATTAAAAATTGTGTCATATTGTTCATTTCCTTTTCAACTTCTTAACATTTTTTTCCATTGAAACTCTATTATTTTGCCAAAAACATTAACTCAATCATATTTTTCAAATTTCTATTTTTTCTTTAATATTGAAACATCATTAAGAGTTTTGGATGCCTTCAACTTAACTGTATTGATTAAATTGTCCCACTTAATTCGAAACAAATCTAGCACATTTTTCCAGAAAAAATACGTACAAAAAAAATATCGTTTCAACATTTGCATTATTGTATTTTGTATAATAATTATTACCACGTACATAGAATTAATGTTAAAAATCATTTATTTAAATTTACTTTCTAAATTTTAAGTAAAAGCTTTAGAGATGATTCATACATAACCAAATATGCTAAAATGAAATTAATTCATTAAATTTTGTCAAGAAAGAAATATAATCTGCTGTTTGTTCACTAATCATTATAATTTCAGTACTTTTTTATATATGAAGCAGTAACATGCATTGTGTTTAGATAAACTATTTGGAATATGTAAATCGCATTAAAACTGGAAATTATATTTACATATTCAACAACATTTACATAACCTAAAATTTACATTATGTTTGAAAATGTAAATGGTATTCTACATTTTTAAACATGTAAGCAATAGAATACCTTCCAACTACACTCAAATATTTTTAAAAGATTTCATTCAATGTAAATTATATGAGCGACTAATATAAATCAGAAAATTAACCCTGTGACACATGAGCATACTTCAAATGCTAATTCTTGAATGCTTTTTCTAATAAATGCAAAAGTTTGAAACATTTTTTTCAACTGAATCAGAATATAAAAATAGACACATGTTTCCCAAAAACAGGTGGTTGCTATTCATATACTTTCTTATTGTTTCATGTACTCAAGAACTTAAAAAATGTAATTGCAATATTATTACTACAAACAAACCTTTGAATTGGTCATCCCATTCACGTACAGAATCCATTTCCATAGTATTTAGATCACTTAAATCATCGTATTCATCTTTCCCTGAGGAGACAGAAAATGTTGCCAGACCCCTCGAAGCATCTCTTCCACCAAAGGCGGCGTAGGGTCCCCCTAAAATTATGAATGTTTAATATAAATTATTATTATAGGTCACAAAAACACAATTTTAAATTACCTGGACCATAGAACCGCCTTGCTCTGGTAACGTCGTAAACGTTACCATTTACAGCTACCAATATTCTGCCATCGCCTTGTGTACCGTCATATGGTTTCAATTCTTGTACTGTAAAGTCCTTTCTCAATTTTGGAAGTTCTGGCGGTGCTGGAGCAGGCACTGAGGGGCGATTATTCTTAATTATCTTATATACAAGTATCGCGATAAAAACTACTAAAATTAAATTCACGGGGCTTTGTACTATTTCGAAAAATATATTTGTTAAGAAATTGCCGGAATCACTGGTCTGCGTTTCTTCTACCATTTTGCTCGCTCAAAAGCACCGTACTAATTCTTACCGGTTTCTACAGTATCCACTAGGATGGCGGCACTAAACATACAATTACTGGATAGCATGCGCATAGGCTTTATAACTAACGGACTGACGTTTAAAATTACTTGCAGAATTGTGTACCAATGAAAAAGAACGCAACTTGTATTACCTACATGATAATTTCTAGAAGATATCGATATTTATGCAGAAAATTCAATTACGAGAAAAGTATGTCAAAAATGGCATTAATTCAAATGACAATATTAATAAAGCAAGATAAAAATTCAAATGGATTTTATTTGAAATTTTTACTTAATTTTAAAATATGTAATCTAAATTACATTAAACATGAACACGATGATAATTACTATAAACCAAATATTTTCGCTCTTTTCAATATTTACACAAAAAACAGAGCCATTTCATAAAATTTTTCCAATAAAACTATTTACTACTCCATTAAGAATTATATTAACAGATAAATTCAGATATTATGGTTGTTAATATACGTCACTTCATTTAAACTCAAGGATTTAATATTTTATTATTAAACGAGTACATTAATTCAAACATTTCGACGAAAGTCTAAATTACGTGTTGTGCCTAAAACTTGAATTGTTATATTTATACCTTGTCTCAGAATAAGGAGTGATTCAAATATTGCGCCAAAATAGAACATAATTTTAAGAGATTTCATTGGTTCTTGAACAGGCAAGTTTAATATGGATAAATAAATGCCAGATGTCCGTCTTGCTTCATAATTTGTAAACGCTTAATTATATTTTTACCTAGATGGAACATGGTCAAATGAGAGACACCAAAGGAAAAAGTTTGGATTGATGCAAGTATAGCAAGTGCACGACAAGCTTTTGTTGAAGGATTATCCACAGGATTAAAAAGCTAGTGTAAAAGTTGGCGATTAATAATACTCCACATAGGATCCGAATATGGATCTGTGGAGGATGGACTGTTGCTTCGTGAAGGTAGAAAAACAACTGATTACCATAATGAAATGAATGGTATTATTTTTGAGGTATGGTTTGAACAAGTATTGCCTAGGTTTACAGATAATGCTGTTATCATAATAGACAATGTATCATATTATTCATGCAGAGTGGAGAGTCTTCCAACTTCTTCATGGAGGAAAGCTGCAATCCAAGACTGGTTACGTTCCAAAAATATTGAGTATAATGCAGAAATGTTACGTTCTGAAGTATTGCATTTAGTATGTCTTCATAAGGAACAATATAAAATATATGTAACTGATCAAATGGCAGCTGATGCATATAAAATTGTATTGAGGTTACCACCATATCATTGTGAACTCAATCCAATTGAAATGATTTGGACACAAATACTACATTCAAAAATGTCACATGTACGAGAACTTTTCAGGGACGTAATTACAAATGTTACAATGGATAATTGGAAGAATTGTTTCAACCATTTGATTAAAGTAGAAAAAAGAACGTGGGACTTAGATGGGTTAATGGATGATACTGTGGAACCCAATTTATTATTTGTGCTGGAAACTGACAGTGAAAGTGATTTATTGTCAAGCACAAGTGAATCCGATTAGTTGTACTGCTAATGGTTCTATATTTATAATCTTTGTTGTATTTTTGATGGAGTTTTATAATAAATTTTAACAGTGGTTTATATTTTGCCTTGAATTTCACAATATACATTTGATATGAATATATATATTATGACTTACAAATATATATAAAGAAAATTTCATGAAATATTTATTTTAATAATATTTAATCTCAATTTTGCATAGGTTGTACATATTAATCTAAAAAGTAACGTTTGTGCAATCATACTTCCATTAAAATGAATTTTTTAAATATATTTTTATATAATAAAGAAAAAGATTAATATTGTTGATACTATTACATTCTCAACTGTTTATGTTTCATTTTTATGGTAAGTTGTTTCCGCGTTTTAGCGGGATATTTGAATCACTCTTTATTCGAGACCAGGTATACAATAAGTATGACAAATATTATATCTTGTTTTTTTAATTTTAAAACAATGGAAACATTTAATACTAAATTTATATATTTTTTTTTAAAAAGAGAGAGACAAAGTTCTGAATCAAATTACAACTTATAAAATCCGTTAAAATTTGAATAAAAAGTAAATAAATCAGTGATGTTATTACATAATCCATTTTATTTCAATTTAATGTGTATTGCGACATCTGTACATATATTTTGAAATTATAACCCGGAATTTACCGCATTATCACTACTCCATACGACATCTATGTTTTAGGTTTAAACTATTTGCTTGTTTAATAATTATTATTAGATAAAATGCTTTATAATAATTTAAGAAGTATTCTCAATAACTGAAAATATTTTGCAATAAATCCTACATTGAAACTAAATAATAAAATATTTTTGCAATTACGGTGAGTTTTTGTCATGAATCTTATTCTTTTATACTTGCGTTTTCGACCATTAGAATAAAAAAAACACTTAATTCATATTAACAACGTTTCGGGAGATTTTTTTAATTTATTTCTTTGTTTCTAGTTGAAAATTGTAAATTTACAAAAACACAAACATATTAAATTAACAAAATTATGCGGTGTTTCTGTGAGTTTATACTTACATATGGAAATGACGTAACTCATATTTAACTTTTTAGTGATATCTACGGGTTTTAAAACTTATTTGTCTGCAAAAAAATATGTTGAAATACATGTTGCACCTAAATAAATCAAATGGCAATGTAATAAACCTAAAAAATTGTTTAAAATAAAATGAAAAAGTAGGTAATTTTCATTTTAATTTATATATTTGTTAATACATTTCAAAATATTAAATAGAAACGATATTCGAATAAATTCAATTTATTTAATTTAAACACACTGTATTTATATAAAAGAGAACAATATATAATGAAGTGGTTACATGTAACATATATTAATACTTATTCGTACATTGAATTTAAGTAATTTTATATTAAATGTTTCCTCTTCATGATCTCTTGTTACAGTTTAATTCACTTCTTCTAAATTATTTGTTTCATTTGCGAAAACTCTGTATAACGTCTGTATTATCGTTAAAATCATGTACGTTCAAATGCGTATTAGTATTTCATTTCTATTCATTTTCATATAGTGTAACTTTCGTATATTCGGTGTTTGTTCAATTATGTTAAGGGTCATTGTTGCACATTGTGAAGCGTAGTTGTTTTCAATAGTCCTGTTATCGTTCATAAGCCTGAGCATGATGTCATTCTTATGTTGACTTACTTAGCCGCCTTAATAGCTCCCCCCTACCGCTCGCATATCTCCGCACCCCGATGGGGAGAGGCAGAGACGAACCAGACGTTGGGGAAGACGGTCACTAAAATAATTTGAGACAGTGCTCCTCCGTTGGAGGGATATATGAAATTGTAAGCCCATGAAAACATCGTGTTAAGAGTAAATAAAACTCATCAATTAAAAAGCGACATCTACCATTCCAAGCGTGGTTCAAGGAGTAAAACCCTGAACAACATCTACAGGTATGTCTCTGACTCCTTTAAAGTACTTGTGTTACAGTATTGTGATCTGTAGGGTTCTTTTTTATTCTCTGTGTGATTTGCCGTTTGGGCTTGGTTCTCTCTCCTGGGAGTTCGCCATCTTTTCCTTTTGTTTTGGGGCCCAGTATCGTCGCATCTCTGCAAGCCACGAACAGGTCAGATTAAATCATTTCGTAAATGACATTATGTAATAACTAATTAAATTACGTTAGTAGTTATGATACGTAAATATTTGTTTCATTAATCGTAATAACTTGTAAACAATATATGTAAGTATACGGAAGTAAAGATTCATACCTTAGTTAGGTTATTAAATACGTTAGATAGATTAACGATATAACGTATTCTTTTGTATGTTTTTTTTGTTTTGTCTCTTTCAAGAAACTTTGTTAGTTAATAAATCTATTTACACCTTTATACAATATGTCATACTAACATGTAATATTTATAATAAATGCTACATCATTACCTCCAGTCTAGTAATTTTTGTCCCATCAACCAATTAAGAACCTGCAGTGCCGAAGCATTGTAACACTCTGTCCTGAAACCTTGTCTTGAATGATCCTTAAAAGCAGCTCCACGAAAAAGCATCCCATGGTAGTGAAATCCGAACACGAAGTATCATCGCATGGTAGCAAAATCCGAACGTCATCAGTGATCGAAGTGATACCGGCTCAATGCAAAATACGAATCAAAACAAGAGCATTAGAATTTGTAGGTAAACTTATTAACAAAATAATTCTGTCTACTACAAGTAATACAATTATTTTATTTATTTGCGAAACTTTGCAAATGCGGTGAAAGGTATTCGTAAAGTTTCCCAAATAAATAAAATAAATATATTCTAAGTAATAGGTACCTATTCAAAATAAAAATGCAAAGATAAAGTAAATATTTAGAAAGTTCACCATTCTGTAAACCAAGGAAGGTAAACTGTATTTGAGACATGTTTAATCAAAGGATGAAAAATTAATGTATAAAAAAAAAGAAACAAGATAAAGCGATTGAACTGAAGGTGTATTAAATTAGTATAAAGTGCTCGAGCAGCCTACTATAGCATAAATAATGTGTAAAAAGGATCCATTCAATACTGTCAGGGCGTTGCATTAAAAGATAAAGAGCAGACCGATTAAATATATACGTAATTAAAGATAATTTAATAAATACATTACCATTGCAGGAAAACAGTTTCTTTATTTATTTACTTTAGTGTTTCATATCATTATGTATGCTGTGACACATTTCATACAACCAACTCCTAAATAAATCTAATCAACGAAGATTTTAATCAGACAATAATTAGCCAAAAAAACGAGAGATACTCATGTCCCAATAGACGTCATCAGTTTTCTGACAGTTTTGGCCTACCTTAACGGGAGTGACTGCCCACTTGTTACGTACGGTCCCACCGACACCCCCAGTAGGTTACTAACTAGAAAGAAAACTGTTGATCATCACCGCTCGGCGCCATAACCCACCGCCAACTTCTAAACAAATCTAATCGTAAAAGTTTTTAATGTGCGAATCTACCACAGAGAATAAATGGTCAAAAAACGAAAGGAAAACTTTTTTATTCTGTGAACACATATTTTCCAAAAAAATAAAATCAACAACGGACGTCCGAATAGACGTCATCAGTTTTCTGACAGTTTTGGCCTACCTTAACGGGAGTGACTGCCCACTTGTTACGTACGGTCCCACCGACACCCCCAGTAAGTTACTAACTAGAAAGAAAACTGTTGATCATCACCGTTCGGCGCCATAACCTACAACCAACTCCTAAATAAATCAATAGATAAAGAAGTTTCTAACCAGCCACAGAGAATAGTTGACTAAAAAGCAAAAGGAAAACTTTCTTATTCTGTGAACACATATTTTCCTAAGAAATAACACAAACAATGGACGTCCGAACAGACGTCATCAGTTTTCTGGCAGTTTTGGCCTACCTTTAACGGGAGTGACTGCCCACTTGTTACGTACGGTCCCACCGACACCCCCAGTAGGTTACTAACTAGAAAGAAAACTGTTGATCATCACCGTTCGGCGCCATAACCTACAACCAACTCCTAAATAAATCAATAGATAAAGAAATTTCTAACCAGCCACAGAGAATAGTTGACTAAAAAGCAAAAGGAAAACTTTCTTATTCTGTGAACACATATTTTCCTAAGAAATAACACAAACAATGGACGTCATCAGTTTTCTGGCAGTTTTGGCCTACCTTTAACGGGAGTGACTGCCCACTTGTTACGTACGGTCCCACCGACACCCCCAGTAGGTTACTAACTAGAAAGAAAACTGTTGATCATCACCGTTCGGCTCCATAACCTACGACGAACTCCTAAATAAATCAATAGATAAAGAAATTTCTAACCAGCCACAGAGAATAGTTGACTAAAAAGCAAAAGGAAAACTTTCTTATTCTGTGAACACATATTTTCCTAAGAAATAACACAAACAATGGACGTCATCAGTTTTCTGGCAGTTTTGGCCTACCTTAACGGGAGTGACTGCCCACTTGTTACGTACGGTCCCACCGACACCCCCAGTAGGTTACTAACTAGAAAGAAAACTGTTGATCATCCCCGCTCGGTGCCATAACCTACAACCAACTCCAAAATAAATCTAATCAAAGAAGTTTCTAATCTGCGAATCCACCACAGAGAATAATTGCTCAAAAAACGAGAGAAAAGCTTTCTTATTCCGTGTATACATATTTGCCTAAAAAATAATAGGGATACTTCTCTTCACACTTCATATCCAGTGTTAATTAAGACAAAAAGCAGAGATTTGCGCATTTATAATAATAAATATGATGTTAATAAGTTTGGAAAAAACGAAAATTTCCCACCTTAATTTTAGTCGATACAATTAGAAGAATACCCTAGATTCTAACTGGACGAGTAATGAAAATGTTTAGCAATTAAACTATTCACAATATTTATAATGTAGAACCCCTTAAAATAAAAATAAATTTGCCTTGGTCTCAAACGTTTATTATGTCTTTATCGAAAATCGTTGTGTAGTATATATATATATATATATATATATATATATATATATATATATAAATTAGGAAAACATGAAAAAAAATCCTACCTTTCTTCTGACCAGTCCTAGTTGAACTCCATGATGCCTCAGCTTTAAACTGAACAAGTAATAGAAATCCTGAAACAATATATTTAAAATTGTATGGGAATGTCCAAATCCTACCAATGAAATGCATGTTTATTATTGAGTTAATTAAATGTTATTTATTAGAACGCAATGGTATGAAGAGAAATAACATTAAGTAGGATAATATTGAATTTCTAGCGTTCAAAAATTAAATAATTTTTATGCTGAATGATGTAACAACTTACCATGCGGTTGCAGTAGACGCTGGATATTAACTATCAAAAAAAAAAACAGCTCCTCCAGTTGCCTCTGAAATCGATTAAGTTTGTAATACTGCATGACTAATTACTAAACTATCTTTTTAAGGCGTTTTAAAAAATTACTTTTCTGTCGCCTCGAACACGGCCAAAGTGCAGATACTACTCCACATCTATATACTTTTTCCTTGCCTCCCTGAGAATTCTAGAAATTTTAATATAAAACCAAAAACAAGGTCAATTTTCTTCTCAAAAATGTGTAAATTGTATGAATCTAATAATTTCATCATAAAAAATAACTGCACTATTTATTAAAAAGCATGTAAATTAAATATCAACATATCTGCTTCTGGGTTTCCGGGCTGGAACCGCGTCACTAGTATATCTGCCGACGTTTCTATACTATATTTCGTATACTAGTGACGCGGTTCCAGCCCGGAAACCCAGAAGCAGATAGCATGGACAACGACCGCGGAAGTCTACGTACCAAATTAAATATCAACAGTTTAAATTTTCGATGCGTTGATTCTTGTTTAGCAGTAATGCAAAAGCCACATGAACAGTCAGTCGTTCGGCATTTTTTGCAATGACAACAAATTAGGGTAATTATTTGGTTATTTGTCCCCATTTTAATTAACTTTTGAGAGACTTCTAACTTATACATGCAAGTCAAATATTTATATAACTTTTCGAACATACATATACACGCGAAAACGTAACACGCGGACAACAAAATGTATAATACACAGATATTGCATTGTAATAATGATAAACCTACCTTTGCGTTTATATTACTACAGTTCTTCCTAAAATTCTTAGTAAATATTGGAGTTGTGAGATCCTGTAAAAGAAATGGATTTTTACACAAAGAAAATTAACGTTTCAAAAAAAAAGGTCATTAAATTTTACGAGTTTTGTCTACGCATGAGTTAAATCTTAAACATTATATGACTTATTTGACAAATTATTTTGTTAAACGCTCCAAAAATTACCTTTTTGTCGCTTCAAACACGGCAACATAAAAACAACGCCAGATCTCCATATCTTTTATATTTGACGCACCTTCAGCTTTATAAATGTTTATAAAATAAAAAGTGAACCATTTTTTTTGTATATTTGCTATGGTATGGGTTCTATTCGATCTATTGAAAATATTTGCAAGCCGTTTCGATTTTAAACGCGATCATTCTTGTTTACAGAAAAATAATGCGCAAGGCACGCGATAAGTCGATCGGCAAATTTTACCCCGTGACGTAAAGTAAAGCATGGCAACCTTAGACATTTCCAATTTAAAAAGCAAAATTCAACATGGAGATTTTTAATGAATTAAGACGCTATTTGATTATATGTCATCCAATGCTAATTCTTCTTTTTTTGTGATTTAAGCTCTATATATATATATTTATTCGGGTCTTGCTTCATGAAGATGCCCCAGATTCGAATTGAGCGAGTGATGAAATACCTAAAACGATATATTTAAAATCATATCATATTTGAATGTCTAGATCCTATGTATTAAATACATGTATATTACTGAGTTAATTAAATGTTATACATTAAAATATAGTAGTGGAAACGGAAGTAACGTTAAATAGGATAATATAAAATATTTAGCATTAAAAAATTAAATAATAACTTCCTTTGACATTATAGTAGACGCTAATATTAGCTTTCAAAAAAGAAATTCTTCTCAAATTACCTCTCAAATCCATTAAATCTGCAATATTATATCGTTAGTTAACTTCTTAATCTAAATAACACCCCCTAAAGACATACCTTTTCGTCCCTTCGAATACGCATGACAAAAGCGTAAATTCCACGCCACATTTCCATACTTTTTTCTTGCATTCCCGAATATTCTAGAAATGTTAATGTAAAACCAAAATTAAGTGCATTTTCTGCGCAAAAATGTATAAATCTAATGATATTGTTATTAAAAATACCTGCACTATTTATTAAAGGACATGTAATTGTCTTTTAATATCTATAGTTTAAATTTTAGACGCGGTAATTGTCGTTCTGTGAAAAAATAATGCAAAAGTCACGTGATCAGTTAATCGACTCGTTTTTGGCGTGACGTAAAATAAACCATGGCAATCTTAAAAACTTTTAACTTAAAAATCAATATTAAATACGAATTCTTTTACACATTGAGATGGTGTTTGATTATTTATCAGTATTTTAAATTAATTCGTTTTTGGGAGATTTGTAATCTATTATACGTGTAACTCAAATATTTATGCTACAATTCATACATGTGCACGCTAAAACACATTAACGAACGAATGTCAAAGTAACAAATTAAAAGTTCTAGGTATTTAATAGTTCGCATAATAATATCTACACATACTACATTAGAATAATAATATAATAAGCTTACCTTTGCGTTGATAGTATTGCAGATCTTCTTTATACATTTAGTAAATATTACTACAGTTCTTCCTGTAGTCAACTTCTGTAAAAAATGGATTCTTACATAAAGAAATTTAACGTTTCCAAATAAAAATTTGCGAAATTTGTCTGCATATGCATTAAATCTTGAACATTATATGGCTTAAATAGCAAATGACTTTGTTACACGTTCAAAAAATTAGCTTCTGTCGCATGAAACACGATCACAATATAAACAGAGCACATCTCCATATCTTTTACATTTGACGCACCTTCGGCTTTATAAATGTTAATAAAATAAAAAGTAAACCATTTTCTTTGTATATTTGCTAATATATGGATTTTATTTGATCCATTGTTGAAAATATTTGCAAGCCGTTTTGAATCTAAACGCGGTTATTTTTGTTTACATAAAAATAATGCATAAATCACGTGTTAAGTCGGCCGGCAAATTTATCGTGACGTAAAGTAAAACATGGCAACCTTAGACATTTCAAATTTAAAAATCAAAATTCAACATGGAGCTTTTTGATAAATTAAGATGCTATTTGATTATATGTCATCCAATGCTAATTCTTCTTTTTTGTGATTTAAGCGATGTATGCAACCCAAATATCTAACCCCAACAACTACTTTTACAATAATTTTGTTGCATTTTTGCTCAAATACATAGTAAATAGTGACAGTATATGTAAGAGAAATGGATTTTACACAAACAATATTATTTTCAAATAAAAAAACGCGGAATTTTATAAGTTTTATCATCGTACACATTAAAGTCTAAATATTCAGACTTAATTATTAAATAATTTTACTACATGCTTTAAAAAGTACCTTTTTGTCGCTTCAAACAAGGTTCGATTTTTATATTTAACGTCTCCTAGCATTATAAATGTTCATATAAGAAAATATGAACCTTTTTCATTTTATATTTGTTACTGTACAGATTCTATTTGATTCATTATTAAATATATTTGCATTAATTACTATATAGCTAATAAAAATTAATATGACTGATGAAGTTCCAGTATACATACAATGATATTCAGACTAGAATTTTTTTACAATCTATAGTCTCTTTGCAACTTAACTACGTTTTTTATTATTGTAGCAGATTTGACATCTATTTTCGTATTTCGACAATTAAGTTGTCATTATCTGCAGACAATTAAACCAGTGCCGTGTCTGGAAAGGAACAGCAAAACACCCGCGCGAAACAAATTCCATACACGTTCTGTACTGTCGACAGACAAAACGCACGCTCTCGGAATTTGTTTCGTGCGGGTGTTTCAACGTAGTTTTCCAGGTGCGATACCGTTTAATTATCTGCTGATGGTGACAACTTAGTTGTCGAAACACGTATGCAGAATACGAACATTAATGTGGAAAGGGGTTATATATCAACCTTAAGTGATTCAGTTAATCATCTACAGAATCCATAACAATTACCAGACCTGAGATGTAAATGTTTTTTAGTTTGAAAATTAATTTTGTTATGGTTTTACTTAAATTACATGCACTAGATTCGGTACCTAGTAAAAATATGTGATGCTGATGCTGACTACTCCGATTAGAGTGCATTTTTGCTTCATAGATTTTAGAGAAAAAAGAAATAAAAAAACCTTTATGAACTACTTTTTTATTTTATTTATTTCACAAAACTTAATATAATATTTAAAAAATGGACGTTAGCTACCCAAAAATATACGTCGGCAGTCAACTTGTTAAGTGTTAATAATTGTAGTAACGTTTTTCAATATGTTTTATTCCTTTAAATCAATTTTATATACAAAAAAAATATGCTGAAAAACAATATTTAACAAAATCAAAAAAACAGAGTATGTCGACTGGGAGTGTGGCGAACTCCTGTAATCCAGCTACTTGGAAGTCAGATTCAGTGGATGGTTTGAGGTCAGGAGTCCTGGCGTAGGACATCTTACGTTGACTGGGCGTCCACACTAAGCCCGGCGTCAATATGGCCGAACCGGAGGAGTCCGGATGCGGCCAGGTTGGCCAAGGAGGGGCGCACCGAGCAAGGCGGGAAACCGAGCAGCTAAAAGTCCCCGCGTCGGGCAATAGTGGGATCGCGCCCGGGAGTGGGAGTCCTGTGACAGCCTGACTGACATAGCCAGACCTGGGTCTTTTTACTATTTTTTTTTAAAAGTGTATGATTATTTCAATGATTGACCTATCTACTTATTTTTACTTCTATGATTAAAATTTTATTATCTTTCTTTTCGACTTGGGCGACATCTAGAATGAAAATAAATAACGACAATAATACTACCTAATTAACAGCGACATCTAGACCTGAAATAAATTATTAATTACCCCGATAAAATATCCGAAATCTCTTTTATAAATTGGTTTCTATTTTCATAAATAAGTGTTAAATGATTACAAAGCCTTTTATTTTAAGTGTACTTAAATACATTTTTTCCTATAATTGTTATTTCTATATTATTATGCCATTCGAAGTGCCTTTTGAATCAAATTCCAATGAGGGGCATAATAAACTCTTCTTATATCTGCCCAAAAAATTCTTTCTATCGAGCAATTTAAAATACTTCATTTTAAGTACTTTGAATTACAAAAATAATAACAAGAAATGAACACTTTTTATTCAATATACATATTTAATACTAATTAAATAAAATACATTAAACGCATTTTCACTCAACATTTGCATCCCGAAATGCTAAAGCAGTAACAGCTTTTTGGTGTCCAGCATATTCTCTCTCCAGCGACCCAGTTTTTACATTCCACAACCTTGCAAATAAGTCAGACGAAGCTGTAAATGAAAAAATTCTCACAAAATAAATTGTGTTCAGCTATTGTTAAAAAAAAACAGGATCGAAAATTTCTAATGACTATATAATTACCTGTGAACACATATTGTGAATCTGCACTAAAAGCTGCGTCCCACACCCATCTTTGATTTTCCTGTTTTAATTCTTGCATCAACGTATAATCTGAAGTTCTCCAGATACGAGCCATTTGATCTGCAGATGTTGTTATTAGTAACCTAAAAGACAGTTATACATATAAATATTCTTTGAAATTATTTCATTATTACTTTGAATCTGGACTAAATTTACACTTTAAAGCTTGTCTTTTATGTGCATCAAATTTATGCTTTGGTGTCATTTTTGTGGGTTCATTTCCAGTGCCAGGTGATAAAGTCCAAATATAACATTTTCCTTTACTATTAACAGCAGCCATATGAGTACCATCTGGATCAATTGCAATATCTAATATCATTGAATTACCATCTGGAATCTGAAATTATACTTAAATTGTAAGTACAATAATTTTATTTTAGAATACAGCAATACCAATTGTTCATTGTTATCTGATTTTATTTCCCAATGGTATATATTTCCACTTTGATCGCCTATGAATAACTCGCCTTGATTTGGATGTAAACGTACGCAAGTTACTGGAGATAAGCCTTCGAAGGATTTAAGACACTGGCTTGTAGAGCGTAAATCCCATATTCTAACCCGTCCATCCTCACCACCAGAAAACATCCATTTACCTTGCTCCTCAAAACCTACACTAGTTACATTCTTTGGACCACTTTCATAATCAGTTACAGCATTTGGATTGTTTGACTGGAGATCGTACATGCGAATATGTTGATAACCAGCTGCAGCAAGTAACTGTTTGTTTGGTGTAATTTCTAAAGCATTCACTTGCTAAAATATATTTTTATTGTAATATACACATTCGATTAAGTTACAGATACTTTACAGATTCAGCATGTTGCATGGTACGCAAGCATATTCCTTTATGAGTGTGCCATAATTTAATTGTGTGATCATATCCACCCGTAGCTAATATAACTTGATCACTATCACTATTATTTTCTACTGTCATATTTTTAATTCACGAAAAGCTCTTTTTATAAATATATGTTAATTATATAGAATTAATTCACTTACAATAGAAAACACATTAAATGTATCATAACATAACCTGTTTGTTTCAGGCTTCAACTTATTAGATGTCAACAAAAGCAGCTGGTTATGTTTATACTGTGTTTAAAAAGAGAGGCCAATTTCTGAACAGATCCCAAACCCTAATTACAACCTATAAAATTCGTGAAAATTTGAATAGAAAGTAAATTAATCAGAAGTATTGTTCCAACATCTACTTATTAAAATTCTTGTTTTTATGTATGTAGATCAGATGTATGCTTAGAAAACACATATAATTTTATTTATTTGTTCAAAAAAGTTCAAATAGTACCTCATTCTATATACGACAATGTGATTTTGTCTTGCTCTCAACCAATGATATTTGCTCTTTGTTCAAAATTCATTTTTCGACCAATGCCAAATACACACCGTTTTATGTGCGATTTCTCTACTTTCAACAATGCAAATGTTATATTTTAACATAACGTTGGTCAAAGATCTACCTTACTGACGCATATTTTTTGAATAGATTGGCGTGATTAAAAATTACTATTTTAAAAGTTCCGTTTTCTCTGCGACACACTGTGTATATATATCTTTTGTAATTTAATAATTTTTGAAACATCAAATAACTTGCATGCCTGAGCGAGAAATCGATTTAAAAATTTAATCAGTTATCTATT
This sequence comes from Dermolepida albohirtum, assembly GCA_031893035.1. Classification (NCBI taxonomy): domain Eukaryota; kingdom Metazoa; phylum Arthropoda; class Insecta; order Coleoptera; family Scarabaeidae; genus Dermolepida; species Dermolepida albohirtum. The sequence continues at coordinate 295,125 of JAVIWB010003091.1, forward strand.
TTAAGGTTGAGAAATTAAAAATTTTGAAATTTTTGATAAACGTGTATTCATAAAATGTCTGGTAGATATTATTTTATTAATTTTTATATTGACTTTACTACCGCGGCTCAAAAACAGTATATAAATTTACGTCCTATATCAGTCAGTCAATGTATATGAAATATATTTTTTTTTTAATTTGCTGCTACCACGCTATTAAACATCGTAAACGATGCCTTTATAGATTCCAAAAGAACGGTCAATTGAAATTTCATATTAAATCCAAACGTCGAAAAATGTGATGTCGAACTTAAATATGTAGTAAATGGTATATTTAGAATATTGCCAAAAATATACAGGTAAAACATTTTCTGATACAACTTGTTTGTGGTCAATTGATATTTTATATTAAATCCGAACTTCAAAGTATGTGAAGTTGAATTCCCAAATTCAAACTGCACCAATCTTCAAACTACATTAACTATTAAAAGTAATGGGAAGCTAATTATCTAAGGTATTTTGAACAATTTCTCTATCACGTGGAGTACATTAAATTCTCATTCATTTTACATTAAATTTAATTAGTATAAAATATTCAATAGAAATTAACAAATTTAAATTGACAAATGTAATCGTGCGTTGCCAACCATCATAAAAATTCCTAAAGTTTAAATTTACTATTATTCATCTAGAAAAGGTTATAAAAGACAAAAATTTAAAATAATAATAAAGAATTTGTCGTATTATGACGCTCATTCTTTAATAAACTAATATAAACTTCGTTGATTCAAAGTCTTTCATATTCTACATGTATAAAATCAAACCTATTTTTACATATATGTACGATGTCTACTCTTGAGTATTCCTTTTATTTTTGAAAGTAAATTCATTTTAGATTAAAATTATTTAAAGAAAATTTTAATACTGGGCGTGCTCGAAGACCATAATTTGGGGTTTATATTATATAGACAAGGAAATAATATACTGTCTATTATTTCTTTGTAAGTATATGATCTGTTTGGTATTCTCAAATGTTGTATATTGGCTTATGCAGATATTAAAATTTATTACTCTATTTCGTGTGATATTGATGTCTTGCAGGATAATGTCATATTTTATCACAGTAATGATGAGAAGATAACTTGAAATTGAATATCGAATGTCAGATTGTTACCTACATTAGAGGCAGTTACTTATTCCATCTACATATATTGATGAGCATGTTTTATCTAAAGATCTTGTAGTGGTTTTTCATAGAAAGTTTAAGCATTAGAAATCATCTTGAGTACATACTGAAATTAATGTCAAAATACTTGAAATTTATAATACGAAGTTCTAGGCAATTTAATCCATATGATTTTAAAATCTATAAATTTCGTTTGGTTATAAGCTGCTTGGAATATTGCTCTACTATATGATCACTAAATGTGTTTTCAATTAAAACTACATATGGAGTTTAAAAAAAAATTAATTTAATGAGCGTTTTATTAACAAGATTAATTCAAAATAATCTGCATTCGTTTCCAACATTGAATATAAAATAAACCAGTTAAACCTTCAGTATTATTGTTATTATAGCAATTTTTTATAAGTTAATTAGAGGTAAGTAAATAATAAGATAATTATATATGTGTAAATCAGAATTTTGTAGGTGATATAATATTCAAAATATCCACATGATTAGTCTACCCATTTATGGTACAGAGTATAGTTGTCCTAACTTTCACGTCTGGTAGTGTATATTTGTCTTGGAATATAACATATCTACATACAAACGACAAAACAAAAAACGTTTTAATAAATTTTATATTGGTCTATATTATCAACAATGTTACAATTAAATGAATACATAAAAAAAATAAAATAGTGCATATTTGTACAAATTTACATTATGAACATGTCAGTACCTAATCGTGCAACCTTAAAACAATTTGTCTAAAGTGTCCAAGACACCGCCTAAGACTTTAACAACCTTTTCATTTGACTTGTTTTCTTCTTTCTTTTCCGTACAGATAACTTCACCGCTCTCTCTTTGCGATGTATTCAGTGAATTGTAATCGCCCGTGTTGCACGGAATGCTGGGTATTTGAACGCCTTGCATCGAAAATCCAGAGTATTGTGATGATGATTGAGGCTTTATTGGTGAAGGCAAATTAACGAATGAACCACTTTCTTTCTGATCAGATAAGCTAGAATCTTTATCTTCGAATGGAAGAACGAAATCGTCGGTGTTTGTTTGATCGCTCGATAACGCACCTGCTGACGACGGAATTAATGGCGACTGCGAGATATTACAGGGAGCACTTATCGGACTGAACGGATCCACTACAAAACTGGGAGACTTTCGTTTTTCAGGCGTCAGCTCATCGGCTGCACTATTTTCGCCGCTTAAATCGGAAAAATCGATGTCGTAGTTTATATTTGATAAAGCCAATAGGCTGCTATCATCAGGTGTTGTTAATCCGTCCAAACTCCGCGTGTCATAGCCCAGCAATTCATTTGAATGAGATTGTTTCAAGTAATTTGCGGGCAGGCACGGCGTTATATCCAATTGCATTTTACCTTTTTTACTGTCGGTCAGATTCAGTTGCTGCGTGGAAAGATTTTGTGTGTAAAAATGTGTAACTTTAGGTTCGACCTCGTTCCCTTCACCTTCATCAGTTACCCTATCTATAGTTATAGGGATGTTAACGGGTTCGGATAATTTTGAGCTTACTGGTGCGGCGACAACGGTGGGCGTAATTGGGGAAGGTAAATTTGTTGTGTTCGAGTCTTGTTTATCTAATGAAATCGGTGTTTTACGAGGCTTTATTATTAACGGAGTTGCTTCTCTAATTTCAGTTACTCTTGCAGCAATTTCCATCTGGAAAATCAATATTTTATGTTTTATAATTTCTGAAACAAGTCCTACATAAAGCAAAATGAAATATTATTTACAAGTTTGATAACCATCAGAATGATATCAATAATTGTTTCTATAACTATTGTTTCAAAGACAAACAAATTATATTGCATTTAAAAAATCTTAAACTTCCAATATTATATTTTTTCAAAACCAAATACCGAGGAAACTAGTAATTTTGAAAATTTGAAAGAAAAAAGTGAAAATTGTTACTTAATTATACCTTGAAAGTTTCCATGCTTTCTTTTAAAGTTAGCGTGCTCTGTTGTACAGTATCCATTCTTTCCGATAATCCTTTTAACTGTGAAAGATGTTCGCAAAGTTGATGCATGCCTTCACAAGCGACCAAGGCGGATTCCCAAGCACTCACCGACGTTATGGCACCTGTCATATAACCTTGAAATTCTTCCTCGGACATATTGAGAGATTCGGCAGTTAAATTTTCGATGAATGACACAGCACAACACTGTAAATATAAAAAGTTGGCGTTAAGTAATTTCTATAACTGTCTATCTTTGGAATTTCAAACAAAAACCATTATAATTTTAAATATTAGAAAAATACACAAAATCAGGCTAGATGGAAAACAAATGGACCATTTCAAGTACCTCGGTGCAATTATAGAAGAAAACGGGGAAATGGAACGGAAAATAAATGAAAGAATGAGAAAGGCTAATCGTTGATGCTTTCGTCAAAAAGGCTTTTATGAAAAACGAACGGTAAGATGGCGCGCATTGTCGTGATGCAGCTACCAATTTCCTGCTCGTCAGAGTTCTCGCCGCTTGCGTATGATATCCTCAAGATGCCACCTCAAAACATTGTAATATAATTTGGAATTCACCATCTGACCAACTTGAATGAATTTTCTGTGCACTATGTCTTTCATGTCAAAAAAAACAAAGAGCATACTCTTCAGATTGCTTTTCACTTATTGGAATTTCTTGTGTCCTAGCGAGTTCAGACTCTTCCACTAACTTGATTGTTGATTAGATTTTGACGACGAAAAGACGAGAGCTGGATTTATGGTTAGGATCATAAAACCAGCTCTCGCCGTCAGTAATCACTCTTGACAAGAAGTTTTCATCGTCCGCAACAACTTGTTTGAGCTTAGTGCGAATGGCAATTCCTTCTTGCTTTTGATCGTAAATCAGAAGTCTCGGAACAAATTTCTGGGTGGTGCGGTGCATGCTAAATCCTTCAGTCATAATTCGCTGACATGTACCATACCTGATTCCAACTTTATAATAATAATATTTATTAAGTTACCCAACAGAGATTATTACTCCAAAATGGGTAACAAACAAAGAAATACAAAAAAAAAAATAAACAATAGTTACATTGTGAAAATGAAATATGTATCTTAAAACAAAATATATTTTTTTTATAAATAGTGGTCATAGCAAATCGTACTGCAGATTGTTGAAATTCACCGCCGAATGAACTAAAGGGGCCTTCAGCAAAATAATATAATAAAATAATAGATGTTAAGAATTTTCCGACGATGATGTCCATGAATAATTGAATTGTTGCGATATTTTCTGACGTGGCAGACGTCGACGGTCTCTCTGTTCGTTCATCGTTATTAATGGACGTTATGCCGGTCTTAATGTGCAAACCACTTAACAGTTTGTGTTCGGCTCATTGATTGTTCATCGAATGCTTGTTGAATCATTCCATATGTTTCACTTAGCCGTTTCTCCGAGCTTAAAACAAAGCTTAAAGCACGCGCTTTGCCTATGTCTTTGACCCATTATAATGATACAATTACCATTTTACGCAATCGCACGTAGCTTGGCAAAAACCGCGTCAATCACGTTGAAACTTAATACACACAATCCGTAGACATATACCCTCACCACTATTTATCGGTGCACGCCAATATTTTGGGTTCTCGTGTTACATCGTTAGTCTAAGAACATCTAGATCGCATCTCGTACTTTCACAACATTAAAACACCATTTACTAATTAGTCTCGACATTAATAGAACAATCCTCGTATATTAGTACAGTGAATATTAAAAATTAATTCCAATAATACTTACTAGGTTGGTGAAGTAATAACCTCCTTCACCTTGCATTAACCTAGTGTCATTACAGAACCTTGTAACATACAAGATATTACTTTTGAGCCTTGCGGGATTTGCCTTTAACACTACGAAGATCAAAGCCGGTAAAAATTCGTCCGCGCTAACCGGGCCACCTTGACAATGTTGAAGTACTTCGACTACACTCTGACAGCAACGAACTACGTGTTTTAATTTTTCTTGAGGAGCCTTGACGGAATCCATACCTAGGGAAAATAAAAAGTAGATCGTCGTTTAAAAAATATAAATAAATTTACCTAGCAGATGGGTAATTGCTGCGTAAACTAAATCGCGAACCTCCATGCTGGTCTCATTTATGCAACAGTCAAGATGGTGAGCGTTCACCCAGCTAAGCTTTCTTATCCTGCCTTGTATTGCTAGGTCTTTTTCTTCGTCATTTGTGGATTGAGGACAGAATAGTATTCTGTAAATTATCCACGTAAAATATGTTATTGCAAACATATATTTTATTGAAGCTCAAATTAATGACAGTAATATACTTATTGATTGCATAAAGGCGTAGAGGAAAAGGTGCAAATATTGTCTAACATTTATTCCTCGCGATGGACACGGTTACATGAAGAAATTTCTGAAATATATCTGCTACTGCAAATATTTAACCGATCTTATCCATTTTGTGCATTTGTATACTCAAAACGCTGCTTAAAAGGGTTTTTATTTACTTTTATTGCATGCTGAACCCTTTGCATATACTAGTACAGTCTCTGGTGTGTATATGGACTCTTGCTTCTTGGGTTTTACCATAATGGATTTGAGACGTCTTGCTTACAAGTTAGACACAAAAAATACTGTCTCATTCTTTAAAAAAAATGGTGAAGCAGGTAGGGCATGGGCAGATCTATTTTTACAGCGGCATAAAAGTGTTTTGTCTGTTTGTTAACTGAACTTATGGTTTTATGTCAGGGCTTGCGACTTTAATAAAGAAAATGTTGAGAAGTTCTTTGGCATTTTGGAATAAACGTACACAGTACACCAGTACTCCCCTGATGCATGAAATATTAATGAGACAGAACTTATGTTGTACAGCACAAGATACCAAAAGTCATTGGTAGGAAAGGAAAGAGGCAGAACGAATCTCTGACATCAGCCGAAGAAGATGCAACGATTACTATTGTAGCTCTCATGAACGCGAAACGTGATTTCGTCCTATCAATCTTTATCTTTCCAAGGAAGAATATGTAGGAATTACGTATGAAGAGTAAATCTGTTGGTTCCTTTGATAACGCTCATTTTTCAAGTTGGGTGTAGTCAAATATATTTCCAGTTTATTTACACTCATCATGTAGCAGTCACTTGTGTTGTTGATATTAAACAGGCACCATGGTCATGTCTGACACCTCGAAGTCTAATGACAGAAAATCATATAAAGATCATTGCCACTGTCCACATAAATTGCGGACCCTTGACGAAACTTTCATGGTCCTTCTAAAACATCATTAAAGCATTGATATCAGATTCGTTCTCCTGCATTTAAAGAGCTGTCTCAGTTAGTACAGTAACATGAAACTACGGTAAAGCATACCTAAAAGTTCAGAGAGCAGATATGCAGATCATACAGTTCAATAAGAACATTTTCATCGATACAGACTTTATTGCTTCAGAAACTGTAGCCCTAAAGTCATTCAGTACTTTCAAATTTACATCACAATCAACACCTTCAGGATGGGTTAAATCAAAATCTAGAACAGCAGACAAATGCCAATAATCCAGGTACAGAAAATCAGTCGCTCTTTTGCTGTCATAAAAAATAGATATATAAAAGAAGTTGTAAGTGCACCGGTACAGCTCTAATAACGGACCGCTTCCAAAAATTAACTTATTCATTCTTTGGAGAAATTAAGCCTAAAGAATGAATACGAATAAAAAATCCTAGAGTTTGAAGGCGAGAACAGGCAGAATAAAGACAAATGGCAGAATGGACTTAAAAAAAACCTTTTAGGAGATTAAATATAGATTCAGAAGAATCAATGAACCAAAACCATCTGTGGATATTGAATCTATCATAACCATCATACTAGTCGAATCTTGCGCCTTCAGACTTCCATTTGTTTTGCTTACTTCAAAACTCCTTGCATGGTGTACGATTCGATTCAGATCAATTTGTGAATCAGCACCTTATTTTGTTCGGCAATAGTGTTTTTTTCATTAAAAAATTATGCGTTTGGCGATTGCTGTTTAAACACTATTTGAAGGATACAAAAGATGTTCTATTCAACGTGGACAAAGTGATATAAGCGCCTTCACTTCCATCTACAGAATATCCATTTCTATTTGAGAGATGGACGTACAGTTCTCTCTCATTACTTTGTTTTATTATGGTTTCAATATATTCACTGACTTCTTTACATTAATAAATGATTTGTGAAAACCATTGGAAATGTAAATTATTTAATATTTTATATTAAAAAAACATATTTTTATATAATATTACTTACCCATATAGTGTAGTCATAGAAAATTTTTCGAAGAAATCGATTAACTGATCCTTCATTTCTTGATTAAGTTTCGCGTATGTATCATTCGTATTTATCCTATCAGAGAACAAATTATAATATTTTTGGGCTGTGACAGCTACTTCATCTATAGGTCTTGCATTGACTTCACTTCTTATAGACACATTGAATGATCTAACGCATTTGAAAAAATCGTCCCGCACTTGTTTCCCCAGAGGCATATACGTGGAAATATATTCGATTTCAAGCTTCTCTGTGTCCGGATTCGTATGTCTTGGTTCATGGTGACGATCGTGTCTTCCAACATCTAAAAGGTTATTTGGTCATGAAGCATTATCGCATCGATTAATAGTTAAAAAAACGAGTTATACCTTTAGCAGTGGACGATCTGCGAAAAACCGGCGCGAAATTGAGATATTTACTTTTCTTGTCGGTTTGCTGCCTCTTTTTCTCTTCGAATTTGGAAAAACCGGCGACGGGAGATCGACTGTTTTCAGAATGAGATCTTCTGTGCCTTTCTTTTTCCATAGAACTCCGATAGCATTTTGAACAATACCCTGTACAAAAATGTACAATCGTTATTAGACATAAAAACTAGTTAGGAAGATAAGTAATACACAGTCTATCCCAGAGAAAACAGAACTTTTTTAAAATAGTGATTATTAGTGGCGCCATCTATTAAAAAATTATATGTTGGTAAGGTAGGTCTTTCACCAATGTTATGTCAAAATATGACATTTGCATCATTAGAAGCAGAGAAATTGCGTATAAAGTAATAGTGTGTATTTGGCATTGGTCGAAAAATGAATTTTAAACAAAGAGCAAATATCAAGTTCTGTTTTAAACTCGGTAAATCGTTTACTGAAACGTTTAATTTGATGAAACAAGTGTATGGTGATGCGTGTTTATCACGTACGAGTGTGTATGAGTGGTACAAACGATTTAAAGACTGTCCTAAGGACATAAATGATGACGAACATCCTGGTGCAAAAAAATCTGTTGTTACGAAAAGTAATTTTATCATAAATGAGCCGAAATCCTCATTGTGATACTCAAAAAGGGACGAAAAACGATATGACGAACCGTTTGGCCGCAGGAGCAGCTTGAGTTTCGCCAAAGAAACGTTTTTTTTCCCTGAACAACTCCGGTTTTTTCACCATAACTCTGGAAGGGGACGTCGTAGTGAGTTGCGCTTGGCACGAGTGGGATAGACGGCCAAGGGCCTTCCGGTTCGGGATTTAGGGTGTCGGTTGGAAATAAAAGTTTAAAAATCGTCACGATTTTTGAAACTTCGGAAACTTTTATTCTTCTAATTTCGACCCGGACACTACCCAGGGGTTTTCAGACATGCTTTAGAAGACTGTGCGTATGATTTTTCGCTGCGAGTTCGCCTTTTCTCTGTATGTTCACGATTTCACGTTTCAAAACGGACGTAACTGGCGATGAGACGTGGTGTTTTCAATATAATCCAGAGACCAAGAGTGAAAGCTCTGAATGGAAGCATTCCACCCAAGAAAGACCGAAAAACAGCCGTTTGGAGAAGACAAAAGTGAAGACAATGTTGATTTGCTTTTATGATTCGAAAGGCATAGTGCACAAAGAGTTTGGAGCAGCTAGTTAAACAGTCAATGCTGTATACTGTCTTGGTGTTATGAAGCGTCTTTTGGTGCGTATTGTTCGTGTGCGCCCTCAATATCGTGAAAATGGTAGCTGGCGTTTATTACATAATAATGCACAGTCTCATCGCTCGACACTTATCACTGATTTTTCAACTAAAAATGGAATTTTAACCATCACCATTCACCGTATTTACCGGATATGGCTCGCTGTGATTTCTATTTATTCTCCAAATTAGATTTGCCTATGAAAGGATAGGGTTATGCCGACGTCGAAGCCATTAAAAAGGCGTCGATAGCGATCTTGAAGAATTTCTCTAGAGGTGCATTTAAAAATTCTCTCGACATGTTAATTGGAGGCGACTATTTTGAATAAAATAAATGAATTTTGTCAAAATAGTAAGCATTTGTTTTTATTTTAAAAGTTCGGTTTTCTCTGCGACAGTGTATATTTGTCACGAGTGAAACACACTACGGACTTTATAAAAAAGAGTTACAAAATTACAAAATAAAAAATATGGCTATCGGTTGAGGCACATATAGATGCTAAAAAAATTGTTTTTACTGTGTATTCACATTTAACTTTTCCATTATTACATATTAACAATTATGATATTACATAAAACGTGTTGTAGACGTAGACTACTTTAAAACTAACATAAATCATAGTTAAGTTGCAAAAAGTTTTGGAAACGTTTCTTTAAAGTGTTTAAATGACAAGATATAAAAAACTTAATTTTAATTTAATTCGAAGAGCTCGAATTCACTATCTCAGTGGTCTAATGATAATGGCACGTTCCAGGAGAGAATGACATCGCAGACATTTTTTCAAACATTTCTGAATTACACGGAGGACGTATAAAGCGGTTAAAATTAGAATTTTTCAGATTAACATCGCATAATTATATGCGACAAGATATACGTCAATGAAAAAATGTATATCTTACCTCCCCAGTCCGGATTTCCGTAGTACCCACAACCATTTTTGCACTTCAAATCGGCCTGCTTGATACGTAAGGACGGCTGTTTAGTTGCGTACATCATGTACTTGTAAGACCGCTGTAATGGAAACATAGGTATCATGGTGGCTAAATTTTAAAACAGCTTCCTCGAAGAAAACAAAATATTTTAAAATAAAATAGTTTGTTAAAGTCCTATAGCACGTAATACTCTATCGAATTAATACACGAAAGTCTCTTATATTTAAACTACTAGTTGATGGCGACCATCTGCTTGATCTTAAGGACTTAAGGACCCATAAGTCCGTTGATGAAATTCCAAAGATTCCGGCCCGGTTAGAATCTACCATGGGGGTACGAAAATGTGATGGGCGCAAAGGTTCAACGACACAATTAATTCCAAACGGGCTTGCGGAGATTTTAGTAGTCCCGGTGTTTCTTTGAAATCGCTGATCCTTGCAGTTATAAGTTCAATAGTGGAGACAAAGACCACTACATTTCCTACCCCTAGATCGGCCATTGGTTGTCGGCGATTTTTTGATGAATTTTAGACACGAGAGAAATGAAATAAACGCGACACCAGAACACTTTCTCCAAAAAATGTACGTTTCAAGGGAAAAGCACACAATAAAAACTTGCCGAATCCAATATTGTATGTTGAAGACCGTACTTTACGATGGAAAACGCAGAACTGACAGAATTGACTGCTGAAATGCACGAGAGTTTGAATATATAGTCGAAAGATAACTGTTGTACATAAATAATATGGTGGTGGAACTCTTCAGTATCTAAAATAATCAAATACAACTTACGTAGAGGATATGTACATACGTAGAATCTACGTTATTATGGTTGCTTCTGTGTAATAAAATCTCATAATCTTTAGATCTGATGGCCTTAATTATCTACTACGATGTACACAGGGGAAACAGATTTTTTTTATAATAATACTGAGCTTCGTTATTAACAGTAAATTTATGCGAAATGGTTTGTAATAAAGTACATATAAAATAATTATAAACTGTGAAATTTATATTACGAATTACTTTACGGAAGTGATTCAATATTGCAATAATAAAATTTAAATTTAGCAAACGATAAATTTATAAAATTACAAAATTAATTACTTGGAAACAGGAATTATTTTTGAATTCATTTAACGTATAGCAATCGAGTTTTGTTTACTTTTAAAAAAACAGTATCAGAGTTCGGTTTTTTACATGAAAATGAAGTAATTTATCGAACTCTATCCTGTGTAGTAGATAATCAAGGGAAATTACTCGGGTTACGTATATATAGTATGAATAATAATTATATTTGGGATATTTTCCCTGCAGGCCAGGATCGTAACAAGGCGAGAGTACGAACAAACGGGCGACCTTGCGATGAATGCGTTATTTATATGACTTTTGTTTTGTTTTATAAGCAACACGCATTATTCACAGCTGTTGTTGCGTAGCGTAAAATGGATAAGACTGAGAAAATGTCTGCAGCATGACGTAAGATTCCATATTTGTCCCGGAGAGAAATGTACGCCATGCTGAAAAGATGTTCTTATATTTAAAAGACCGCGCGACATCTACGGATGTAATACAGGCGTAATTAAAATAATCTTCTGAAATATATAACGGATCTATACACGCACCATCACAAATTTGTTTTAATCTGGTAAAATCGAAACACTTTTCTACAACACACACATTTTTTATGCCATTTGCAATATATAGCAGTGAGTGTACATCGTTCACAATTTGCAACTCCACTAACGACAACCCAGTGTTTTGAAATTTTTCTATTGAGTCGAATAAACCTCTATAATTGTTGTAAATTTGTTTTAAATCGGTCTCAACGGAAGTATTTTCAAATCTTTTCTGGTTTCCTTTAATTGCTGCAGGTTCGTTAGGTTTGACTCGTAAAACCACAGATTTTTATTTGTCGGAAATTCTCGCAATAATAGAAAGCAGCTGTCAACCATATTCTCCACCGTATGAATGTTGGTTCCGGTGGCTCAGAAATACCGAGGCCCTGTCTGTAGAATTCTTAAATTCGTATGGGAGATTTCAAAAACGCTTTTTTGGTATTTGAAATTAATGCATACACCTCTGGATAACATTGTAGAATACTTTGTTCTATAAGATGTAAAGCATAAATCAGCACATAATCACAGCTGTTTATCTTTTACTACAGCTTTGATCATATTTTCGATGTCGTTACACACAGTTGGCATAGGGAGGTTAGTTCCACTTGGGATTGTATATATTCCAGAAGTCACAAAACGGTCGAGTAGATGAAGTCGCTAATCACAGGAGATTATCATAAACAGTAAATCAAATATAAATTGCGTTTTTGGTGTTGTACATTGTTTATATGTTTTTTATAGTCGCGTTTCTCCCAGCACATTAACGGTTCATCGCAAACTTTGCAGTATTACCTAGCACCATTATAATATAAATCAGGAAATTCATCAATAAACTTTCGCACTGCGTCAACCAATGCTCTCGTTTCTCCCGAACGCACGTCCGTCACACTTAATAATTATACGTTCGCCTTATATAAAGATCTTTTCAGTACTTATAATTCTACACTTCGTTTCATTACGTTACATTGGTAGAGGGCGCTGCGTACTCATTACAAACCTGGCCCGCGGAAAGACATCCCAACTCATAATGCATCTTATTAAATATTAGAACCGCTCTGTGAAAACATGAAAATTGTCGGTATGTACAAGAGAAGAGGGATGGCGAACCTTTTCACATCTACACGCCAAATTTTTTCAAAAAATGTTTTATGTGGCTATGACGTGTTAACAAGCAAGCAAAGAAATTTAGTAGACGAAAACATTAATGAAAATTACATTCAAATTCTTTGTTATACTAAACATATACATATATTTAAGTATTAACTGCACTGCAATAATTATAGAGAAAGTAATAAAAAAAGTAATGCGACTTCTTACTTTGTTACTTTTAATAGAATTCAACCTGAACTGGAGTCATCTGACAAACGGTTTCTATTCGAGTCTTTCAGTCGAAAATATTTTAGAGGCAATGTCTACCATATTTTTAGTATTAGGTGCGCAACTAAGTTCTCGCTGTTTTTCAAGAGATGGCTCCAGTAATAAGTGCTGGTCGATTGTGACATAACCAAAACGTTATGAACCAAGCTTAGACATGTGGTAAACAAACCGCTTTGACACATTAGTGATTTTGTTTTTGCGTCATATACTTTTGGTTGTGTGAAAATGTCTGATTTTGTGCCAAATAATCATCATTTGCGGGAAGTGGCAACACTTCACTTTCATTCGAAGAAAACGGCGGCTGAAGCGCATAGAGAACTCCAAAAAGTTTACGGAGATTCTACTCTAAGTGAAACAATGTGGCGTGATTGGTTCCGTCGCTTCAAAGACGGTGATTTCGATGTTGACGACCGTTCGTGTGAAGGAAGACCAAAAACCTTCGAAGACGCCGAATTGGAGGCATTGCTCGATGAGGATCCGTGCCAAACGCAAAAAGAGTTTGCTTCAGCATTAGGAGTTACCCGCCAAGCCATTTCCCAGCGATTGCATGTGTTGGGAATGATTCAAAAACAAGGAACTTGGGTTCCTTATGATTTGAAGCCAAGAGACGTTGAGCGTCGTTTTTTCGCCTGTGAACAACTGCTCCAGCGGCAAAACCGGAAGGGTTTTCTTCATCGCATCGTTACGGGTGATGAAAAATGGATTGATTACAGCAACCCAAAGAGAACAAAATCATGGGGACTGCCCGGTCATGCTTCTACGTCGTCGGTTCGGCCGAATATTCACGCTGCGAAGGTTTTGCTGTGTATTTGGTGGGACCAGGGCGGTGTTATTTATTATGAGCTGTTGAAACCGAACGAAACCATCACTGGGGAACGGTATCGAACTCAATTGATGCGATTGAGCCGAGCACTACGCAAAAAGCGGCCACAATACGAGCAGAGGCACGAAAAAGTGATTCTACAGCATGACAACGCTCGGTCTCACGTAGCCAAACCCGTTAATACCTACTTAGAAACGTTCAAATTGGAGGTCCTACCCCACCCGCCATATTCCCCAGAAATTGCGCCGTCCGATTATTACTTGTTCCGTTCGATGGCACATGGTCTGGCTAATCAGCAGTTCCGCTCATATGAAGACATCTCAAAATGGCTTGATTCGTGGATAGCCTCAAAAGACGAACACTTCTACTGTGACGGTATTCGAGCTGTGCCAGAAACATGGGAAAAAGTTGTCGCTAGCGATGGCCAATATTTTGAATGATTCATTTGAAACACACAATAAAGTTGCACTTTCATCAAAAAAACAGCGAGAACTTAGTTGCGCACCTAATATATTAAGAATAGTAATTGATGAAGAATAATTATTCTTAGACAAATTAAAATATTACTAGTACGGGGCAAAAATTGAAAATTGTTTTGTAAATTTTATTTTTTTTAGTATTTTTTTAAAATTGTTTAAGTAACAATTATATAGCAAAATTTGCGTATACAGAATACGAACATTATTGTGGAAAGGGTGTTTATTTACCATTTTCCATTAATTCAATCAACCACAGTCTCCATTAACATTTAGATTTCAAACAACTTAAGAATTTCGAGAAATGTTTAGAAAAAATAGGGTATTGGATGACAAATCATCCTCAACTACAGTGAGGCGTTGGGACAACAAATTTAAACGTGGTTGACTTTGCTTAAGTGACACATTTCTTCTTTCAAAACTTTCTTTTCTATTACGCTATTTTCTAAGAAAACAAAATCGGCACTTATGCTTTTTGACCTTTACACACTTTAATTATCGATTTAATTTAAACATTTTCAGTTAAGTATAACAACAAAAAACATTTAAAGGTCCAGTATTATCATTGTAATTTCTGATAACACATCACTTCAGTTAAATTTATTTTAATTATTTAAATATTAATTACATTTTTATTAAATTAGTAAAATAAGAATAGTTATATTTCTAATAAATTTAAATTAAATATATCCAAAGTTCCATATATTTTAAATAAACACATTAACAAAATAAACATTTTCTAATTTTGTCTTTTTATTTAATTAGGAAAAATATCAATTTATTTATTCAATAAGTAGGACATTAACCTAAGAAAACACAATCTTTGTTAAATAATTGTTAAAGTTTAGAATTTGATCTTCCCAAGAACAAGTAAATATTGTGTTTGAATATTGATAGTGATCAATGTCAATGTTATTTTATACCTGTATTTAAATTAAATATATCTACCATATAATAACAATGTATTATCTGAAAATAAATGTGGAGCTTATTTTAGAATATAATTATTTGGACTTTTAACTACGTTATTATATCTATTAATGATTTCAACAAAAACTATTCATGTATCAAGTCCTTTAATTGCAAGTAAATACGTTTCGAATTGATTTAATGCTTTACAGCTGCAAACATTGACCTAGACCCTAGATAAAGTAAGGAATTATCCGTATAATAACATTTTTTAGCCTTTTAATTGATAAAGAAATGATAAATACGATAATTGCAAGCAACATAACCACAACAATGAGAGGTGAATGTTAAATATAGGGTTAATAAAATCTAATATATGATTGGAAAATCATTAATATTATGAACAAATTACTTACATTTTCCGAATAATCGGTTAATTAATTAGCACTTTACATATTATTTATTTAATCACATAATAGTTTAGAAGGTTATGTTGTCAAAATACAGGTACGCCAACTGCAACTGCGCAATTTCTCAATTTGTATTTGTATAGCCAACATTCCAATTCCAGACATTTAAATAACTTTAATAAAATTGTTTGAATGATTCCTTTCGATTTATTTCTAATTAGAGTAGAAATTCAATTCTTTGCAGACATATTAGTTAAAGTGAATCATTCGATTATGCTCTAATTGTAGCGCAAACAATTCGTTTCACTTATATAGATCGTAATATAAATTTAAACGAGTCCATATTTTTTCTTTGATATTGTGGAATAAAAAAATAAAATTCACGATATATAAATCATTTATTTTTCTATATCAAATATTATTAATATTATAAACAATATTAATATATTAAATAATACATAGAATACTCTACAAAACTATATTATTTATTATGGCTATATATCTTTCATAATATAATAATATATTAATAAATATTGAGGTAATGTAATCTTATCCCGTCGCAGTCATTATTTGCTGAGGTTCAAGTGATATATAATGGAAGTCTGGCTTTTCGATAGGAATGTTTACATCAGACGTAAAAGCGGGTTCTTCAGAATCAGGAATTCTTGTAGTCATCATTTCTGACCAATGGAATGGTGATAATTGATTCTAGAAAGAAAGTAGTTAATACGTGTTACATAACGCAACACTGAATAAATTTATGTTTTTAAGGTATTTCATTAAAAAATTATAATATTCTTGTTCGATACATCTTTATATCAGTAAATTTTTGGTTGGTAATAAGCATGTAAGAATCGAAACGTATGTAGAATGTTTCGAAGTTGATTTAAATGGAAAATCAAATAAATTATTACCTCTAGGAAAGAATGGTATAAATATAAAGCCGCTTTTTAAATGTACACTACAGGCCATAAGTGAGGGATCACTTATCATAAATAACAAAACATTTGTATTTTAGACACATCCCTTAGACTTTTACCTGTTTTGGTAAGAATAATTGAAATAACAGTCGTAAATGCAATTCTGAGAAGGATTATTCGGATTATTATTATAAATTAGATAAACATATTTGTTTCTGAAAAATATTGTAAATCCTTTTAATAGTTTTATGGCGTTTATTTAATAGAAATATTTTATATACCCCAATAAATTTAATAGGGTTTACAACGCAATATTATTATAATGGTATTAGGAATTCATAGTAAACTATTTAGCAATTTAAAAATTAGTTTTCGTGCAGCATTTGTGCGAGTAAGTTGCAATACGAGTATTTGAGAACAGACGTAAAAGTAACTTATAAAAATGCCGAAAAGAAAGGAACTTAGCGCAGAAACTCGTAGTTCTATAATAACGCTACATGGTGAAAAATTGCACTGCGGCAAATAGCCCAAAAGTCAAATTTATCTTATCACGCGGTGTAAAGAACAGTGAAACGATATTCACAAAGTGGATCATTAGAACCAATAAAACGTTGCGGAAGGCCAAGGGTAACTACCAGACAAGAGGATTTGCGCCTAAAAATACTATCAAAACGAAATAGGCGCCTCACAGCTCCTCAGCTTCGAGCAGAGCTGAATGAAGGCCGTCGAAAGCCGGTGTCACTGACAACTGTAAAACGACGTTTGACAAAGGCGGGACTACATGGGCGTATTGCAGATCGAAAACCATTATTGAATCAATGAAATCGTAAAAAACGGTTACAATGGGCCCAGGACCATCAACACCGGGACATGGAAATGTGGAAGCAGGTGTTATGGACAGATGAGTCAAAGTTCCAAGTGTTTGGTAGTAATCGACGAGTTTTCGTTCGAAGACAAGTGGGTGAAAGGATGTTACCCGAATGTGTAGTGCCAACTGTTAAACACGGGGGAGTTTCTGTGCTTGTTTGGGGATCCTTTTCCTTTGATGGTGTCGGAGATTTGTACCGCATTGAAGGCATTTTAAAAAAAGAGGGGTACCTGAAGATTTTGGAGGAACATGCAATTCCGTCTGGATTAAGGTTAATTGGTGAAGGTTTTCACCTACAACAAGATAATGATCCCAAACACACTTCCCAACTTTGTAAGAACTATGTGAATCAAAAAGAGGAGGAAGGAGTGCTGATAGATACGATTTGGCCACTACAATCACCCGATCTCAACCCTATCGATAGAAACGTGAGAGAAAGCTGTCCACAATCGCAGAAACAGCTTTGAGAGCAACTTACAAGGATGTGGAATAATTTACCAATGAATACGCTCCAGAAACTTGTATCGCGGTTGCCTAATATTTGTAAAGAAATCATTAAACGCAGGTGGATACTTCGACGAAAGTCGAATATGATAAGAAATTCTACAGAATATGTTGAAATTATTTTATTTTATAAGGAAAACTGTTCATTTGTCTCGTAGATATAGTTTTGTAGAAATATATGTTTTGTTTCACTAACCGTGTATGTTTTTTTTTAAATTTCATCTACTGATCCCTCATGGCCTGTAGTGTAAGTGTGTAGCAACTAAAAATTACTTCGTTTCTTTATTTAGTTTACTTTTGTGAATTTCTAAATACACGTTACTATTATTGTTATAAAAGTAGCTACTACAGAGTATTCTTAGCATATTTATAAAAGAGAATAAATACTGAAATAGATGTAATAATAAAGCTTTTCACCAGATGTTAATAATTTAGTACTTTACGATAACTAAATAATTGTTGAACACAATTACGTCAAAGATGGCGCCTTGATAAGTCACGGTCGTCATTGAAATGTTTAAAATAAAATGATATTGAATATGAATATGTATTGATGTGTATTATTTCTTTCTTCCTTTTATTAAAAATTTTACAGCACTCTAAAATATTATTTTAAAACTAGGATAAAATATAAAGTA
The DNA here is from genome assembly GCA_031893035.1 of Dermolepida albohirtum. NCBI lineage: Eukaryota > Metazoa > Arthropoda > Insecta > Coleoptera > Scarabaeidae > Dermolepida > Dermolepida albohirtum. The sequence goes on from JAVIWB010003091.1 coordinate 313,703, forward strand.
AAAAATAAACGCCAGGTTATGCAACTTATTTAACACCTTACATTGCTATAAAAAAACGTAAACAAAAGGAAATGTAGAAATTCGCGAATGGATATATTAGATTTAAACGTAGATATTACCTCATAATATATAGATTCGAAATATTTTTTCTTCGTCGAGCCAATATTTAATATCATCGTTTCCGAATACCATACCGGTATTTGTTTTGGCTTGAAGTAACAGGTGGTAACATACCTAAAAAATAAAGGAAAACAGAATAATTTTCAAAACAAATATTCAGATTACCTTACCGTTTTGGTGCATAAACTCCTGATGTTACTCGTTCATTACTTAAAGCTATGGCATCTGACACCTGCCGTTGAACATGCCTGCAACAGCAAAAATGCAAAGTTAAGGAAATATGTGTCTGTATATTAGGCAAGCATACACATAAACTGGTCTAGCATATACTTTAGCGTATAAAGTATTATGACTGTTTTTTGTTATTACAACTGGCAAAAATTTGGATCGCTTCTCTATTTTCTTATCTATTTCTGTCATGCTATGAAAGTTATAATCATCAACTAATGCCTTTAAAATAAATTTTCTTCTTTGAAAAGTTTGTAGGCATTTTTTAAAGCGAGGCTTTTTTACAGATGTTTGTATATTGCCGGTAATTTTTTGTGGAAACTATTTCTTAACATAATATTTCAATTGTTTGGAATATAGAGGTGTTCCTAAGTTTGAGAGGTATTTTTAAGTATAGTTTCTATGAGTGTGTAAATCAATTTAAATTGAATCTAATCGATCCAACACGAAAACTGGATGTAACGATATTTTTATTCTAAATTCATTTGTTTAAATTGAATATTTAATAATAATCAACGGGTTAAAATATAGTTAGGTTTTTAAACATCGACAATTACTTTTATGAAAATAATTATGAAATTTAATATAGATTTTGTTGTAGCGATTATATAATATAGTAAAGTTTTTGATTTTGATTTCGTTTAATAATTTGGTATTATTTTAGATTTAAAACGTAAAATACATTGATAATTAATCACAGAATATTATTTTCCTTTCTTGTACATGTTTCCAACTTCCAAGAAAGCTGTGTTATTAAAACCAATTAATGTATACGAAATTTCATATTTCTAGTTGTTTTTAAAGCTTCTTTTAGTGGTGGGGAATATTCTGAAAAATATGTACGTAAAAAATTCAGTTTACGTGTAAAACATCTTTGATCAGATTAATTTCTAGGAACATAAATGCATGAATAAGCAAGATTAATTGATATAATACGTGGGTTGTCTTTTAAGTTTTGCATATAAAACTGGAGTAAAAGAGTAGATAGCTTTTAAAGACATCGTTGTTTTTCGGAATATTCTCCACGAAGATTAATGCAATTTTGCGCTCGAATCAACTCTGGAAGCAGTTGTTCCACTTGTTTGTAGTAGAAATTGCGTTTCTGAAGGCAACGACTGCTCCTTTTGGTGACCGGAATCTTTGACCACGCAGTCCGTTCTTGATTTTCGGAAAGGTAAAGAAATCGTTGGGACTTAGGTCCGGACTATACGGAGGATGGTCCAACAATTCGACTTTTGTTGTGTTAAAAATTCAATTGTGTTATGTATTGTGTGCGAACTTGTACTGTCTTGGTGGAGAATGATTCGTTGTTCGGGGTTGGTTTTTCGAAGCTCTGCCATGACTTGCAGCAAACAAATGGTTGTTTACTAATTGGCAGTAACAGTTCTTTGATCTTGTAGAGATTGTTGCTATATGACCTGCTTTCGAGACAAATGTCGCGACCATTTTTTTTGGAGACACTTCGAGAACGGACGACTTTTATTGATTATTTATAATTTGTTTTATATACTACTGTGAGCAAAAAATAGTAAGACTTTTTAATTTAAATTTCGCGCGAAAACCCATTCGTCGAAATATTTTTTTTCTAGGTTGGTATGACTGCCAGTGACATCTGTGCCAAATGTCACATCAAAATAATCATTAGTGTTTAGTATACGCTTGTCTTTCTGAACTACAAAAAGTGCATTCGGCGATTTTTATAATGAGTGAAATTATTCAACAAAGAAGTTCCATTAAATTTTGTGTACGGAATCAAATTTCTGGTGCCGAAACGTTCAGAATGTTGCAAAAGGCCTTCGGTGATAATTGTTTGTCGCGAGCAAGTGTTTTTGATTGGTACAAATTATTCAAAGAAGGTCGAGAACGCGTTGATGACGAACCACGTCCAGGACGGCCATCAACATCAACTGATCAACCGACACGTCAATAGAATCAAGGAATTGGTGCTTGAGAATCGACGATTAACAGTCAGAGACCTTACTGGCATCGTTGGAATATCGGAAGGATCAGTGAAAACCATTTTGAAAGATCATTTGGGCCTAAGAAAAGTGAAAGCACGATTTGTTCCAAAAATCACTCAATTTTTTCGAAAAACAGCGTCGCGTTGACGTCTGTGAAACAATGTTTTCCGACTATCAAGACAAAATGAAAGTCATCGTAACTGGAGATGAGACTTGGATCTGCGCTTATGACCCGGAAACAGACGATCAATCGGCCGAATATCGTATCAAAGGTGAGCCGAAGCCCAAAAAACCACGTCAAAGCAAGTCAAAAATCAAGGTTATGTTGACAGTTTTCTTCAATTATCGAGGTGTGGTGCACTTCGAATTCCTTCCGACCGTCCAAACTGTCAACAAAGAATACTATTTGAGTGTTATGCGTCGTTTGCGTAATGCTATTCGTAAAAAGAGGCCAGAATTATGGGCCGACAACTCTTGGTTTTTGCACCACGATAATTCTTCGCGAGTTTTTCGCCAAATTTTCAACCAATATCGTGCCGCAACCACCGTATTCGCCTGATTTAGCTTCGTGTGACTTCTGGCTATTCAGCAAACTCAAACGACCGCTCCGGGGAAACCGTTTTGAGTCAATTGAAGACATTAAATGTGAATCGCTATGCGCATTGAAGGCTATTCCTGAAATTGACTTTAACAACTGTTTTGAGAATTGGAAGAAACGTTGGCACAAGTGTATTGGGGCCAGGGGGGATTACTTTGAAGGGGACGAAATAGATTTGGGAGAATAAATTAAGAATTTAAAAATTATGAACAAAGCCTTACTATTATTTGCCCACTGTAGTATATTTACTGTAATTTGAAATATTTGACAATAATAGAAATACGAAATTAAGAAACAAAAGATTTTCACAAATGTTCGCAGGCTGTCAGTCACAAATTTGTCAGTACAATAGTCGCAAACTCAGTAACTGAAAATTTTCTGCACCTAAAATGCGAACTAAATCTCTGTATTAATATTTTGTAGGGCATCTTCTGTTATCATATTATTAAAAGTTTTAAAAATTGTTTTATTTCGTTACGTTGCAATTTCAATAAACGATAGTGTATATAATTTAAAGCTAACATTATTTCGTATTACTTGAGCCGGATACAAATGCACAAGTTTAACAACTATCGTCAGATTATAAGTTTTATATTGTTTTGTAATTTTTCTTTTGTATTCACTCGTAAGATTACGCTGCATTTAGTTGCAAAATACATATTATGTGCTCATAAAGACAGATAATGAGGTCGAAGTTTAATTCGATCCACATAAAACTTATTTTTCATATTTATTTAATATAATGCTGAGGTCAACGGAGGAAGTGAAATAAATCTGATAATTCCTGTTCAATATACTTACTCGGGTTCTTTTGTTATTTGTTGTAGATTTTCAGCAGTTCGGCTAACTTCTTGAGTTTGCGTGTCTAAAAAATAAAAGAAAGTTAGCAATAGTTTCTATGCAATAGTTATCGATAAGTGAGGCTTATCTACAAGACTTATTTTCCTTGATCGTGCATGTACTTATACGTGTGTCTGGTATTGGTATTACGTGTACACATCAAATATTTATTGTAGAAAGATAACTTATCAGTTACTGTTTGATTTCTGAATAACTTGCGTTTTAATGGAACAAAACGAAATATGCTATGTACGTATTCACTTTTCGAGAAAATTTAGTAAGCACTTTCCTAATCTTTTAATAAATTGAACTTTCGAAATGAACAAAAAATTAAATTACCGTTGTGTAAGTAATTTTTTTTATTGATAATGCAATAGATGAGTTGTGAGTTACGACACGTTTTCGTTCTTTTTTATTCAACAATGCAAATCTTTCATAATTACCTTACTTTTAAATATTAAAATATAAAACTATTTACAATTATTTTTATAATATATAATTGTTATTAGTTGACCTGAGCACTTTTTCTTATTTGTAACGGGTCTTCCAAAGGGACTTCCGAACTTTGACAGTTGATAGCGGCCATATTGTTGAAGCTACATCTGTCAAATTGGCTATCATTTATTCAGTTTGTTTTGTCAAATCACCATGGACGGATATAGCAATCAACAACACGTGCAAATGTTCGGACACTCAAATAAATTTAAAAAAGGTAAAACAGTTAAACTAATTTATGTGAAAACATAACCTTTTTATTGTATTGTTGTTTATAAATATTTGTAAAGTATAATAATAAAAATTAAAGTAATTCTAACGTTAAATAAACAAAGATATCTTAAACTCCCTTTTCCACGAAGCGTACAATTCCAGGCATCCGTTTCACGAGTTTTTCAAGGACCCTATTCGGTATACTATTCCATTCTTCTTGCAATATGTTTCATAAGTGATTTGTTGAGGTAGGACACACTTTTCGGACTTTTCTGTCCAATTCATTCCATGACAATTCTATAAAGTTTAGGTCGGGGCTTTGCGATGGCCATGTCAATACTTGTAAGGAATGATTTTGTTTGCTATTCAAGAAATTCTTGGATATTACTGCTGCGTGTTTGGGGTCGTTGCCCTGCATAAACACAAAATTTTCGACGATTAAACGTAGCTCCGGTATTGCATTTTCTTGCAATATTGCAATATTCTCCTTTCGCAAAATACCCTCGATTCGCTTCGAGTCCCCTATGCTGGCATAGAAAAAATAACCCCAAACAAGCACAGAACTTTACATATTTGACGGCTGACGCTATACAATCCCGCGGCATTCTTTGACCACTTGCTCTTCTAACAAAAACACGCCTTGTTTATCCAAACACTTCAAACTTGGATTCATCCGTCTATAAGAACCTTTTCCAGTCATCCAATGTCCAATCTCTGTATGTTTCTGCCCATTGTTGTCGTTTTTACCTGTTCCTTATCGAAGTAAGGGTATTCTTACAGTAATGCGGTCGTGAAGATTTGCAGCTTCAATCTTCTTTTCACCGTAGTAACAGAAATTTTTCTTGCACGGTAGCGATTCATTTCTGCCGCGATTTCGGGTACTGTCAATCTCCTATTTCGTTTACTCAGCAATTTTATACGCTCATCGTCGGCGTGAGACGTTATTCATTTACAACCTGAACGTGCCGGACCTCTTAAACTGCCCGTTCGTTAATGTCGCCGAATGATATTACTAACAGTCGATTTATTACATGTGTTTTCTCGGAAATTTGACGTACTATATAACCTTCTTGATGAGAAGCAATAATTACAGAACATTTTTCTAAACTTTTTGGCTTTCCTCTCGGCATTTTAAGAAGTTCACATAAAAAATGCGGATTTACCAGTGATGTGCACGCTAGCAAGTTTATTTAAAAACTAATGCATATTTCGATAGAAAAAACTTTTTGGGGTGAAGGCAGGTAAGTTTCGCAAGTTTTTTTGTTTGCAATCGTCTCAAAAATATTCGTATTTAAGGAGGTCAGATTATTCAAGAAATTACCGCAGTGAGTCATAAAATATAATAGTTATTCGTGGCTGCTCTAATGGATATATTTGCCTGCAATTGGTTATATGTAAATGTAAATATATTATTTAATATTGAAACGCAATTATATTATTTTTTAGAAGAGTTTAGTAAATTTCACTAGCTGCCCGAACTAATATTGACGATAGTGTACTTCTACTGCATCATATTAGAATGACTCAGGCTAGTTAAAAGCGCCTACAACGCCTGTATTATAGTTATTTTTTGTTTGGTGATGTCTTGAGAATTCCTAAGTAATAAAAAGTACCTCATCTTTCGCCGTAAAATCGAGTTCATATATCGGTTCGTTAGTTTTATTAAAAACATGTTTGTTCGATCGTAGTTTTTTAAACGTAGGAGTATTTGTCAATACCTGTTGCTTAATGTGTACGATAAACAGTTGCAACATATGCATTTTATGGTGAGCAATTCACGAATTCGTTAAAATAAATGTATATTAAGCAGACCGTATTTACATATGTACATATGAAAGTTCGTTTCGTTAGAAAAGTATACAGGATGCAACAAAATACGACGTTGCAAAAAACGGGGATTAAATATAAAAGTACTACAGTGACGACTCGATATACTTTTTGTTATGGTCACATTGAACGTATAATATTAATATTTAAAATGTTTTTTTTATTCTGTACCGTAATAGTGATATACACTGAAGTATAATAAAGAAAAAAAGTATTTTTGTATAACTGTCATTAAAATTGACATATTTAATGGCTGTCAAGAGTTATTAAAAGACGACATTTACAAAGTAGCGTGTTACAAATATGTATTTTTAACACTATATTTTTTTACCAAATAACAGTAAAAGAGTGATAATCATTAAATTTTCAAAAGAACTAACAAGTTTTATTATGAACAGTATACAATTTTATACAATATTATTATAATTTACTAACATTAATATTAATAAGACATTTGGAACAATTGCTGATATTAATACTTTGCGATTTTAAGTTGCCAATTTCATCAGCATTAGCAGTTAATTCCTGAAATGAAGTGGAAGATGCTACTGTAACTCTAAAGCTAGCTATTGGGAAAATTCTTTCAGCAATAGCCAGTTTATGAATAACAGATGGATCGATGTAAACTTCAGCTACTATTGTAGACTTCCATCCTCCATGCTTCTTTATTTCCGTTATATTTGCTCCAGGGTCTGCTAGCAAAGAAGCAGAAGACTTTTTAAAACAATGACTTGTACATTCCCTTGGTTCTGGGAGGTTCGAAAACTCAGCAATGATGGATAGCATTTTCTCAAACGTGTTTACGAGGATAGCTTGACAAGTAGTGAGAATGACACATAGGTGGCGCTCTAATTGGTAAAACAAATGCACTCTAATTTAGGTTGCCTATTTATATGTTTACATTCCGATATTTAGATAAATCGGTTGATTAGTTTACTTTTGACAGCTGATTGAGAAAGAAGCAACACGTCGTTTGGTTAAAATGGAAAAAGAGTATCGTGCGGTGATTAAATACTTCGTAATTAAGGGTATGGAAGCTACCGAAATAAAAGATGAGTTACGGGAAACATTAGGTGAATCTGCTCCATCATCCGCCACAATAAGTAGATGGGTAAATGAATTTAAACGTGGTAGAACAAGCTGTGCTGATGAAGCGCGCTCTGGAGCACCCAAAATCGTGACTTCTAAGGAAATGATTGGACCTTTATAAGCAGAATCCGGTTGATTTTTGTAGGCGATTTGTTACTTGCGACGAAGCTTGGACACACTACAGTACACCCGAAACTAAACAACAGTCGAAACAATGGTTAGAACGTAGTTCTGTACCTCCAAAGAAAGCGAAAACCACTTTATCGGCAAACAAGGTGATGGCATCATGCGCCTTATTCGCCGGATCTAGCCACTTCCGACTTCCACCGTTTTCCAAAATTGAAAACGGCACTAGGTGGAAAGAAATTTTGGTCTAACGACGAGCTTATTATCTTCGTAAATGAGCAAGCCTTCCGGAATCGCATTTTAGAGATGGCATAAAGACATTGGAGCACCGTTGGAATAAATGTATTGCTCTTTTAGGAGAATATATTGAAAAATAAAAATTATTTTGTATTTAAAAAATTCGTTTTTTTTTTCCATTCTCACTACTTGTCAAACTACCCTCGTATACCGACTGGCTTGCCAGTGCAATTATAATTTGAGTGTTTCGGGAAAAAAAGCAGCAGCGCAGTGCAGCGTACTTACTAAAACAGTCAATGTATTTTCCAATAATATAAAAAGAACGATTTATTTTCGTTTTAGTATTTGGAATTTGAACAATCAGTGATTTATTTATTAATTCGATGTCTTCTAGTAATAGATTGCACAGCTCTGTACACCGGCAGGCACCACATATTCCGAAAATAGTAGCAACTTTTACCATCACGTATTTTTCATTTTGCGCCTCATTTATAAACATCTGGATTTGCTCAAACGTAAGGGTTTTTGATTTTTGGGACTAGAACCTTCATTTTTCCCCTTTAAAAATGCTATTATCTTGAAATATTTGCTTACATCAACACAATTTTTAACGAGCGCATTCGATTTTATCGTTGAAAACTTATTCCACAAAGTTGACGACTTCCATATTTTTGATTTCTGTTCAAGATATGCTAAATCTACGCCAGCTGAGCAAAATAGAATATCTAATATCGTACTGCCGAGCCGATTTTTTCGGTAATTCAAATGTAGCTCTTTTTTCAGCTTCTTCGATATCGTCAGGAAGAGACAAGTCATCACTATTATTCTTCATTATGCGAGATGAACACCTTCTGCTGTTGTAAAACTTTTTGATACCTGTCTGACTCACCCCATGGAAGAAGCCAATATGTCCCATAAGAAGTTTGATCAACTGATGCCTATCTTATTCAGCGAACAGCATATATCGTGTTAAAATAATTTTATCTGCAGCTCACGTGTGTGGACATGTCATAAGAGATTATTATCTTTCTCTGTTGTTTTATTTTTACTCGAAACTGGTGGTAAGTAAGCGAGTTCGCGTTTTCTGGGAATTCATCTTTAATTTATTCGCCCGTTTTCTGGAAGATCGTTGATGTAAATAGTGAAAAGGACTGGTGCAAGCACAGAATTCTGTGGCTTTCCATAACAGTTTGTCAAAACATCTCTCCACCCCAAAACACCCGCTACTTTCTCCTCCAAATAGCTGTGTAACAACATGAGCACTTTCCTTAACTCCAAAACACTCACGTTTCCGCAACAGAATCCTGTAATCCGCACAGTCAAAGGCTTTCAATAAGTCGTAATACAGCAACTGAACATCACACTTCTTATCGAAAGTGTCTGCTATGGCGTTTTATTTATTCTACTGTTGCAGTTATGGTAGATCTATTTTACCGAAGTCTATGCTACGCGTTCTTTAGCATGGATTTAGCTTCAGGATAGTTTAGCAACTTGTCTCTGATTACTGTCATTTTCGAACTGACTGGGAGAATAGGTACCGGTCTAATTATTTCAATCGTTAATCTCCCCTGCTTTAAAGATAGGTGCTACCTTAGCTAGCTTTTAATTCCTTTAGAAAGACATCATACAGAAGAATAAGTGTTAACCAAATGCGTCAGGATTACAAGAGATCCTTCAGATAGGAACTAAAACCGTTTTTACACCATTACTCTGAACAATCTACTTCATCCGTTATTAGTCGCTTCAAAAAAGGACCCTTTTCCTCACGTTTATGTAGGATATCACAGATGTTAATAAGGGACATCAAGTGAACTTCTTTGAATTCATGAGGAACACAAATATCGAACTTGCTGGCGTGTGTTATCTATTCGATGTGGTCGTGAATGCTTGAATAATGGTTTTTAACATTTCTGCAATGTTTTGTGTCATGTGTCGTGAGCTTGACTCGATCAAGGCCTTTATTTTTCCATTAATCTCAGTGACCTTCCACACTGTGAGGCGTTAAGATTAAAATTACCAGCACGGATTTCGTGACTAGCTATTGGCATTGACGTTTTTATAGAGCGCTGTAATTGTAAGCCAAGCAAGCGTTTGACGTGCAAAATGTGCACAATGGTTCTCAATCAAATGGTTAATCAAATTAGAAAATCACCGATTTTTTCCAGAATAAAATTGGAACAGTTAGATGTCATGTAGTTTCTTGGACATCCCGAAAAAGGTAAAAATGCTAATTGAATATTTAGAGCTTTCAAATAATCTCGCTTTCGTTTTTGGAGAATCGCTCATCTAAATATGTATATGTTAGGTGAAAAGGTGTAAAAGAATAAATAGATATTAAACGACATATTATTTAATTTTCGTATTATTTCTTTTATTTAATTTTAGTTGGTTGGGAATTTGCGGAAAATATAATTCTTTTGAACTAAATTTAATGGTAATAGCTTCATTTCGTCACGTTTCTGAATATAATGTGAATACGTTTATTTAATGTTTATTTAAGCTTTAAGTTTTCATTTATCGTCTTGTTTATTTTCATGTAACCACATCGCAACCAACACCTTGATAAAAATATATTTAGATTATAAAATTATGAGAAACTGATTCACATATAATTGGTACTTAATTGTTTAGGAAAGAAACATATATAAACAACATAAATTACTTTATATCATTGTACTTAACTACTTTTTTTTGTAGCAAGAACTACATAAAATAATAGAGAAGTTCGGAGAAAATTTCTTTGCATTTAGTGTTCATCAGTTAGTCACTTATATATGACAAAAACGAATGTTAAAGTAGCTTTCGGGAGACTCTTCCTAGTTGCAGCTACAAATTATAAAGTAATAAAAGGGTACTATATTTTTCAGAATCCGTATATGAAAAACATACATAAAATTTGAAAATAATAATAGTTAGTTTGTTTTCTGAAAATTTGTTTGAACTGTTGTACTTCAGGTCATTTTGATGGAGCTTTTGGTTGACTAATTTATTCACTTAGGGCTGATATATAACCCCTTTCCACATTAGTTTTCGTATTCTGCATACGTATTTCGTCAGCTAAGTTATCATCAACAGCAGATAATTAAACAGTGTCGCACTTGGAAAACTACCGAAAAAACCGGCATGAAACAAATTCTGTGCACGATCTGTATCATCGAAAGCCAAAACGCTCACACAGTGTGCGATACAGATCGTGTACGGAATTAGTTAAATACTTTTTCATTGTAAGAGGTAGTGATTTTGGGCAATATTTATTGTTTTAATTTCTTATGAAAACAAAATATTATATTGCGGTGTCGTTCGGAAATATTTTTTATCAATTTTTAGTAATCGTTTTGCTTTTCAAAAGAGACGTTGTAACTAGTGTACTTTCACAATTTTCAAAATGCTTCTTAATTGTAAAAGGTAGTGAGTCTGGGCAATACTTACTGCCACAATTTCTTATAAAAACAAAAGAAAAGTAGTTGGAACCGGTGCACTTTCACAATTTTAATAATGCTTGAAGGTAATTTTGATGGAGCCTGCGGTTGATTAACTTAATCACTGAAGATTGATATATTTATAACCATTTTCAACATTAATTTTCGTACGTATTTCGACAACTAAGTTGTCATCATCAGCAGATAATTAAACATCGTTGCACCTGGAAAACTATGGCAAAATACCCGTACGAAGCAAATTCCGCACCCAATCTGTACCGGTGAAAGCCAAAACGCACACTGTGCGTTTTGGTTTTGCATTTTGGCAGTGTGCGTTTTGGCTTTGTTTCGTACGGGTATTTTGCCGTAGTTTTCCAGGTGCGATACTGTTTAATTATCTGCCGATGGTGGCAACTTATTTGTGGAAATGCGTATACAAAATACGAAAATTAATGTGGAGAGGGGTTATATATCAACCTTCAGTGATTAAAAATGTTTGTCCATTGTAAGAGGTAGTGAGTACATAACTTGGGCAATATTTATTGTTACAATTTCTTATGGAAACAAAACATTATATCGCAGTTAAATTAGCAAATATAAAGTGTCAAAAAAACATTCACAAACATTTTAGATCAATCTCATTTTCAGTAATCGTTTCGCTTTTTAGAAAATTTGTTGGAACTACTGTTAAAAATGCTTTTTCGCTGTAAGAGGCAGTGAATATATGAGTTACAATAAAATTTATTGTTATAACATCTTATCAAAATAAAATATTATATCGCATTGTGGGGAAAACAAAAAAAATATTTTAGATGAGTTTTTAGTAATAGCTTTGATTTTCAGAAAATTTATTGCAACTGTTATACCTCTAGGATTAAAAAAAAATTTTCATTGTGAGTCATAAGTTTGAGTAATATTTACTTACAATATTACACAAAAAACTATATTTTTAAGAAATGTTGAAGAAAATAAATAACTTGAAAAAGGGGAGCCCTCCCCAGAAACGTTCTTAATATAAGGTTTTCCAATAGGGATGATATGATTTTGAAGTGACATTTCGGCCATTTGTAATATGTCATGATCTGTCATTTGTTTTTCATTGTATTCAGAAGTGTTTACAATTTCATCATGGAGAGATATATGCATGAACAACGTTTACAAATTATTCAGTTTTATTATCAAAATAATCGTTCTCCAATTGCAACTTTTCGTACGCTTTTGCCATTTTATGGTCGTAATAATCGTGCAAGTGTGCTGGCTATTCGTCGAATTGCTAAAAATTTTGAGGTTACATTTTCTTTACATAATTTTCAAGTGCCAATAAGACAAAGAACCGCTCGAAGTAATGCAAATATTGCTGCCGTTCAGGCAAGTGTTACTGAAGAACGTGATTTGTCGATTCCAAGACGTTCTCAACAATTGCGACTGTCTCAAACCACAACCTGGCGGATTTTGAGAAAGGATTTGGGTTTGCATCCCTATAAAATTGTTCTCACTCAAGAACTGAAGTCATTGGACCACCGTAAACGTCGTGAATTTGCTGATTTTGCCTTGGAATAACTTGAAAACGATAACGATTTTTTTAAGAAAATCATCTTCTCTGATGAGGGTCACTTTCATCTGGATGGTGTGGTAAATAAACAAAACTGTCGATTCTGGTGCGAAGAAAATCCACAAATTATTTATGAAAAACCATTACATTCACCTAAATTGACAGTTTGGTGTGGTTTTTGGTATGGTGGAATCATCGGTCAAAATAAAGCTGGTAACACCGTTACTGTCAATGGAGAGCGGTATAGATTGATGATAGCCAACTTTTTATGGCCGACATTGGAAGAAGTTGATCTTGACAACATTTGGTTCCAACAAGACGGGGCTACGTGCCACACAGCAAATGCAACAATAAGAATTATTGCGAGAAAAGTTTGGAGATTCGATTATTTCAAGAAATTGTGATATTGAATGGCCTTCAAGAAGTTGTGATTTAACACCATTAGACTATTTCTTGTGGGGTTATTTGAAGTCATTGGTCTATCGAAATAAACCAGACTCCCTTCAAGCTTTACAAGCCAATATTGAACGTGCCATTCATGACCTACGACTAGATTTAGTGGAAAAAGTGCTCGACAATTGGGTTTATCGAATTCGTTCCTACAGAAGAAGTCGTGGAGGCCATTTGAATGACGTTTTATTTAGAACTTAATTGCATCGATTGTACTTCACATTAAATAAAAAACTTTTGAAGTGTGTTTTTTTTTTAAAGAAATCATATCACTCTTATTGGAAAACCCTGTATAAATTAAATGTTGTATTAACTTAACGGTCGAAACTTCGAATAAAAACGAGTAAAGATTGAAATATTTACTAATTTCTTATTAAAGAAAACATATAGGGAAGGGTTAACTGAGCAAATATGAAGTGGGAAAAAATCATTTATATTTTAAATGAATTTGTAAAATAAAATTAGTTTTTTAATATTTTGTAGTCTGTTTTCTAATAAACTATTTCGTACAAGATAGTTAAATTTTTGTAAAATTATTGGATTATGTATCTCCCACAATCATTTATGGCAATAAATGCAGCTTATGTGTTATTAAATATTTATAAACATGTTGCGGTAACCTTAGAACTGCGACTTTTAAATGTAATAAAAGTAGATACGAACTTCAGTATTATTACTTTTTAGATAGTTCAGCGATGACTTTTATATGCACATCATATTAATTATGTTTTGCATTCGACTATTTATAGAAATGATTATAAATTTTAATCGCTTCATTTACATACGTATAAACGAACAAGATTATTAATTAAATAACAGACTTTATGCTCTCTTTTTATAATCAAAACTTACCACTGCCGTTCTCCAAATTTCCCTGTTGGACATCGACGCTTTCGGCAACAGTGTGATATCTTTCGTTTTCCAAAAAATTGAAAGAACTGCTTTTCAGAGCCTCTACATTATATCCGTGCACTTTAACTTTCGATTTCATCTTCGGAATGTTAAATGTAAGATCACCACTGGTAAGTACCTACTCTGTGACTATACCGGAGAATGAGAAAGAATGGAATTCTTTCAAGAAACGCTCCATACACACACAAATCGGAACATCAGAACTCAAAACTTCCTGCGCGAGTGACGAATAGAGTATTCTCACTTTCCCAACTGATAAAGCACTTTAACGTTATTCAAATACAAGGCGTTGAAGTGACGTCACCTTATAATTAGCATATAAAGTCTCTTTATATATGTTGTGTGTACGTCTACGTATACACATAACTATTTATTCGTGTAAACCTTTTTTTCTTCTAGTGGGAACCATACAAGGACAATCTGAGTAATTGTTAGGAAATAACGAATAAGTAGTAATCGCAATTAACGCAAGGTTAACTCGAGAGAATCGGAATTGCCTGTTCGCATACTGAAATGAATTGATCTCTACGATGATATGAGTGGTGCGTACCAAATTGGAATCACATCTTAACATACAGATAATTGCTATGATTGGTTAACGTATAAAGTTTTAAATAACAAAAATTGTTTTTAAGTGGTAGAATTGGTGCAAAAATTTAATTAAATATTTATTATAATATTCATTTGATATTGTTTGATTAAATAATTTACATGTACCAGATGTACCGGAAAGTCATTATCGGTTTTCCTAACAGATGTCGTTAGGTTTAAGTGTGCAATATTATGATTTGACACATATGTCATTCTATTTTACTGACATCAAGCTTCAAAGCCATACGCGTCATATTTTGCGAAAGCAACACTGTCATAGATTTATACCTCTTTGAAAATGTCGAGTTTCGTGCCTGAAAAACTGCATTTGCGGCACGCATTACTTTTCTTATTTAATCAAAAGGAAAAAAAAAACCGCTGAAAATTATCGTTTGCTGGTAGAAACTTACAATCAGCATGCTTCCACCATAAAAAATATGCGAGGCGTGGTTTTGACAATTCAAAAGTGGTGATTTCGATGTTCAAAACAAAGAATGTTCTGGTAGACTGAAAAAATTTGAAGATGCGAAACTGCAGAAGGTATTGGATAAAGACCCAACCCATATTAAAAAACAATTGGCAGAAGCGTTAAAGGTGGCCCAAGAAATGATTAGTTGCCGATTAAGAGCAATGGGAAAAATTCAAAAGATGGAAAAATTGGTGCCACTTCAATTGAATGACGGGCAAATGGAAAATCGAAAAAGCGTCTGTGAAATGCTGCTTCAAAGGTATGATCGGAAGTCATTTCTACGTCGAATAGTAACGGATAATGAAAAATGGATTTATTTCGAAAACCCTAAGCGCAAAAAATCAAGATTATCACCTGGGGAAACCACCCCATCGACTCTAAGGTCAAATCGTTTTTTAGTCACAAGACAATGCTCTGTGTTTGGTGGGACCAAAGTGGCGTGGTGTATTATGAACTGTTGAAAAATAATTAAACAGTTAATATTGATCGCTACCAATAACAAATTATCAATTTGAGCTATGCACTGATAGAAAAACGTCCAGAATGGGCCCGAAGACACGGTAAAGTGATTTTACAGCACGGTAACGCGTCGTCTCAGGCAGCAAAACCGGTCAAGGAAGCGTTGAAAGTACTTGGATGGGATATAATATCGCACCCGCCGTACTCTCCAAACCTTGCCCTGTCCGGCTACAACCTTTCGTATCAATGGGACACGCGCTTACAGAATAGCACTTCGTCAATTTCGAAGAAGTTAGAAAATGTCTCGATGAATGGTTTTGCTCAAAGGGCAAACAGTTGTCTTTGGGATGGCATCCATAAATTGCCTGAAAGATGGGCAATATGTGTAGAATCAAATGGCCAATAAATAAGATTTTCCATTTTCTTGAAAATTATGTAGTTTGTTTACGAAAAAGTCGGTAATGACTTTCCAGTACATTTAGTATGTAATTATTATAGGTAGATTCTTATTTTTTCGATTCATTTCTGGCAAGATAAATTTGAATGGAGACTGTGGCTGATTAAATTAATCAATTAAGGTTAATATAACCGCTTCCCACAATAAGTTTCATATTCTGTATACGCATTTCGGCAACTAAGTTGTCATCGTCAGCAGATAATTGATCACAGTGTCGCACCTGGAACCACCGTAAAATCCGCACAAAAACTTATACCGTCTAGACTTATACCGTCGAAAGCCAAGCACACTATAGATCCATTTCACATAGTTTAAATTGTATTCTAATCTTAAACTGAACACTTATCCTAAGGTACCTGCTTGCATATACGAAACCTCAAGGTCAAGCAGACATGAGTTTTTGATAGAACTCCCCTCGGCGATTAACACATCGTTTCTGTTTTTTCGAAATATACATATATGCTTCCATAGATATCTAATTTGCGATAATTATAAACATTCTCAACCAAATATAAACAATCCGCGGTTACGTTGTGATTTTTCTCTAACATATGCTTTGGTAAACTAGATTTCTCAGTTCGATTGCATTTGATGTGCCCTGTACTGCCGATCATTTTGTCTAACCTATATATTGTTTATTGCAATCTAGACATTTAATTTCGTAAGTTCCCGATTTCTTATTGCCCTCAGCTATGTCTTTCGCAATTCCTAAGAATGATTTAATAGAGTTAGTAGATCGCAATGTAACTTGAAAACCGCGCCCTTTAAAACCGCTTTAAATTTTTCGTCTAAGTGTGAAACGGTAAACATATAGATTGCTTGTCCCGATTGCGTTGAGGTGACAGACGTGTGGTATCCCGTATTGTTCGTCTTATGTTAGCCTTTCTAATTAATCCATTGATTATTTCCGAATCAAAACCATTGTAACTCACAATGTTCTTAATAAAATTCAACTCCCGTATCTCACTTTTATTAGTGGGAAGTTAAGCAAACGATTAGTAAGAAAACTGAACGAAGCCAATTTTGTTGCATGCGGTGATTTGAACCCGACGCGATTTATTGATCTAGTAACATCAGTTTCTTTTCGGAAAATATTGTTAAGAAATATCTAATATTAATAGAATAGAGGAGTAAATAAACCAGTAGTATTATTACATAACCCACACATTAAAACTCTTGTTTTTATGTGTGTAGATAAGGTATTTGTTTAGAAAACACATGTACGAAATACATTTTTTAAAACGACCAGAAATGCAATGGTTTTAATTTGGAAATAATCATGAGACTAATTAGAAAAGCTAACTTAAAAAAGACAATCCGTGATACCACTTGTTTGCCATTTCTAAACAATAACGATAAACAATTAGTATGCTTACCGTTTCATGGAGTTACAAAACATTTAAAAGTGGTTTCCAAGGAACGCATTTCAGTCCAGAAACGCTGTAAATTTTCTTGTAGGAAACGCGAAAGATAAAGTCCAGTTTAATCAGAAATCCGGGATATATGAAATAAATTGTCGGGATTATGATATAAAATACATCGGTCAAAGTAAACGGTCAGGAAGCTGGTACAAGGAACATATTTCGCACATTAAATTGAATCGACTTTAGAAACCTAGTTTAGTAAAACGTGTTACAAAATAATTATATTGTAACCGAGGACTGTCTACATTTAATCAAAAATACAAACAATTACCGTCAATTAGACAGTTACGAGAGCATCTTTATTGTGAAAAATAAACACCACGTCAATGCGGATCGGGTCCGATACCTTATTTTGACCTAATGAGTTTCTGGAAGACACGACCGTTAAAAATTTCCATTAGTAAATGCTGGGGAGTACATCAATACAAGTGTTTTTAAGTTTTTAAAACTAAGAAATATCGTCTTATGGATGTCTTCTAAAAGTCAGTGTTTGCTTTAGCTTTGGGGGATGATTATGCGGAATTTTTCCTGTGTAAGCATTACTTGGAATTCAGGTGTGACACTGTGATTAATAATCTGCTAATGATTATAACTTAGTTGTCGAAATACTTATACAGAGTACGAACATTTATGTGGTCATAGCCTCGAACAATATCTATAAAATAATTTAAAGTTGGATGTGATCAGAAAACGTACTGCCCAATGTATTTAAAATAGAGTTTGGCTTTTGTATTCAAAAATGCGGCGTTTCCCAATTTCTTTTGTATTTTAGGAAACAAACTAACGTTCTGGATTTTGTTGTTGGTTGCTAATGTTTTAGCTAATACAGTAACAAAGTAATGTAAATTTGCGTTTGTATTCTGTTTTGTAATTATACGTTAAGAAAATAAATTCTGCTTGGTGTACGAGTTACATTTATACCTTTTTCTTTACCGCAACAACCGAAGAAACGCAAATTAAGCAAGAATTATTAATGAATGTTCAAAAAAAGGTAAACTTTCATTCAATAAAATCAAGTATTCGTCGACACAGTTTAAACAACAGTTCTTTTCGTCACTCTAGTTTTATGTTAAAGTGATGTCAAATCCAATAATATAAATGACGTAATTCGGATAATGTACATATTTTCTTTGTTTGGAGAACGTGAGTGTTTTATTAATATTGGACAACCAGTTCTTGCTTTTTTAAATGTAGACTACAGACTATACTTGCATTAATTAAATAGGTATTCCTAGTTTCAATAATTCAATAATAATATTTTAATTAAAGTATATATTTAAATGCATTTTATCGTTGTAAAAATAATACAAATAATTTAGAATATGAAGTTATACAAATATTTAGTTTTTTTTGAAGTGTTAAAGCGCCATCTAATAAAAAATGTATTAATTATCTTACTATGACTTTTGCAAGTCTAACTTATTGTGTAGATTACTTCTACGTTTTGCAATAAATCGATTTGTTTAATGAAAATTTTAAAAAGTAAATGATATTTTATTACCAAATAGTTTATAATTTTTCATTCTTTGCTGATAAAGAAAGTTTACCTATTCGGAAATTTATTGTATAGGATTCGAAACATATATTTTACTATTCGATGATAGATGGCGATACTTTGACAAACTAGTTATTTGAGTTGGTGTTTTTATGTTTAAGAAATAATAATAACAATACATGTATTTGCCCAACAAATATAAAACCGTATTACAGGACAATACAATAACAAATAACATATGCAATGTTGCAAGCATACATTCAAAAACTAAATATTATTATTCATATATTACATATATATGTATATATATATACACACATAGATATGTACATATGTACGTATAAGCACATAAAAATACACGTGTACTAAATAAAAACTGCAGAAAAACAATTAAGTTTTTACGAGTCAAATAAAAAGTGAGAAGTTATAATAAATCCATGTGTCTATATAAATAATTCATACAAATTTATGAAGACGTCTTATATTTGAATTTGATGGAGCCTGTGGTTGATTGACTTGATCAATAAGGTTGATATATAACCCCTTTCCACAATTAACTATTTGTAAATTCTGTATACGTATTTCGACAACCAAGTTGTCATCATCAGCAGATAATTTCAAAGTGTCGCACCTGGTAAAACACGGCGAAAAAATTGTACGAAAAATAAACTCCAAGATGTGCACATCTTGGTTTTCAACGATGCGGATCGCGTACGGAGTTTATTTTTCGTACAATTTTTTCGCCGTGTTTTACCAGGTGCGACACTTTGAAATTATCTGCTGATGATGACAACTTGGTTGTCGAAATACGTATACAGAATTTACAAATAGTTAATTGTGGAAAGGGGTTATATATCAACCTTATTGATCACGTCTTATATTAATGAAAAAACACTGCCTCACTATGTTTTACAATACACGAATGCATTGAACGACAAAAGAAGTACGCGTTTATCTCGCATGTCGGTAACAAAGTTGTCAGAGCGTGTATAGACGGACAATCAGCGATTTGCCAAATAGATGAATGTTGATGTCAATATGTAGTAAATAGGGTGTTATTAATATTTAGGAGTAACACTCAGGTTTTATATTAATTATATAAAATTATATTTATACCAGACTAGTTATTAAGCATTAAAAAGAATTTTATAACACAGATATGGAAAAATGTCAATTACGTTGATCAAATGACTTTATGACAATAAAAAGTCAATGCGACAGGCCGACTTCTATTATTTAAAATGTTTAAAATGCCATTTGTAGTTAGAAAATCAGTGATAAGTGTCGAAAGATGAGATAGACGAATACGCGCCAAAAGACGCTTCATAACACCAAAATAATATACAGCATTGACTGTTTGACTAGTTGGTAGAAACTTTTTGTGCATTGGCACGAAAGGCACTTTCGAATCATAAACACAGTTCAACATTGCCTTCCCTTTTGACTTGTCCAAATGGCTCTTTTTGGGCCTTTCTTCGCTTGGATGCTTCCATTCAGAGCTTTGACGTTTGGTCTCTGGATCATATTGAAAACACCATATCTCATCATCAATTACAATAGAATATTTGAAGTTTTCATGCTTTTTTGTCTTTAATCAAGCCTGTACAATGTTGAATCCGTCTTTAAATCGTTTATACCACTCATACACACTCGTACGTGATAAACATGCATACACTTGTTTCATCAAATTAAACGTTTCCGTACACAACTTGCCGAATTTTAAACAGAACTTGACATGTGTTCTTTGTTCAAAATTAATTTTTCTACCAATTCGAAATACACACTGTTACCTTATGCACAATTTTTCTGCTTCTAATGATGCAAATGTCATAATATTTTGACATAACATTGGTGAAAGATCTACCTTCCGTATATTTTTTTAAATAGAATTACTATTTTAAAAAAGTTCGGTTTTCTCGGCGACTGTGTATTACAACATTATTGTGAAAACGTTATTACAGATCAGTTAATTAGTTTAAATTATGCAAACATTACATCATTATATAAAGAACAGTTGTTTTCTGTGTATAAGAATCTGTTTTGTCCACGGCGAACTCGATTTGCTGAACCAACAGTGGAAACATATTTTATGTTTTAAATATTTAACAGAATCTATCCAGTTTGCGACTTTGCCCTGACAATATTGTTTTGGAATATTCATCATTATCAAAGACTTCCGCACAACTAAATATAAGAGTTCAATTTTCTTCCGGGCTTCCGGGCTGGAACCGCGTCACTGATATAATTGCCGATGTTTCGTACTCACTCGTATGGGACATCTTCAGGGCTCAACTACTGCTACTGTTTGCTGCACTGAAACTGAACAGTTTCAGTGCAACAAACAGTAGCAGTAGTTGAGCCCTGAAGTTGTCCCATACTCTTCAGTTTCAGTGTCCCATACTAGTGGAAACGAAACATCGGAAGTTATACCAGTGACGCCCAGAAGGAGATAGTATGGACCACGACCGCGGAAGTCTACGTACCAGATTATAAGAGTTCAATATTTATAAACCTATATGTGATTTCTCTTACCTAGACCATTTTATGACGGTGTTTATCATTGGGGTGTTCAAATATTCATGGACTGGTGAAGATAATAATAAACATTCTACCAGATCTTGTGCACTTAATTGATTTAATTTAATTTTGTTTTTTTTCAGAATATTTAAGACAGAATTCAAATGGTTTTATAAAAAAAAATTCTGTGATGATTGTTAGGGAAGGTGTGTTTCAGAATAAAATACATTAGAAATAGACAATTACCTTTTAGATGGTTACTACGCACTATCGTCTGATATTTCCATGCACAACCACATTCGCGATACCTTTGCTTACGTTCTTGTGTGCTTTCGATTTCTGCATTGTGAAACCGACTTAAACTCTTACTTCTTCTTTTCATATTAAAAAAAATATGTCACATGCACAAACTTGAACAAGGTAATATGTTTACGTAGATATTTTGTAAACGGTGTACTGTTTATGTTGGTCGTTGGGTAACAATAGTGGCGGAAATGATTGCAGAAGACCGGAATAGCTCGTTAAAATGAACAATTGGGAGTTACTTCTGTACTGTGGTAGAATTTACATGATAAAAAGCGAAGATATTCGTATATTTTTGAAATTCGTATATGAAAAGCGTAAATGTGACGTTATTATTAGGAATTTCTGGTTTCACACGTACTATTTGCAAATACATATCTAATAAGTGACACGATTATAATACTAATTTGCGTGTTATTGAATATGTACGTTGCCACAATCCTATCGGTAGTAACAATAATGCTGCGGGTCGTAAGATAACCGTCTCAGGGAGTCTTATTTGTGGAGCAACAGAACGGTTGTCAGCTGGCTGTCACAGAGGTCGTGGTATACAAAGATGTTAAAATAAAAGGGTGCCAACAGCGAATAATGGCACACGTAATGTCTCTTAGTAGATCGCAATTCTATTTGCCTGAGATTCCCCCTAAAGATGTTCATTAAAACAAAAGAACACGCAGTCTAATAGACTAACTCTTTATTTAATGCAGACCGGAAAAATTATATTTTGTTTTACACAGTCAAGCTAAATTGCTTTAAAAATAAATTTAAAACACACACAATAACAAATTTAACAAAAAAAAAACACTCACTTTACATAATAATATACGAGGAGGAGTCAAAAAGTTCCCGGAATTTTGTTTTAACTCTTTATTACCACAACATAGGTACACAGTCACTTAATCGCCTTCAAAGTAGGCGCCGTCTGAACACACACACTTGCTCCAGCGCTCCTGCCATCGTTGGAAACAACGATGAAAGTCCTGTTGTGATATCTTCCGAAGTTCAGCCGTCGCGTTGGTTTTGATGTCTTCTACGGTGTCAAAACGGCTACCTTTGAGGCCCTTTTTGAGGTTGGGGAAGAGCCAGAAATCCAATGGCGCTAAATCCGGTGAGTTGAGAGGCTGCTGGAGGACTGGAATGTTTTTTTCTGCAAGCCATGTTTGCACAACAATCGACGTGTGGGAGGGAGCATTGTCGTGATGGAGTGACCATCCTTCTTGTCATTTGCTTGGACGTTTTCTTCGAACTGCTTCCCTCACTCTTTTTAAAACTTGCACGTAAAAAGGACCGTTAACCGTTTGTCCAGCTGGTACAAATTCATGGTGCACCACACCTTCGTTGTCGAAAAACGCAATGAACATCACTTTTGTTTTCGATTTGACATGGCGTGATTTCTTTGGTCGAGGAGAGGACGATGTGTGCCATTCTGATGACTGCATCTTGGTTTCCGGGTCGTACGCGTACACCCAAGTCTCGTCACCAGTAACGATTGTCTGCAAGAACATCGGGTCCTCTGTACTTTTTTCAAAACATTCGGCCGCCGTCAACTTCCGAGTTTCCATCTGATCCGGATTCAGCAAGCGCGGGACAAACTTTGCACTGACACGTTTCATCTTCAAATCATCTGACAGGATTGCGTGTATGGATCCATGAGAGATCCCCGCTTCTTGTGCCAACTCGTCGATGGTCATTCTGCGATCTGCTCTGATTAATTGTTTCACTCGCTCGACAATTCCTTCGTTCCTGCAGGTTGAAGGTCTCCCACTGCGACTCTCGTCTTCCAGCGATTCCTGTCTTCCCTTAAATCTTGAAAACGACTCGTAAACGGCTGTTTTCTTTAAAGAATCGTCACCGTAAACTCTTTGTAAGGCTAACAAAGTCTCTGAAGCACATTTTCCCAATCTGCACATGAACTTGATGTTCGCCCGTTGCTCGAACTGCGACATCGCGCCAACTGATCACCACACACTCCTATCTTCCGCTAAATTGCAGTCACACTGCGTGTTCAGACTTGCTCAGACCTGTCAGCGTCATAACTATGCACCATAAGGAATGTACTGTACAAAATTTATTGTGATTGCATCACAACTGCCAACACTACGACACAATTCCGGGAACATTTTGACTTCTCGTCGTATATATATATATATATATATATATATATATATATATATATATATATATATATATATATATATATATAGACATATATAGGTAGAGAAAATCGAACTTTTTTAAGGGCGGCACTGGTATAAGTTTCAGTACGACAGACAGTAGCAGTAGTTAAGCCCTGAAGATGTCCCATACGAGTGGATACGACACGTCGACAGTCCGGAAGCCCAGAAGCAGAAAAGCCTACTATTTTGGTAAAATTCATTTATTTTATTCAAAGAAGTCATGTTCAGCTTTAATACAACGTTTTGTTAACGTTAAGTTCATCTTTAGAGATGTTCTTTAAGGTCGCTGTCGACGCCTTTTTAATAGCTTCGACGTCGGCATAACGCTGATCTTTCATTTGCAAATGTAGTTTGGAGAATAGATAGAAACCACAGGGGGGCTAAATCCGGTGAACACGGTGAATCTATGGATCTTGAATCTATCACAATCATCCTACTAGTCGAATCTTGCGCCTTCAGACTTCCATTTGTTTCGCCTGCTGCAAAACTCCTTGCATGGTGTACGACTTGAGTCAGATCAATTTGTGAATCAGCACCTTGTTTTGTTGGGCGACAGGTTTTTTTCATTAAAAAACTGTGCATTTGACAATTGCTATTTAAACGCTATTTGAATGATACAAAAGATGTTCTGTCCAATGTGGACAAAGTGATATAAGCGCCTTCACTTCCATCTACAGAATATCCATTTCTATTTGAAAGATGGAGGTACAGTTCTCTCTCATTACTTTGTTGTATTATGGTTTCAATATATTCACAGACTTCTTTACATTAATAAATGATTTGAGAAAAATATTGGAAATGTAAATTATTTAATATTTTATATTAAAAAAACATATTTTTATATGATATTACTTACTCATATACGAGGGAGCGTTTTTATATTCGCGGAATGAGCGGGTTGTAGAGGGGTGAGTAGGCGCATTGGGGGCGTGGCCAGTACAGAGACTCATGATTAGTATAAATACGAAGTTTCATTGTTATTAGACAGTTAGTCTTTGAGCTATCGTCAACCAAGTAACATAATCAGGAGTGAAAAGTGAAATATGGAAAAAATCGAATATCGTGCCGTTATAAAGTTCCTTACCAGGCAAGGAAAATCAGTCGCGACCATAATGAATGAGATGTCATTGGTTTACAGCGACTCTTGTCCAGGAAAAACCATGGTGTACAAGTGGCATAGTTTATTTAAATAAGGAAGGGAATCCCTTGAAGACGACCCGAGGCCGGGCAGGAGCATTGAGGTGACCACGCCAGCACTTATCCAAAAAGTTGAACAAATTGTACTCGAAGATGCTCGACTAAAGAAGAAACAACTCGCAGAAATGGTTGGAGTATCCGATACAACAATTTTTAAAATCGTACACGATCATCTCGGCATGTCTAAGGTCAGCGCAAGATGGGTGCCGAGAATGCTCACGCCGCCGCAAAAACAACAGCGCGTAGAGTGTTCGCGTGCATTTTTGGACCTCTGTAATGAAGACAAGGATGGTGTATTGAGTGGAATTGTTACTGGAGACGAAACTTGGGTTCATCATTATGAACCTGAGTCCAAACAAGACTCCATGCAGTGGCATAAAAAGGGCACAGCACCTCCCAAGAAATTTAAAGTATCACAATCAGCTGGGAATCTCATGGCAACGGTATTTTTGGACTCGGAAGGAATATTGTTGATTGATTATAAAGACAAAGGTATTTCTATAACCGGAGAATATTACGCTTCAATATTAGAGCGACTAAAGGAAGCCATTAAAGAGAAAAGACGGGGAAAATTGACAAAAGGTGTTCTGCTTTTGCACGACAACGCGCCCGTCCACAAGAGCCGCGTTTCGTTAGCTGCCCTGCATAAGGTGGGCTTCGAAATTGTGAATCATCCACCCTACAGCCCAGACCTGGCATCGAGTGATTATTACCTGTTTCCGAAAATGAAAAAAGAGCTGCGGGGTAAAAAATTTACTGCCGATGATGAAGTCAAGGAGGCAGTTTCGGCGTATTTTGCAGATAAAGAGAAATCATTTTTTTATGAGGGTATAAATAAATTAATTGAAAGATGTGAAAAATGTATCCGTCTTGCAGGTGAATATATTGAAAAAGAAAAATAATTTGGTTTTTTTATTTCCACCCCTTGTCCCCCATTCCGCGAATATAAAAACGCTCCCTAGTAGTGTAGTCATAGAAAATTTTTCGAAGAAATCGATTAACTGATTCGTATTTATCCTATCAGAGAACAAATTATAATATTTTTGGGCTGTGACAGCTACTTCCTCTATAGGTCTTGCATTGACTTCACTTCTTATAGAGACATTGAATGATCTAACGCATTTGAAAAAATCGTCCCGCACTTGTTTACCCAGAGGCATATACGTGGAAATATATTCGATTTCAAGCTTCTCTGTGTCCGGATTCGTATGTCTTGGTCCATGGTGACGATCGTGTCTTCCAACATCTAAAAGGTTATTTGGTCATGAAGCATTATCCCATCGATTAATAGTTAAAAAATGACGAGTTATACCTTTAGCAGTGGACGATCTGCGAAAAATCGGCGCGAAATTGAGATATTTACTTTTCTTGTCGGTTTGCTGCCTCTTTTTCTCTCCGAATTTGGAAAAACCAGCGACGGGAGATCGATTGTTTTCAGAATGAGATCTTGTGTGCCTCTCTTTTTCCATAGAACTCCGATAGCATTTTTAACAATACCCTGTACAAAAATGTTCAATCGGTATTAGACATAAAAACTAGTTAGGAAAATAAGTAATACAGTCTGTCCCAGAGAAAACAGAACTTTTTAAAAATAGTAATTATTAGTGGCGCCATCTATTAAAAAAATTATATGTCGGCAAGGTAAGTCCTTCACCAATGTTATGTCAAAATATGACATTTGCATCATTAGAAGCAGAGAAAGACGCTTCATAACACCAAGGTAATATATAGCATTGACTGTTTGACTAGTTGGTGCAAACTATTTGTGCACTATGCCTTTAGAATTATAGAAACAAATCAACATAGTCTTCACTTTTGACTTCTCCAAAAGGCTTTTTTTCGGTCTTTCTTCGTTTGGATGCTTCCATTCAACGCTTTGATACTTGGTCTCTCGATCGTATTGAAAACACCACATCTCATCGCTAGTTGCAATAGAACACCTGAAGTTATCGTTCTTTTTTGAGTCTTTAATCAAGTCTGTAAAATGATGAATTCGGAGCAATTTTTGACCATCAATTGTGCGGTACAAACCATGTATAATTTTTTCAGTCACAAGTGATGTGTCAAAATGCGATGAATTGTATCTTTGGAAATATTTAATTCCATTCCCATGTATCGCAATGAGGATTTCGGCTCATTTATAATAAATTCACACACAAATTCGATGTTACTTTCTGTAATCACAGATTTCTTTGGACAGGATGTTCGTCGTCATTTATGTGTCCGTACAACCATCTTTAAATCGTTTATACCACTCATACATACTCGTACGTGATAAAAACGCATTACCATATACTTGTTTCATGAAATTTAACGTTTCAGTAAACGATTTACCGAGTTTAAAACAGAGCTCCTTGTTCAAAATTAATTTTTCGACCAATGCCAAATACACGCTGTTACTTTATGCGCAACTTCTATGTTTTTAATGATGCAAGTTTTATCATATTTTGACATAACATTGGTGAAAGATCTATCTTGCCAACGCATATTTTTTTTAATAGATGGAACCACTAAGAACTGCTATTATAAAATTTCAATTTCCTCTGCGACAAACTGTGTATATACAGTAGAGACCGCTTATAATGAACTCGATTATATTGAATTCTCGGTTATTATAAACCGTTTTAGATGGCCAAATAAATCGTCCCTTAAGTTCAATGTATTTTTTTTCGCTTGTAATGAACTCGCATATATTGAACTTTCGCATATAATGAACCATATTTTACGTTTCAACCGAAAACAATGTGCCGCTTATAATGAACTTTCTTTATCGCTCGAATGGGAATCCCCCGAAAACTCCGTTACATCAAAAACGCGGTGCCTGTCAGTCCTTCCCCTTCAGTCTGTCTCACAAATTAGTCACGTTACGTTGTCCGTTCGTGTTACAGTATTTACCAATTGTGGCTTGTGGGTTTATAAACATGGCGCCAAGTGATAATCAAAAACAAAAGCGCAAAGCTTTCACTTTAGAAAGAAAGTATGAAATTATTAAAAAATTACAAAGTGGTTTAAAACAAGCTGACGTGTGTAAGAATCTGAATTTAAACAAGTCGACGGTTTGTATGATTTGGAAAGAAAGAGATAAAATACTCAAGAATTATTATGAACAAAAAAATTCTAATGCCAAAAAAATTAGAAAATCAGGTCACGATAAAGTGGATAAAGGGCTTTTGTTATGGTTTTCTCAGCAAAGCGGTAAGAATGCGACGATTACCGGTGCTTTACTGCAAACAAAAGCAGAAGACTTGGGAAGCAAATTGGAAGATAGCGATTTCAAATGTAGTCGAAGCTGGATCGAAAGATTTAAAAAACGCCACGATATCAACGGTGGAAAAGTTGTAGGCGAAGCAGCGTCACTTAATATGGAAGTAGTAGATGATTGCTTGCAAAATAAATGGCCCAACATACGACAAAATTATGAAGACCACGACATCTTCAATGCAGATGAAACGGGTCTATTCTACAGGCTAATGCCCAACAGAACGTCGAAATTTAAGGGCGATAGTTGCATTGGTGAAAAACTATCAAAAGAAAGGCTCACGGTTTTGGTTGCTGCAAATTTTACAGGCACAGAAAAAAGGAAGTTACTTATTATTGGCAAGTCCCAAAACCCACGTTGTTTTCGCGACAAACGATTGCCTGTAAAATACAGTTCTAATAAAAAAGCATGGATGACGTCAGATATTTTTTGTAACGAATTGCGCGATTGGGATAATGAATTAAGGAGAAAAATTCTATTACTAGTAGACAATTGTCCAGCGCACCCTGAGGTAAAGAATTTGAAATTCATTAAATTGGTGTTTATACCTCCTAATACCAGTTCCAAATTACAACCAATGGATCAAGGCGTTATCCACAGTTTGAAGAGCAATTATCGACGAATTCTTCTTTCAAAAATAATGATTAATAGCAGTGCAGAAGGCAGTCGTATTAGTCTTCTTGATGCGGTGAACTGTATTCACATGGCATGGCAAATCGTCACAGCAAAAACAATAACAAATTGTTTCAAACATGCAGGATTTCTTAAGCATCAAAACAAATTCGATGACGATGATGAAATCCCATGTTAAGTGAGTGGCTAAAGAGAACTGATCTTGATAATATTGAAAATAATGGTGATGGTCTACCTCTAACTGTGGAAATGGATGCTAATTTTGAAGACTATGTGCGTATCGATGAGAATGTTATGTGTACTGAAACTTTGTTAGATGACGACATTGTTGCTTGGGTACGTTCAAAATCAGCAACTAATACGAGTGACAGTGAGAATGAAGAAGAGAATAATGAAGCTGAAGGTAGTGCTGCTAATGCGTCATTACCGCAAGTGCCCATTGTAAAGATTGTGAAAAATATAGATGTTGTACGTAATTTTTTACAAATGAACGAAGCTCCAGATAACATTTTGAACAGCCTGGCCAATGTAGAAATGTATTTGAATGATATTTACATAACTTTGTCTTATAAACAGTCTAAAATAAGTGACTATTTTAATAAATCTGTTAAATAATAATTTTTTGTTCATTTAAATTAGTATACAATACAAGAATCGTTTGTACCAATTTATTTTTCAAATTTATTTTTTGTTAGATATAATGAATTTCGGCTATAATGAACCATTTTTAGTGGCCAGTAGTAAGTAGCTCATTATAACCGGAGACTACTGTATATCGTTTTACAGTAATAGCAAAAGTTAAAAGCGTAGTCAATAAAAATGTAAATCCATGTTGAATACAATTTCTACTATTTTACGTTCAGCTTTTCTACCAAATCAGTAGATAGCTGTTACAGTAACTGCTGACGTTATATTATTCGAACATGCACAACATAAATGTATCTATTTTAAAAATATACATCGCACATATGTATGTGGGACATTTAAAGTACGTCAAGATATTAAACGCAAATTGCCACTACGTATCCGTTTAAAAGTTGTAACGTTTATCTTTTTGTTTCTACTAAATATATGTACACATATAACACATGTCGTAAACGTCGTTCATTCTGTCCCATCATCGCAGATATCTACCGGTAGACAGAGGAAATGGCCCTTGTGAAATCAGAGTGTGTTGTTCTCTTTTCCTTTTACGCGTTTGTTGTTTATCATGTTTTCTAACTTCACATACACGTAGACGTTCGGGAAAGGAGCAAAAGAGATAGAGAGAAAGATGTGCATATATTATACATTCATTACAAGTATGCACGTATTTTCGAATCTCATCGTCGCAGAATCGCTGGGAATGTCTACGGATTTCGTTCTAATTACACCTACGGAATAACTATTCGTTCTTTAAGCACATGTGATGCGCCGTTACTTTTCAGGATTTTAATTGATATTTCGCCGCGAGTGTACGACGGCGTAATTATTTTTAAAACTGGGTGATGAGAACCATTTTCGTCCTCCTAGGAAGTACATGTATTCATGTGGCTGTTTGGTCTTGTATTTTCGAAAAAAAACAGGATTCTTTTTTCTTCGTGTGTTTGTTATAGTTGTAATAACTGAAGAAAGCATTTCAAAATGAGTTCTCTTTTCGAAAAAAGGCTTTGGTATGAGGTACGTATGAACACGAACAATACAAGAATCTTGAGTGTTCGTTTTTGTTAATTAGGGCGTTTTAGTCAGTCAGTTGAATAGAACTTAATTGTAATAACGCTTTCTTAATCTTAAACATAACACACACAACATACCGTGCATTCATTTTACCTCGCTACGAAAACTGTACCACATTATATTCGGGTCTAGCTACCGAATACCGATCAGAATGTAAAGTGGTGGGATGCGAGTTATTTGAATGACGACTATAACTGACTACTGATCGTATTAGCTGCAGCCCCACCACTAATTTGACTATAGGCGTATCGATATCGTATTAACGGTCATTCGTGGTTTGCATTTGGGAGAGTGTATTACGATAAGACCTTTAAATTTAAATATTTTTTTAATTATATTACTTCGATAATATATACATTGGAAGAAAAAATTCAAATGATAACATGGGCTTTGAAAGGTAATTCTTTACGGCGTATCCAGCGCCTTTTCTCTGAAAAGTATGTAGATCGTCCCTTTCCTGCATTAACAACAATATCATTAGTAGTTAAAAAGTTTAAATCAGAAGGTTGCATTTTGGGATGTAAATGTCATAAAATACGGAGAATAAATAACGATAAAGAAATGCAGGAAGACATGGTATGCGCAATGGTCGAAGAAAATTCCAATATTACTATATCTAAAATATCAGAAGAGATAGGTATTAGCGTGGGTAAAGTTCATAAGATATTAAGAAAAATAAATACACATCCTATAAATACCAAACTCATGAGGAAATTTTTCATGCTGATCAACACCGCAGAATGGAATTTTGTGAAACTGAAATAGAACGTGTAAATGCGAATGAACACTTCATTGAGACTGTCGTGTTTACTGATGAATCCACGTTTCCGTTGCACGGTAAACACAATCCGTCGAATCTTCGATATTGGTCTATTGAAAACGAGTATCGACAATTGAATACGGGGACACAGTATCCTGAAAAATTAAATGTTTAGGCTGGTATTTATGGGAATAACATTATTGGTCCATTCTTTATCGAAGGAAATTTAAAAGGCGAATATATTTGAACCTTGTTCGAAACGACATTGTCCCTGCTTTGAAAACTATTAATCCCAATTCAGAGAACGTATGGTTCCAGCATGATGGTTGTCCGGCCCATGGAAGTAGAATCGTGAATGAATATTTAAATAATATATTCCCCCAAAGAATTATATCTAATAGTGGTACAATTCGCTGGCCACCAGGGTCACCAGACTTAGCCCTAATGACTTTTTTTATGGGGTTACATAAAATCTAAGTTATATGGGCATCAAGACGAAAGGGCTAATAATTTGGAAGAATTATCGAACACCAATTCCAAATTATTAATCTTCTTGTACTGGCCAATGTTCGAAATGAATTTTATAATAGACTGGGGTACTGTTCAGCGCAAGCAGAAGGGACATTTGAGAATTTAATTAATTGAATTTATTTTCTGTATTTAAAAAGTATTTTTTAGGTTTCGAAAAGTTATTTTATTTTTTAGCTTCTCTAAGAGTTTTTTTTTATTTTTAAACGTATTATTAGAAAACGTCTCTTAGTTCAATGCGAAACTTATTGTAAAAATACCTAATTGTACAGTTAAAAGTAATTATAATTTATTAATTTTTGGACGTAAACAATTTGGACAGTCAGTGATAGACCTTTATTTTCTTCGACTTCACCAAATTTAGTTTTTCGCGAATATCTCGAGAACCGAAAGAGCTAGCGTATTCCCGATGCGTTTTTCGTAATCAGCGGGTTCAAATACATAAAATAGAGTTATCAAAACTTCGAAAATCCACACTTTGATTTTTCCGTTTTTTAAATTTCATCGCTTGAAGTTCAAAAAAATCGCAAAAATCGTCAAACGGCCATAACTTCCACATTTTTCGTCCGATCGCCACAAAATTTTCACCAATGAAAGTACTTTTCTCAAGGATTAAAATGAACACAAGCTCGTCGCTGTAGAGCGAACCGTTTTTTTTCGGTTTTCCGGCCATAACTCAAGAACGCGACGTTGTAGCGGGTTCCGGTTTGAAGCAGTCGATTCCGGACGTCAATACGCATCCGGCAGTGTCCGCGCCGTCGCCGAGAGGCCCTTGGTTCGTGAGATAGCATGCCGATTTGAACGAAAATCCAAAATTTTCGCGATTTTCGCAACTTGCAAAAGGGTTTTTTTGCGAATATCTCGAGAACCGAAAGATATACGATGCCAAATATGTACATTTTCTGAATCAGCAGATCAAAATACATAGGATAGGACCATCGAATCGGCGAAAATCGCAACTTTATTTTTTTCGAGAACCGTAAGAGATACGATGCCAAGTAGGGGTACTTTCTGAATCAGGAGATTAAAATACGTAAGACGGGACCATTGAAACGGCGAAAATCGCAATTTTATATTTTTCATTTCCACCGAATTCAGTTTTTTGCGAATATCTCGAGAATCGACAGAGCTAGCGCATTTCAGTTGCGTTTTTCGTAATCAGCGGGTTCGCATCCATAAAGTGGAGGCATGAAAATTTCGAATGCATCTTCGTCGCTGTAGAGCGAACCGTTTGGCCGCAGTGGCAGTTTGAATTTTCTCAAAAATTCTCAGTTTTCCGGTCATAACTGGAGAACGCGTCGAACCGACAGAGCTGGTGCATTTCCGTTGCGTTTGTGGAAGCCAGTCTTATTCATTTTATTTCCTTCTCCTTCCCCATTCATCCCATATGACCGTACAGTCGC
Organism: Dermolepida albohirtum; assembly: GCA_031893035.1. Lineage (NCBI taxonomy): Eukaryota > Metazoa > Arthropoda > Insecta > Coleoptera > Scarabaeidae > Dermolepida > Dermolepida albohirtum. Next base: position 347,158 of record JAVIWB010003091.1, read on the forward strand.
TGCCTAGGAGCCTATATTTTATACAGCTTATTTCAAAAAGAATATCCGTATTACAAAGTATTATTTTGTCCAAACTATCGACCGCTGCGCCTCAGCTTGGCTATAGGAGAAATGAATACATGGTCTAGTTTATTTAATTGCCTCTAGATGTCAGTTGTCTTCTATTTTTCTTGATAACCGTCATATGTTTAAAATGGCTACTCCGCAGCAGAAATCATTTTGTGTTCTCGACTTTGCGAAGTGCAATTCCGTGATTACAGTTCAAAGATACTTTAGGTTGAGCTACCAAACTAATTTTCCGAATGGGTGAAACATTCGCAGATGGTATCGACAGTTTGTATATACAGAATGTGTATGTAAAGAAAAAGTCCTGGCAGCCCTCGTGTTTCAGAAGAAAATGTTGCACGAATTCAAACTGTTTTACAACATAATCCTTCAAAATCAACTCATCGTGCCAGGCGGGAGTTACAACTGCCTACAACAATAATTTGGAGTGTTTTGAGACATCGGTTGTTATGATGCCGTACAAGTTACAGTTGTTACAAGCTCTGCGTCGTGATCATAAACGGAAACGTGTGGCATTTTGTAATGACATTCATGATGCTATTGATAATGATAACACTTTCGCACAACGCATCGTGTTCAGTGATGAAGCGACTTTCCATGTTAGTAGTCTGGTAAACAAACACGATGTTCGAATTTGGGGTCTACAGTACCCACATGCAGCCATTGGAGATGTACAAGATTCGTCTAAAATCAATGTGTTTTGTGCGATATCCCGATCATCTGTTTACGGCCCATTCTTCTTTGATGGAAACACGGTTAACGGTCAGCAGTATCTCGCTATGTTACGAAACTGATTGTTTCCGAGGCTGCACGAAGATAACTTCATTTTTCAACAAGACGGGGCACTCTCTCACTAGAGTCGCCAAGTGATTGAATATCTGAATGAAACTCTACCGAACCGTTGGTTTGGTCGTCAAGGAGCTGCAGACTTGGCATGTCTCAGCTGGGCTCCACGATCACCGGATTTGACAGCCTGTGTTTATGTTCCACCACTCCTACAGAACTTGGAAGAGTTGAAGAACCAGATCTGTACTGCCATAACATTAGTGACGAAGGACATGCTTGCCCGAGTATGGGAGGAATTTGAGTATCGATGCGATATTGTTCGTGTCGCTGATGGAGAACCTATTGAACATCTGTAATCTGAACTTTATAGGTTCGTAAATAGGTGTGTAAAGTTTCATATTCGTATGTCTTAAAGTTTAATAAATATATTCATTCGAAATACGTATATTGTTTTTGAAACACCCTGTATATGTTATATTATATTTATATATTCAATAATAAAATAATCATTGTAATATTATTTGTTTCATTACGTTTAAAAACAAATAAGGATAGATGTGTGTTTGCGTCCATTGTATCGACAACAATAACATGTTAAGAAAACGAATTTCGCGTACGGTCTTGATAATGTGGGATGGAACAAATCAATAGATAAGCCGATACTATTCAGGGGTTAAAAAGTTAAACACTAGCTATAAAAGCTATCAAATAAACACCGGACGTACATGTTTTATCTGTCGATATAATATTTGGCTTCGCTTTTTATATATCACCTTACGTGACGTTTGTTTTTTCGTTTTTCGTTCGCAGGGTGGTTGTCTCGCGTTTTAGAAACGACATAATAAAATGCAAACAATAGAAGGCGCTCTGAATATGTTAAAAGATACAGTAAATCCTTGCGAATTTTCCACGCTTTTCTTGACGAATGTCAAATAAATCACGCGACCGCTCATCCTCGACGCGAAAACGTGCAGATATTTTCTATGTAGAAGTGTGTAAAAGTATAAGAAATGTCGCAGTTGAAGCGACTGTGCGTAATTGTAAATACTATTTATAATTTGCAAACATTTGGTCGCATGATTAGAAAACGAAATGTAGTTTTTCGTGTATAAAATGTCATCTCTTTATTTAAAATCGTTGAAATTTCAACGTTCAACCCATGTCAGATAGAAATTGATAGAATTCACAATTGTTGAACATATACTACTGTGGGCAAAAAATAGTAAGATTTTGTTCATAATTTTTAAATTTTTCATTTATTCTTCCAAATCTACTTCGTCCCCCTCAGAGTAATCCCCCCTGGCCCCAATACACTTGTGCCAACATTTCTTCCAATTCTCGAAACAGTTGTTAAAGTCAATTTCAGGAATAGCCTTCAATGCGCGTAGCGATTCACGTTTAATGTCTTCAATTGACTCAAAACGGTTTTCCCGGAGCGGTCGTTTGAGTTTGCTGAATAGCCAGAAGTCACACGGAGCTAAATCAGGCGAATACGGTGGTTGCGGCACGATATTGGTTGAAAATTTGGCGAAAAACTCACGAAGAATTAAAGCAGTATGCGACGGTGCATTATCGTGGTGCAAAAACCAAGAGTTGTCGGCCCATAATTCTGACCTCTTTTTACGAATAGCGTTGCGCAAGCGACGCATAACACTCGAACAGTATTCTTTGTTGACAGTTTGGCCAGTCGGAAGGAATTCGGAGTGAACCACACCTCGATAATCGAAGAAAACTGTCAACATAACCTTGATTTTTGACTTGCTTTGACGTGGTTTTTTGGGCTTCGGCTCACCTTTGATACGATATTCGGCCGATTGATTGTCTGTTTCCGGGTCATAAGCGTAGATCCAAGTCTCATCTCCTCTTATGATGCCTTTCATTTTGTCTTGATAGTCGGAAAGCATTGTTTCACAGACGTCAACGCGTCGCTGTTTTTCGAAAAAATTGAGTGATTTTGGAACAAATCGTGCTTTCACTTTTCTTAGGCCCAAATGATCTTTCAAAATGGTTTTCACTGATCCTTCCGATATTCCAACGATGCCAGTAAAATCTCTGACTGTTATTCGTCGATTCTCAAGCACCAATTCCTTGATTCTATTGACGTGTTGATCATCAGTTGATGTTGATAGCCGTCCTGGACGTGGTTCGTCATCAACGCGTTCTCGGCCCTCTTTGAATAATTTGTACCAATCAAAAATACTTGCTCGCGACAAACAATTATCACCGAAGGCCCTTTGCAACATTCTGAACGTTTCGGCACCAGAAATTTGATTCCGTACACAAAATTTAATGGAACTTCTTTGTTGAATAATTTCACTCATTGTAGAAATCGCCGAATGCACTTTTTGTACTTCAGAAAGACAAGCGTATACTAAACACTAATGATTATTTTGATGTGACATTTAGCACAGATATTACTGACAGTCATACCAACTTAGAAAAGAAATATTTCGACGAATGAGTTTTCGCGCGAAATTTAAATTAAAAAGTCTTACTATTTTTTGCCCACAGTAGTACATTAAACATTGTTAATTTTATTTGTTACAATGCTTGTTTATTGAAATCCACGAACTTCTATTCGGTATTTAAATTATCTTTACATTTTGTTTCCGGGATTTTTCAATTTTATCGCTCGAGGTTAAAAAAAATCGCAAAATTTTCAAACCTCTATAACTCCCGCATTTCTTAACCAGTCACTGCGAACTTTGCACCAAATTAAAGTGCTCATCGAAAGGAACAAAACGAGCACCAAAACACCCCAATTGGTATAGACGTTCGGTCGTAGTGGCCACTTGAATTTTCGTAAAAATGAACTTTTTTTCTGGGGCGATTTCGGTTCTGCGAGAACCGGATGTTACAGCGGCTTCCGGTTTGGACGAGTCGATTCCGGGCATCAATACGCTTCCGGTGGTATTTGAATGATCGTCGAGGTGTCCACAGTTCCCGAGATATGGTGCCAATCCGAAATGGAAGTTCAAAGTTCGTCGCCATTATCGCGAGTTGGGAAAATTTTTCGATTACAATTTTCGATTCGGAAACTACCCAGGCGTTTCTTAGAGTGCTCTAGAAGATTGTGCGTATAATGTTCAGCTGAGAATTCGCCTTCGATCTGTGTATTTTTGACAATTTCTTGTTCCGATAAGGTTTTTTTGGAAATCGAAGGAGATACGATTTCGAGCTCGCGGTTTTTCAAAATATATTGGATAGACAATCGAATCATCCAAAATCGGCACACTGCTTTTTGCATTTTTACGGATTCGCAGTTTTTCACCAGTATCTCGAGAAGCGGAAGAGTTATCCCGTTTCGGTTTTGATTTTCGTAATCGGCGTGTCCGAATACATAAAGTAGAAGCATAGAAACTTCAAAAATCGACACTTCGTTTTTTCTGGATTTTTAAATTTCATCGCCAGAGGTTCGAAATTTTCAAACATAACTTCCACATTTCTCATTCGATCACCACAAACTTTGCGCCTAATTAAAGTACTCGTTGAAAGGAAGAAAATCAGGTCCACAACGATTGCGTGGCCGTTCGGCCGCAGTAGCCACTCGAATTTTGGCGAAAAATTCGTTTTTTTACCTGGACGATTTCGATTTTCCGTGTATATCTCGAGAAGCAGTCATCGGCAAGTTCGAAAGAAGTTCATGTTCGTCCCGCCAATTGTACGGTATTGTCACCAAAATGCGTATATGAACAGAACACTTTTAAACTTGGCATACGCCATTTTGCGAACGTCTGAGAATATTTCTAGGTACACATCGTTTGTATTTTAAAACGTCAATACATGAATATATACTATATACCAGTTATCGGCAGGTTCAGGTTTAAATGAGTAGATTCCGGGTGTCGATACGTGTGCGGTGGTGTCCGAACGGCCGCAGAGAGGCCAACGGTTTCTGAGATACGGGATCGCCCGGAAATGGAAGGTCAAAATTCGTCGCGATTTGGGAAAAATTTTTAATTATGATTTTCCGTTTGGAAACTATTCAGCGGTTTTTGGACATGTTGGACACTGTACGTATAATTTTCTGCTAAGATTACATTTATTTTCAAAAACCGTTATAAATATAAAGTTGTCGATTGCAGTTGTTTATGTTGGAATTTAATTAAGTTCATTGGTGGAATCAATTTGACTATAACGATAGGTATCTAAAACAAAAGGGGAGTATTGAATTATTATATATTTATTGGTCACACCTAAAGAAGTAGAAATGGAAATAAAATTCAACATCAATCCGAAAAAAGGCCCTGGTTTTGATCTCATAACAGGTGAGGTTCTAAAACAGCTGCCAAAAATAGTCATTAGAAAATTAGCCTACCTTATTAATGCTTCATTTAGAATAAAATATGTCCCGAGGCTGTGGAAGGTGGCAGAAGTAATACTGATACCAAAGCCAGGGAAGCCGCAACATGAAGTAACATCATATAGGCCTATTTCACTGCTCCCTGTGATATCCAAGCTTTATGAAAAACTGCTGTTAAAGAGACTTGTACCAATAATAGAGGAAAGAAATCTGATACCGGAACATCAGTTTGGCTTTAGAGAGGGTCACTCAACCATTGACCAGATACACAGGATCACCAATGTCATTGAAATGGCACTAGAAGAGAAAAAAGTCTGTTCAGCCATATTTTTAGATGTAGCGCAGGCTTTTGATAAAGTATGGCATAAAGGATTAATACAAAAACTCCACAACTGCCTTCCCGAACAATATTGCATATTTTTGGAATCGTATATCAGTGACAGATACTTCAGGATTAAACAGGAGGAAGCGTATTCCGACTTGAGACAGATTAGAGCTGGAGTACCACAGGGAAGTGTCCTGGGACCAATTCTATATATATTGTACACAAGAGACATCCCTAAATTTAATAATAATACCATTGCTACTTTCGCAGATGACACAGCAATACTTTCAGTTGGAAAAAATCACGAAGAAGCAAATAAAAACCTACAAGCATCAATGGACAAAATCTATGACTGGACCAAGAAATGGAGGTTCAAACTGAATGAGTCTAAATCTGTTCATATTGATTTCACGAATAAAAGAAAACAGTACCTTCCAGTAAAAACTAATGATGCTCAGATCCCGCATGAAAACAATGCAAAGTATCTGGGCATAACTTTTGATGCAAGACTCAGATGGAGAGTACATGTCAAAAAGAAACGGCAAGAATTGGGACTAAGATACAAAAGAATGTATTGGTTACTTGGACGTGAATCCAAACTGTCCATACACAACAAGATACTTTTATACAATCAAATACTCAAACCTATATGGAGTTATGGCATCCAGATATGGGGATGTGCCAGCAAAAGCAATATACAGTTAATACAACGATTTCAAAATAAGGTCTTAAGAAACATCATAGATGCTCCTTGGTACGTTAGGAATAGTGACATCCACAAAGATCTAGGTATTGACACTGTTAGACAGATAATCGCTAAGCATGCTAGGAACCATGAAGATAGACTACATCGGCACGTGAATCCCGAGACTATCCAACTCCTGGATAACACGAAACAGATTAGACGACTAAAGAGGATCAAACCTTATGAATTAGTTTAGTGAAGTTAACAAACAAAAGCAGAGCACAGTGCGGGAGTGTACACAACAGTTCAGTGTACAAAGTAGCAAATAAGCTGTTAAAAATTAGGGACTACTATCGAGTAAGACTGTAAATTAGGAATCACTTAGCAAGTTAGGTTAGATTTAAATTACTCATTGTTCTAATAATGAACAGATTGTAATGGTATTCCGTGAGGAAAATTATAAAAAAAAAGAAAAATATATTTATTAATATTTATTTTTCATAATCAATGGCAATTATCCCGAACACAAACTGTCGTTGCATAGACATGGTTTTACTTCTATTACTGACCGCAGATCTTAAGCGACTAGCGGATTCTTTTTTAAGTAGTGAATAACTACCATGAACAACTCCCTAATAACGTTCTATTTGATGATTATCCGTTAATTTCTGATTATACGTGGGCAAGGTGAAAAGTTTTCGGCCTGACAATGAAAGACTGCGATTTAAATTTAAAAAATAATTTTATTTTTCTACATAATCTCCCTTGAGTTCAACACACTTGGTCCAGCGTTTTTCTAACATCAATATTCCTTCCCGGAAGTGTGAGTCTGGAAGGCTGTCAAAATATTCTTCTACGGTCCTTTCAACTTCTTCGTTGGATGTGAATCGCTTTCCAGAAACAAATTTTTTCAAATTTGGGAATAGATGGAAGTCTGAGGGTGCCAAATCAGGAGAATAGGGAGGATGGCCGAGCAAATCGTATCCCAAATCCAACAATTTTCCCATCGCCAACGCGCTCTTGTGTGCGGGTGCGTTGTTCCGATAAAAAATGATTTTTTTCTTCTTCAAACCAGGCCTCTTCTCGCGAATTTTGGCATCCAGCTGGGCAAAAAGGTTAGAGTAATATGCGCCTGTAATTGTTCTGCCTTTTTCGAGGTAATCAATTAACAAGATTCCTTTTGCATCCCAAAACATGCTGGCCATGACTTTTCCGGCAGATGCGATCGACTTCGCTTTCATTGGCGCCGAACCACCGGCTTTCATCCACTGCTTCGACTGCTGTATCGTTTCTGGCGTGTAGTGGTGGACCCATGTCTCATCCATGGTGACAAATCGCCGCACAAAATCGGTCGGATTCTGGTTAAATTGGTCCAAGGAATGCTCCGAAAATCGTTTGCGCATTTGTTTTGATCGACATTCAGCAAATGCGGCACCCGTCTTGCGCAGAGCTTTCTCATCTCTAATTCTTTGTGCAAAACGTTTCGCACCCTTTCTTCCGATATCCCCACAGCCTCAGCTATCTCACTCACTTTCACTCGCCTATCATCCAACACAATATCATGTACTTTTTCGATGATTTCTGGTGTGGTTGCGGTTTTTGGCCGTCCTTCACGTGGGTCATCTTCGAGGGACGTACGACCACGTTTAAATTCAGCTGCCCACTTTTTAACGGTTGACATCGAAGGAGTAGAGTCCCCGTACACTTTTGTCAACTTCGGATGGATTTCCATAGGGATTAAATTATCCAGAATTTTATAACAGCACGATATTCAAGTTTATCCATTTAAAAAAATAACACGCACGACGTCTACTACAAAAATTCTTGCAAACAAACTACCTGAGAGAACAAGTTGAAAGTTTTCATATGTACTAAAGACACATGCAGCCACGCAGGAAACAGAAATTTCTGTTAGTTGTAACGTCATCTCTGTGTCAGGTCGAGAACTTTTCACCTCGCCCACGTATATATATATATATATATATATATATATAAATATATACATATACATATATATGTATACTTATATATATATATAGAGTGTTCCTGCAAGGTGTCTGTTTGGATGTATGTATGTGTTTTTGTTATACATTATTTCTTTCCTCGATATGTAATCTAAGTATTGGTAAATAACAGAAATACTACTACATATTACTACAACATGCCGCTGCTAGAAAAAATGATTTATAAACAATAGCTATAATAATAATTCTAGATTAAACAAAAACTTAAATAAAACTAATCAAGAAATATGGTATACGAGGGTGGTCCCAGAAGTAGCTGACCCAACAAAGAAAACACAAAAATTTTGGAAAGAAATATATTTATTTTTCAATATATGTTAATCTCCTTTCAGCTCTATACACTTTTGCCAGCGATGTTCAATAAGTTCGATACCCTTTCTATAATAGGAAATATCTTGCTTCTCAAAATAGCCATTAACTGCCGGCATCACTTTTTCATCGTTGGAAAATCTTTGACCACTGAGCCATTTTTTCAAGTTTGGGAACAGAAAATAACCCAAGGGAGCTAAATCTGGCAAATAGGATGCATGAGGTAGCAATTCAAAGTTTAAATCATTAATTTTTGCCATTGCAATAATGGTGAATTGTCTTGATGAAGCAACATTTTCTTGTTATGATGAAACAACACTTTTTTCTTAGCCAAATGCGGCCGTTTTTACTTGCTTTCTTCGCTCGAACGTTGCAATAAGTTCGCATAGTACTCGCCGTTGATAGTTTTTCCTTTTTCATGGCAGTCAATGAAAATTATTCCAGACGCATTTCAAAAATCGGATGCCATGATGAAACGGTCTACATGAATTCAACAGAGAGCTACAATGTTTAAGAGAGAGGTATTATTTTTTCAAGAAGTTAATAAGTTCAAAAACAATCAAATGTATGTCGACAAAAGCAATGGTAGATACACGTCTCGTGTATTGCCAATAATACAAGAATAATCGATATATTGAGAGGGAAGTACTATTTTTCATTATTTGCAGTGTCGCAAACGATACAATAACCCACATAGAACGAGATCGTTATTAACACCACAGTTTGCCTGAAGAACGTTGATATGCTCGAAACGCATCGTAAACAGAGTGTTATTAGCATCTGGATTATTCTCAGACGTTCACATAGAGCATTGTCTTTCTATTCCTTTATTTAATTTTTGTAAAGAGAATTAGAATTTCACACCAGTTATATAAATTGTTTCTTTCTTAAAAATGCGGAAATAGCATTTCCTTCTCCATTACATATTTTTAATTTATGAATACGAGGGTAGTTTGACAAGAAGTGAGAATGGAAAAGAAAAACGAATTTTATAAATACAAAATGATTTTTATTTTTCAATATATTCGCCTAAAAGAGCAATACATTTATTCCAACGGTGCTCCAATGCCCCTGTGCCATCTCCAAAATGCGATTCGGGAAGGCTTGCAAAATACTCATTTACGAAGATGATAAGCTCGTCGTTAGACGACAATTTCTTTCCACCTAGTGCCGTTTTCAATTTTGGAAAAAGGTGGAAGTCGGAAGGGGCTAGATCCGGCGAATAAAGCGCATGCAGTACTAATTGGAAATGCAACTCGTGGATTTTTGACATCGTAACTGTGCTTGTATGCGAGGGAGCGTTGGCTTGGTGAAACAGAATCTTTTTCTTTGCCATTCTTGGCCGTTTAGCACGAATCTCAACATTTAATTTTTGTAGAAGTACTGCATAATATTGTCTGTTTCTGAAGGTAATCAATGGGCAAAATGCTTTTTGAATCTCAAAAAATTGATGCCATCACCTTGTTTGCCGATAAAGTGGTTTTTGCTTTCTTTGGAGGTGCAGAACCACGTTCTAATCATTGCTTCGACTGTTGTTTAGTTTCGGGTGTACTGCAGTGTATCCAAGTTTCGTCGCAAGTAACAAATCGCCTACAAAAGTCAACCGGATTCCGCTTATAAAGGTCCAAAGACTCATTGGAAATGCGCAAACGAGTGAACTTTTGATCAGTCGTAAGCAATCGCGGCACCCATCTTGCCGAAAGCTTGGAAAGGCCCAATTCTTTCGTTAAAATGTGGTGTACGCGTTCTGTTGAAATGTTTACCATGTCCGCTCTCTCTCTCACTTTGAGTCGTCGATCTTGCGTAATAATATTATGGATTTTTATAATTATTTCCGTAGAAGTCACGATTTTGGGTGCTCCAGAGCGCGCTTCATCAACACAGCTTGTTCAACCACGTTTAAATTCATTTACCCATGTATTTATTGTGGCGGAAGATGGAGCAGATTCACCTAATGTTTCCCGTAACTCGTCTTTTATTTCGGTAGCTTTCATACCCTTAATTACGAAGTATTTAATCACCGTACGATACTCTGCTTTTTCCATTTTAACAAAACGACGTGTTGCTCCTTTTTCAATCAGCTGTTAAAAATAAACTAATCAACCGATTTATCTAAATATCGGAATGTAAACATATAAATAGGCAATAGGTATTTGTTGTACCAATTAGAGCGCCACCTATGTGTCATTCTCACTACTTGTCAAACTATCCTCGTAAATTAAGGCTTCATTTTTCGTGGAAATTTATTATCAATTAAATATTATGCATAACCGGAAAGCACATAGATGATATTCCAATTAGTAATCGTGGTTATTGTCAAGTCTCCTATTGATTACATTACATTTCTGCAGTGATACAAAAATGGTCAAAACGCATCTATTACGCCTAATCTATTTGCGTTAATAATGTTAAAGCTTTCTCGGAAATTCTAAAATGTTACCAAGATAACAAGTATTACCCATTTCCTAACCTATCGCCGCCATAAAAAATCAAACTTTCGAGATGCATCATCTCATAAAAACGCTTGTTTATCAAATTGCAATTATCCGACAATAATGCAGTTTAATAAACGGAAACGTGCCCTTTCGATACGAAAAACCAATTCAAAACCTCAACGCGAGTTTTTCGATTACACTTGAGTGGAAAAAAGAAATTGGAAGTATGGTGGTAATACGTATTGAAACTCGATAGCCTAATAAAATAATCCCAATGAGCGTGACACACAGGCGTCGGTGTCGTGGCGGAAATTGTTCAGTAACCGTGAAACACGCACCGTGTGGCCGATACCCATTCTCAATTTCCATATAACGAAATTACCTAAAATAAAGGAGGGGATACCCGATTTCGTCTAATCCTGTCTAATGACGAAATGGGAGACAGCATATACGAGGGTGGTCCCATAAGTACCCGGCCTGACCTAGAGATGGTGGTAGTTAAAATATCACTGTATTAGAAAGTACAGAATCTCTAAAGCATATGTTTTAAGTTTGAAGACGCCACGTTGTTTAGCAGCCATCAACAGTGAACGTTTTCAGTGAATTTGTAAAAATGGAGAGGCCTAGCTCAACCGATATGAAAGTTGAACTGGATTCTGCTCTGGGTAACCATGGATGAAACATGGGTCCATTACTTCTACCCGAGACAAAAGAACAATCAAAACAATGGACTCAAAAGGGAGAACCGGCTCCAAAGAAGGCGAAGACCATTTTATTGCAGGCCAGGTCATGGCATCGGATTTTTGGGATGCGCATGTAATAATTTTTATTGACTATCTTTAAAAACGAAAAACTATCAACGGTGAGTATTATGCCAAGTTATTACAACGTTTGAGCGAAGAAATCAAGCAAAAAAACGGCCGCATTTGGCTAAGAAGAAGGTGTTGTTTCAGCAAGACAATGCACCAGATCACAAATCCATTATTGCATTGGCCAAACTTAATGAATTAAAGTTGGAATTGCTACCTCATACACCTTATTCGCCAGATTTGGTCCCCTCAGATTATTTTCTGTACCCAAACTTGAAAAAAGTGGTCAAAGATTTTCCAACGATGAAGAAGTGATGCTACTGTCTGTCGCACTGAAGCAGTTTCAGTGCGACAGACAGTAGCAGTAGTTGAGCCATGAAGAGGTCCCATGCGAGTGGGTACGAAACGTCGGCAGTTATGGCGATGACGCGGTTGCAGCCCGGAAGCCCAGAAGCAGATAGTATGTTTTACGATACTTAATTTTCATAGTTTTTTGGGACCCTAGGCTAACTGAATTTCTGGGGCCCCCACCAGCATGAGAAGCTATCTAAATATGCTACGCTTCTATCCGAGCTTAACATTTTGAACATGACTATAAATAAAGAAACAAATAAAACGGCGGATGTAAAAGTAAAATTCTATCAAAACACAAAAAAAAAAAACTTTATTAATTACAGGTACAGATAGATTTGAACGGTTATTTAACTTTTCATCAGTCATTATTGACCTGTATTTATTTTTTATATAGGCCAGTTTTGAAAAAGATCGCTCTGCTTCACAACTCGTTATGAGTATTGTTAAATGAGTTTTAAGAATGGTATAAAGATTTGAAAATGTGTCAATAAAATTATTTTCAAAAATTGGCAAGCATTAGCTAGTTGCGGGTCCCCTTTCCCTTTCGGGCTCCTAGGCTTTAGCCTAATTTTTCTATAGTAGATCCGCCTATGCTCATCGAATCTAGAATCACTTGTAAAAAATTCACATTCTAGGAAGCGTGGCAAATTTTTCATCCGTAAATGTACTGTGAAGGGATAGATACGAGTCTTAGGTAAGTTAGGCAATTTATTAATTGTAATACAAGGTGGTTGACGAAAGCTGCTACAAAAAAAACGGTATAACTTGTTTTCTGTGTAACCAACCTGTTCCATTTTTATTTTATTTTATAGATTGATCTTTAAATTTAACTAAAATGGAGAATTTGGACAATGAAACAAGAATTTGGATAGTGCAACGGTTTCACGCTTTAGAGTCCGTAGTTTCCATCCAAAGAGAATATAGGCGCACGTTTGGCGGCACTCCTCGTAGCAGATGGACTATAATGAGGCTCGTGAAGAATTTTGCCGAGCGTGGCACAATCGCAAGAAGGCCTTATCATCGAGATCCCTCAGTTCGGACGCAGGAAACTATCGCTGCTGTAGCTGCTGCCATACAATCCAATCCTCGAGTTTCGACAAGGAGCTTATCTGCTCAAATGGGTGTCAGCAGACAGTCACTGCAGACAATTTTGCAACAAGATTTAAACTTATTTCCATATAAGATTCAATTAACAAACAAACTGAACCCAAGAGACTTCCCGATTCGCTTGGAATTTTGTGAGAAGATCATTCAAATGGCGTCAGAGGATGAAAACGTCTTGAACTGCATTTTTATGTCGGACGAGGCACATTTTGATTTAAACGGCAATGTTAACAAACAAAATTGTCGAATATGGAGTAATTCTAACCCACAGATACTTCATCAGATGCAATTACATCCACTTCGCGTCACAGTGTGGTGTGCAGTTTCTTCAAGGTTCATTGTCGGGCCTTACTTTTTCGAAGAAAACGGTCTTACTGTTATGGTCAATGGAGACCGTTACTTAAAGATGTTGAAAGAATTTTTCTTTCCAGAATTACGCCGAAAGAGAATCCCTTTCAACTCTGTTTGGTTTCAACAAGATGGGGCAACTTGTCACATAGCCACGCCTATTATGACAGAATTGCGGCAAAAATTCCCCAATAAACTGATTTCAAGAAACTCCACATTCCGTTGGCCTCCCAGGTCCTCTGACCTCACTGCACCTGATTTTTTTTTTGTGGGGTTATTGCAAACAAGAAGTTTACAAAAGAAACCTAACAAATTTGGATGATTTAAAGCAATCCATTCGAACGGTAATTGAGGCAATTCCCGCTGCAACACTCCAGGCAGTAATGAATAACTTTTTGATAAGATGTCGCACATGTGTCACCGAGGGTGGAGGCCATTTGAATTCAATTATTTTCGAAACTTCATGAATTACTTTAATAAAAATGTATTATTTTTCAAATGAATTACTAAAAATAAATTACATAAACTTTACAAAAAGTTATTTGAGTTTCTTAATGTAGCAAAATTGATCAGCCACCCGTTATTTGTGGAAAGTAGAGCTTTAATAAAATATTTAAAGAAACTTATATATGTGTTCTTAATTTTATATTTTTCAGCTATATACATAAGTATAATATACCGTTTTCTTTATGAAGACGAAAGAATGTCTAGTGCAAACTACCATACACTCGTAATGTACGAATATGAAATTCCTTTATTATGCAAATACCATCATGGTTTTCATAACGTAAGGACTATGTGAAAATCTCACTTAATTAAACTTTCGTTAGTGTATGCGCTATTGTTTGCGATATATTTACACACGGAAGTTTCGTGAAAGGAATATATTTTATTTCATATGACGCGGAATGCCGCAATTGTTTCTGAGATCTGGGAAAATATATTGCTACTTTATTTCGGGCTTTTTATTTATGAATTGAAGTTGTCGATCTATAAATAACTATATTTCGAACAAAATTAGTTTTGTAAAACTTGACTTCGAAGTTGACTTCGACGACTGTTTAATGTGTGAAAATGTTTTTTTTATACTCGCACACAATTTGAAAATATCATTTCCCAATTGCCATGAGCGTGCGTGAAGTTAAACTTCCCGCATTAACACGGAAATAAAAAATACATAAAAATAATTAATCATTATTATAGTAATAAATAGGCTTGTTGTTAGTTCTGGCGCGATAAATCAGCTTTTGCTATATGAAATGCGTATATGTCCATGAGCCTACATACATAATACGAACCAATTATGCGAATATTTCCGTCAATTGTTGATCGTCTCAAGCAATGCGTATGCATATGATTGTGCTATTAGTAGCATCTGTATTTAGCTTGGCGATATTATTTGTTTTACGTTTTTATACATATGACATATATATACAGTATATTCTCCCTTAACTGACATCTCTAATCCATGGACACGTTCTGATGCACCGACTGTCAGTATACTATTTGCTATATAAAAATATCTCTCACCAAAGGACATTTTTAACAATGGTCACGGACCGTAATATACATCCACTACAGTAAATTTAAATGAAAATTTATTTCTGGAAATTTAATTGTTTTCCATTACTTTGACTAAAATCCTACGCTTTTAGAATAGGGAATTAATAAAAAAAGCAAGTACTGTTAACTAAACGATTTAGATGAAATAATTAACGCGGAATGGATGAAAATAAGTTGGTAGATTATAAAAATTGGACTGTTTCTAAATGTGGGACCGCATTGGAATCTAATTCAAAATGATAGATATTCGGACTACTTAAAAACATCAAATAGCTATTAGAATTCACTCATTGTTATTTAGAAGCGTCCGCTATTCAGTAGTGTCCGTGAATAGCAGTTTCAACCTATTGCTGTTGATTAAAAGTTTTATGTGTGGTAGGAAATTTTCTGATGCCAATGTAGCAGTCGCTGACTTTCGGTGACATTTTCAATTTACAAAAGATAGAGTTTCTTGAAAGTTTCGAGAAGTAATTGAAAATAAATTATATTTCACCTAAAGAAGAATATTTTTAAAAACAATGAAAGTATTTTATATAGAAACCACATAGTTTTTTTTTTGTAACTACATTTTTTTTGGAACAGCCCTCGTATGTCCTCATAAAAAATTTCCTAATTATTCTGTATTTTATCTACTGTTTAGAGAAGTCATTTTTACAGAAATTTCTGTTTACTATGTGCCCTTTTGTAAAAAGAGGAAATTTAATTGTTTTCCATTATTTTGACTAAAATCCTACGCTTTTAAAATAGGGAGTTAATAAAAAAAATGCAAGTACTTTCAACTAAGCGATTTCGTTGAAATAATTAATGCGGAATGGATGAAAATAAGTTTGTAGATTATAAAAATTGGACTGTTTCTAAATGTGGAACCGCATTGGAATCTAATTCAAAATGATAGATATTCGGACTATTTAAAAACATCAAATAGCCATAGGAATTCTTTAACTGTTACATTCCACATGAACAAATACAGCTTTATATTGATATATACATAAATAAAAGTCCTACGTGCAACGTTGTAGTGTTATAGAATGAATTATAGTACCCTCTCTATCCGAATTTCAAGTATTCCCGAATATCAAAAAGTCAATATAACGAATTTATCTTCCTCGAGCTTTTTGTTTTCGCCCGTTTTCATTCACTCGGTTTTTTAAAGGATCAATAAATTTAACCTCAAAAAAATACACACTTAGTACACAAACTTCCTCAGTGTGACCATACACAACGTTCGTTGAAA
Source organism: Dermolepida albohirtum (assembly GCA_031893035.1). Taxonomy (NCBI): domain Eukaryota; kingdom Metazoa; phylum Arthropoda; class Insecta; order Coleoptera; family Scarabaeidae; genus Dermolepida; species Dermolepida albohirtum. The sequence goes on from JAVIWB010003091.1 coordinate 363,503, forward strand.
TACTTGATAATGGGCTTTGTGTATTCATAGAAGTTTAGCTATGTTTTTCTTAGAACTTTTCCTTTCGAAACTTTCCTTTTTCTTTCTTGAATGACCGATGAACGCTTTATGTGTCAACGCTGGGTATGCACGGCAGGTCGCAGATTGTCATTTTATATAGAGTTAATGTTTCCTTTTTAAGTTTTACTTACAGCTTCCTTTGTTTGGTTAGAATATCTACTGTTAGCGCGATATAAAAGTTTTAAATTATTTGCCGTCACTTTTTAAATATTCTATCCACGTTGTTATTTCACACGTTTTTATTGTATACTAGCTGTACCCTGCGCGCGTTGCTACGCCACCAACTAAAATAAATTCGAAGGAAAGACATTACACAAATATTCAATTCATTTTGAGTCATTTTATCGTCTAGTGCCCGCATTGTAATGACACTGTTGATCAATTTGTTCATCACTGTTTGCCATGAAATAAATTTGAAGAAACTTGTGATCTGCGTCCGGCAATGGTAGAAGCGATCCGGCACGATGACAAATTTGCCCTTGGACTCTGAATGTTGGCATGTAATTTCCGCGCACGATGTTCGTTGCACCGAATGATGTCATTTAGAAACATGAATTGTATTTGCGGATGTTTTCCAAGAAATGCTTCGACTCACGTGTAACATCCGATAGCAACGTTGATAGTGGTTCGGGTGGTGGATGTAATTCTGGCAGTTTAACTTTACCACTGGCGCAGCACATTCCTGGCGTTTCGTTCTTAAATTTTTCCAATGACGATACTTGGATGAAGACTGTAATCATTATTACTGTCATAATGGAATGTATTAAGATTTAAATCACCGTGCGTGTTCCTCTTGATCGAGCGGTGCTTATTCGAACATTTTGCAGCCTTCTTTCCCGTTGTTCAGTTGTCTCAGACGAACGGGCCTGAGTAGTACGCATTCGATCAGTTTCTAACCTCACTTCTCGTTGTTCAGATGATTCAGGCGAACGGGTCTCAGCGTCATGTACTCGAAGATTTTCCAGCCTCCATGCTCGTTGCTCGTCTGATTCTGAGGCTCGTAATGCTCTTGTCTTCCGTGCTTGAGGTGTAGATCGGCCAATTGCTTGTCGCTTTGGAGGCATAATTGTACGGGAACGACGTGAAAAATGCGTTTGAATTTATTAGATGTCAATCAGCAGTCCGAATTTCACAATGTATCCAAACCAATTGAACTGGCTGTTCACACACTGGATGGAAATGTTAATATTGACGGTGATCACCAATTTGCTGAGGAAAATTTGAAGTGAAAAAAATCAGCATTCGAGAATTGTTGAAATCGACTTTAATTCTACCCACGATGATATCCGAAAAAAAACTGTACAGCAAATGTGTTCGGAACGTCAATCAGCAGTCAGATCCTTCACATACATATTCGATGATCTTCGTGAATTCACTGTAGAGAATGAATAAAATTAATTTAACTTACAATGAAATGCACAAAGCTATTCGAAAAATGCTCCCAAATATAAAAATACGCACAATATTGTACATAAATTCTTATGTCACCCACAACTCGAAACGTCATCATTCGTTTGCTGTTTTCGTTTCAATTCAAATCAGCATGAACTGTCACGGCAATATATGAAATTCATTGGAATGGCAGTGGCGCCATCTGTCGAAAATTGCTCGTACCAACTTAGAAACCTTCGTGGGCTCATGCACAACTTTGTTAATGATCATCACATGATCAAATGCATACTTTACGATTCTATAAAGGACATACAGACAAACATTCATTTTTATATACATATATAGATGCGCATATGTATTTTAGTTATTTAATTTTAAAAAAATCGATATTAAATTGTATATTCAATAATTAACTCCTGGGGCCTTCACTTGCTGAAAATTCATAACAAAATTTTAAAAAATTGTGCTATTTTCACAAAAAAATCTTTGTTAAAAGAGAGTAACAATTATTTGGCTAACACTGTTTTCTTCAGGGCCTGAAGAAACCACAGTATTGTTTAAACTACTCGAAGTGTATACGCTCCATGTGTATCTATCTTATTCTATTTCGACCGAGCGATCAACGAAAACTCTAAACTGCTGTTCATTATTCTCAATTTGTTTTTCTCGAAGAAACATGCTGACTTAAAGAAACTGCACTTACGAGGGTGGTCCCAGACCCGACCTTGTTGCCAGATAATTCGAGACCCGGGTTTTTTGAAAGGGTGCGCGTTTTTTTTAAAAGTAGATCTTGTGTCAAAATCGAAGGACCCCGTTTTGAAAATTTTCTTTAGTTGTAATCTTTTTATGTAAAAATACATCTTAATAAAGACCACGAAAGCAAATTTAGTCTCTAATTGCAATAAAATCGCTGATTTTTAAAAATATATGTTTATTATTTACCTTATTTTGGGCCATACTACACTTTAATCTTTAGTCTTTTTTAAAACACACTCTATATTTTATATTCGAAAAGTGTTTATTTTCCAAAACAGAAGTCCATTTGAAGCCTTTTGGAGTGGTATTTTATATACTTCCTTTCTAATACTTTTAAGACGCAAAATTTAAAATATCCACATTTTATTTTTCCAAATACGAGGGTGGTCCCATAAGCCCTCGGCCTGACCCAGAGACAGCAGTAGTTGTTTGAAAAATATCACTGTATTAGAAAGTAAACAATCTATAAAGCATATGTTTCAAGTTTGAAGACGCCACGTTGTTTAGTATTTGTTTGGCAGCCATCAATACTGAACGTTTTCAGTGACTTTGTAAAAATGGAGAAAATTGGTCATCGTTACGTGATACAATACTTTTATTTAAAAGTCCTCAACCCTACCGGTATAAAAGCTGAACTGGATTCTACTCTGAGTGAGTCTGCTCCTTCGTTTACAACAGTTTAATATTGGGTAGCAGAATTTAAACGAGACCGTACGAGCTGTCAAGACGAGCATCGCAGTGGTCGACCAAATGATGTGACGACTCCAGAAATGGTGAAGAAAATACACAAAGCGGTACTGGATGATCATCGACTAAAAGTGCGCGAGCTAGCAGACATAGTAGGCATTTCAAAAAATGCAGTACATTGCATATTATCTGAAAAATTGGACATGAGAAAGCTGTGTGCAAGATGGGTGCCGGGTTTGCTCACACTCGAACAAAAACAGTGTATTGAAGATGTTTCAATCGAGTGTTCAGCGAAGTTTCACATCAACAAAGCAGAATTTTTGCACCGTTTCATAACCAAGGATGAAACATGGGTCCATCACTTCACACCCGAGACAAAAGAGCAATCAAAACATTGGACTCGAAAGGGAGAACCGGCTCCAAAGAAGGCGAAACCGTTTCATCTGCAGGCAAAAGCATCGGTTTTTTGGGATACGCGTGGATTAATTTTCATTGACTATCTTGAAAGAGGAAACACTATCAACAGCGAGTATTATGTGATGTTATCACAACGTTTGAGCGAAGAAATCAAGCAAAAACAGCCGCATTTGGCTAAGAAGAAAGTGTTTTTTGGTCTAGACTATGCATCAGCTCACAAATTCGTTATTGCAATGGCCAAAATTAATGAATTAAAGTTTGAATTGCTACCTCATGCACCTTATTCGTCAGATTTAGTCAACTCGGATTATTTTCAGTTCCAAAACTTGAAAAAATAGCTCAATGGTCGATGATTTTCCAACGACGAGGAAGTGATGTCTGCACTTAATGGCTATTTTGAGGAGCACAACAATTCTTATTATATTTAAAAAGGCTGTTGAACTTGTTGAACATCGCTGGGGAAAGTGTATAGAGCTGAAATGAGATAACGTTGAAAAATAAATATATTTTTTTCCAAAATTTGTGTTTTCTTTTTTGGGTCGGGTACTTCTGAGACCACCCTCATATAATAAATGTAAGTATGTTTTTTAGTCTCATTTTACTTTAAAATACATCACGTGACCCATTAAATACGCAAAAGTATAAAATATTGTTATAGCGCAAGTTAAAAAAACCCAGTTACCGTTTTAAAAATGCATACATTATCATAGTGTTTTAAGACTTTATAATGCATGAAATAGCACATAGTTTCATCGTAGAATGGCTTTTCTAATATCAACTAATTCTAGTGGGATTACGTTATCCTTATGGAGTATTATAAAGATAGATGGAGGATGATAAGAATTTGTCTAGGAGCAAATTTCTACACATTTTCATCAACTTTTTGAATAAATGGATGATAGTTTTGTTTTCTTTGTTCGTTTGTTTCTAATACAACATCATATGCTGTTTGATACATTAATATTTTCTCAAGAACTTTGAATATGAACTTTTATAAATTAAATTTGTATCCGAGAGAAAAATTGTTTGCGAATAATTCTTTAATATTCGTTCCAATAAAGCTTCTTTTAAAGTAAATATTGTTTTTTAAATGACAATGGATACATGGGATTTTTGTTTCACGTAAACACGAAAAAATTATAGGTAGTTAGTAATGTATTTTACTTGTTTTGTATGTATTTTACACACGCAAATGCATCATTAACGATTACAAACTATTTTATTTTCGTTTTGTTTTGTTACATTGGCCTCCTATATTTTCAGATAATTGAATTTGATTGGTTATTTAAATAAAAACATGGCATCTTTTATTCATTTCGAATCGCTAAACAAATTAAGTTCGTAAGAGTTTTTCTGATTTTATCATCAATTTTTCACAATGAATTTTATTATAAAAATCCACAATTATTTACTTTTCAGACTAGTGTGCTAAGGTGATGGTGGGTCTCATCGGAAATTTTTTCTTTGTCAAATGTGGTCAGATGATTTGACTGATTAACTTATCTTATCACAATATTCATCTCTTTTGGAAGCTTCTATAACGCAGCAGATGAAATTGCTTTCACCTTCTTCACAGTACTGGAATATTGGTTGTCAAAAGTAGTGGCAGCAATATTTTTGGTCTGTAGGCCAAATGTAGAGAAATAACTGCTTATCGGGTCATAGACTAAAATGTAATGAATTACGTGTAGAGGGTGATTTGGGTTTTTATGTAATTAATTAATTAAATCGCGGATAATCAGGACTTAACTGAAGATCAAACAGAAACAAACCGTCTTCATAAGGGGTTTTATTCGGTCCTCGTATCATAACTGATAATAGATCTAGACGATTCGAGTAGGAACGCATCCAAATGGAGGTAATGATTCCCTTAATAATTTACATTCTTTCCGTACGGCTCTGAAAGTCGTATTTTATCCGTTGGTTCAAATTCTTTGGTGAAGAAATGATGTGACGCTGGCGCATCTTTTAAAATGTTGTAACCGATTGCTTTTTCGGGAAGTATAAATGCGTTCTTTTGAGTGAATTTCGGCGGTGTTACAGTAGTGAACGATATCGATGATTTTCATCGACCGTTTTCCCTGTTCATATTTTCGATGGCGACTCTAATTTCAACACTTTTAAAATAATATCAACCAGTGATATTTTGTACATATTGCTTCAACTTGACTTCCTTCTAGCAAGCAAACGTTTGGGCAATTAGTGGAAGTTACTTTGGTCTAGATCACCTGTTACTTCATTAACACGTAAGTAGGCAGTGTTTCGATCGTCAGCAGGTAAGGGTTGCAGTGTATCGGCTAGATCCGAAGAAGGGAGTCGGTCACTTCTCGAAAGCTTGAATATGAGTACAGCTGAAGCGAAATTTTTAAAACTCTAAGGTAAAGATTCCCTTAATAATTTGCATTCTTTTCGTACGGCTCTGAAAAATCGTATTTTATCCGTTGGTTCAAATTCTTTGGTGAAGAAACGATGTGACGCTAGCGCATCTTCTAAAATGTTGTAACCGATTGCTTTTTCGGGAAGTATCGATGCTTTCTTTTGCGTGAATTTCGGCGGTGTTAAAGTAGTGAACGAATCTTCTGGAGTGGTCGGGAAACTCGGAACTGGCGTCCAAGTAGATGAAGTAAGGTTGATATCTGAAGCTAATTCAGTACAACTATGCCTGAGGGCAAGAATCGCAAGCCATAAACTATTTCTTGGTGGGGCATGGATTGTCTACGGTTGCTCTAGACCAGGTATGGGCAACCTTTGACATGTTGTGGGCCAAGCTTTAATGTGCAAAGACGTTCGCGGGCCGCGTTTAAAAGCAGTGCATTTTAAAATGGTATTTTAAAGTAGTGTTTATAATTTTTAGCGATAGATATCAGACATGAAATAATACGACAATGTCTCGCGGAACGGATCGAATCTTACGGCGGGCCGGACCCGCCTAGCGGGGCGGTTGTTGCCCACATTTGCTCTAGACGGTTGTTTGTCCTTGAGTGTGTAGGGATATATCTACATCTGTCAATAGTTATGATGTCTTAAATACGATCCGGTTATTAAACGATAAATGACGAAATAGCGCAATTTTAATGATGCTGATTGTTTTCCTCAATATTTAAAGCCTCATTCTCTTTAACTTTGTTCTATCTAAAGTGATCCTAGATCGTTTTTTTTTAAATGTGGTGACTATATCCAGATCTTTATTGTTCCACTTATTTTACTTTTTTATAAGAATACAGAAATTAAAAAAATACACAGATTTTGCAGATTTTTAAAAATTTGAAGAGAAAAAAGGAAAGGGGGCTATGAGGAAAATCGAATAAAAGTTCATTTATTGCACAATAATTATGCGATTTTACGATGCTAAACAGAAAAATTATAATTTTAATCGCTTTCTACATCATATAAGGTTTTCCAATAGGGATGATATGATTTTGAAGTGACATTTCGGCCATTTGTAATATGTTATGATCTGTCATTTGTTTTTCATTGTATTCAGTAGTGTTTAAAATTTCATCATGGAGAAGTATACGCAAGAACAACGTTTACAAATTATTCAGTTTTATTATCAAAATAATCGTTCTGTAATTGCAACTTTTCGTGCGCTTTTGCCATTTTATGGTCGTACTAATCGTCCAAGTGTGCTCGCTATTCGTCGAATTGTTAAAAATTTTGAAGTTACATTTTCTTTACATCATTTTCAAGTACCAATAAGACAAAGAACCGCTCGAAGTAATGCAAATATTGCTGCCGTTCAGGCAAGTGTTACTGAAGACCGTAATTTGTTGATTCCAAGACGTTCTCAACAATTGCGACTGTCTCAAACCACAACCTGGCAGATTTTGAGAAAGGATTTGGGTTTGCATCCCTATAAAATTGTTCTCACTCAAGAACTGAAGCCATTGGACCACCGTAAACGTCGTGAATTTGCTGATTTTGCCTTGGAACAACTTGAAAACGATAACGATTTTTTTAAGAAAATCATCTTCTCTGATGATGCTCACTTTCATCTGGATGGTGGGGTAAATAAACAAAACTGTCGATTCTGGTGCGAAGAAAATCCACAAATTATTTATGAAAAACCATTACATTCACCTAAATTGACAGTTTGGTGTGGTTTTTGGTATGGTGGAATCATCGGTCCGTACTTCTTTCAAAATGAAGCTGGTAACACCGTTACTATCAATGGAGAGCGGTATAGATCGATGATAACCAACTTTTTATGGCCGACATTGGAAGAAGTTGATCTTGACAACATTTGGTTCCAACAAGACGGGGCTACGTGCCACATAGCAAATGCAACAATAGAATTATTGCGAGAAAAGTTTGGAGATTCGATTATTTCAAGAAATTATGATATTGAATGGCCTCCAAGAAGTTGTGATTTAACACCATTAGACTATTTCTTGTGGGGTTATTTGAAGTCATTGGTCTATCGAAATAAACCAGACTCTCTTCAAGCTTTACAAGTCAATATTGAACATGCCATTCATAACATACGACTAGATTTAGTGGAAAAAGCGCTTGAAAATTGGGTTCATCGAATTCGTTCCTGCAGAAGAAGTCGGGAGGCCATTTGAATGAAGACTTATTTAGAACTTAATTGTATCGATTGTGCTTCACATTAAATAAAAAACTTTTGAATTTTCTTAACAATAAGTGTGTTTTTTCTTTAAAAAAAAATCATATCATTCTTATTAAAAAACCTTTTATATGTAATGCAGAAATTTTCGAAAAAATTTCCATTCTCCGAACGGGACTCGAACCCGCGATCTCACTCTCTCCGGGAAAATGCCATCACCATTAGACCACGAAAACAGTGAATTCGAGTCCTTCTAATGTGCTATAAATTTCATTATGGAAACAGTTATTTAATTAAAACCCACAGTAGGTTATTAATTGCATATAATTCTGTGCCTTTACGAAGATAAACTGAAAAATTTTAACCGCTTTCCACATCATATATGTAATGCAGAAATTTTCGTTCTCCGTGTGGTCTAATAGCGATGTGGAAAGCAATTAAAATTAGAATTTTCCAGTTTAGGATCGTAGCAGCGCATAATTACATGCAATCAATAACCTGCCGTTGTTTTTCATTTAATAATTGTTTCCATAATGCAATTTATGGCACGTTAGAAGGACTTCAATTTACTATTTCCATGTTCTAATGGTGATGACACATTCCTGGAGAGAGCGAAATGGCGGGTTCCAGTTCCGCGGGGAACGGAAACTTCTGCATTACGTATACGATGTGGAAAGCGATTAAAATTAGAATTTTTCAGTTCTTCATTTATTTCGATTTTTCTAAATTTTTCGAATACACCACTTACATATATTTTCGACATAATTGTTCTACATTTTGATTTAATACTCGAATAACATTCAAAATGAGAATTAAATAAAGCATCGCCCAAAAATATTAATTTTAAAAATTTGGTTCATTTACATTCATGTTACACAAAAATTTTATCAAAGTGACATCTTCAATATATAAATTGTTAAAAGTTTATCAAATAAACAAGACGGCGACGTTATAGCAATAAAGTACAAAATAAGCGAAATACTACAAGCAATTGCATGATGAAATAATTTAATGTACATCAAACAGAACCGTTGTAGAAGAGTTTTACGATTTTCTGCTGATCGATTTGTACTTGACAACATGTTTTGAGTCAAGATGGGAGTGCTTTTAAATTTTCGCAAGTTGGAAAAACATGTTTTGTTCTTGTTAAATCTAAAAGGAATGCAAAGGTACATTTCAAATGTAAAATATATGTTTGACAATTTACAATCAGGAGAACAAAAAAAAATCTTGCTTTTACAGAATACATTTATTAACAGTGTACTAGGGGACGTTAATAAATATAAAGAGATACTTTTTAAAGACAATATTTATTATTTTCATTCATAAAAACGCATCTTATCACTGTCTCTAAGTTCCAGAATAACCTGTGTTCATAATTTTTGATAAATTAAAAAAAAAACTGCTGAAAATAATACGTTCGTAGTTGACAAAATATTTAATTTATATCTACGACGTTTCGGGGGAGGGGGCCCCCTTTCTCAAGTTATTTATTTTTTCAACCTGATATGTAGCTTTCGTTGTTCTCTTCCTAATTTGAGTAGTTGCTTTGAATATTTTTTGCAACATCTTCCTCTGTCTTCTCCATAAGTATTTCTTACATGGTTGTCGAAAGACTGCGGTTCTGTCATTTTGCCTCTTTTTCACCCTACCCAAACTAAGAAGAGAACAACAACAGCTAACATATCAGGTTGAGGAAAATAAATAATTAGAAAAAGGCGGATCCCTCCCTCGTCGAAACGCCGTTAATAATAATAATAATAATAATAATATTTATTAAGTTACCCAACAGAGATTATTACTCTAAAACGGGTAACAAACAAAGAAATACAAAAAAAAATTTAATAATAATTACATTGTGAAAATGAAATGTGTATCTTAAAACAAATATATTTTTACAAATAGTGGTCATAGCAAATCGTACTGCAGATTGTTGAAATTTACCGCCGAATGAACCAAAAGGGCCTTCAGCAAAATATTGGTCCTTGCCGTAAGGACATAAATCAGTTGATTCGCCCTTGATTCCAGGCGTGGAACAATGAAATAAACACGCGACAGTAAATCCGGCGTATCAACCTTCCCAGTAACGGCACTTTTCATAAATAAAGCACTAAGAGTTTTTCTCCTATCAAACAGCGATACGATGTCATGTCGCTCCAACAACTCGTTGTAATTCGCTTCACGGACAGGATATCGACCATCACATTTAAATGAGAGGTATTTCAAAAATTTGCGTTGTACCTATTCCAGGAGGCTAGTTTGAGATTTGTAGATGGGGTACCAGACTATAGATGCATATTCCAGTTTGGAAACGACATGAGTAAAGAAAAGGATCTTCAAAGTATACATATTATGAAAGTATCGGCATGTGCGAATTATAAAACCGAGAGATCTGGAAGCCGCAGCCGTCACACCAAGAACATGATCAGAGAAAGTAAATTTCTCGTCAAATATTACCCCAAGATCTCTGATCGAGGACTTACGAGAAATCGTAACGCCGCCAATTGAGTAACAGGATTCTATTATAGAAATCCTTCTAGAGTAAGACACCAGGAAACACTTCTCAATGTTTAAACTTAAGCGGTTACACAAGGACCAGTTATAGATTTTGCTGACATTGGCCTGCAACAAGTCAACGTCGGACAGCGAGCCAATTCGATGAAAGATTTTAATATCATCGGCGTAAGCCAAGACCGGGCAGTCGATAGACTTAATCAAGTCATCCACAAAAATATTAAACAAAAGTGGTCCAAGGTTAGACCCCTGTGGAACACCGGAGGAAGAATGAAGAAACCGAGACTTAAACCCATTGTAATAAACATAATTCATTCTGTTGCTCAAATACGATTGGAACAGCTTCAACAGCGATCCACCAAGACCAAAGGAATAATTAATATAAAGTAAATGCTTTATTAACTACTCAAACTAGAAAGAGAACGACAAAAGTAACAAATCAGGTTGAAAAAATAAATAACTTGAAAAAGGGGGACTCTTCTTTTTACAAATTATTTATTTTTTCAACCTAATTTGTTACTTTTGTTGTTCTCTTCCTAGTTTGAAAGGCTTTGAATGTTTTTTGCATCATTTTCCTCTGTCTTCCCCATAAGTATTCCTTACATGGCTCTAGAAAGACTGCGGTTCCGTCATTTTGCCTCTTCTTTCGCCCTACTCAAACTAGTAAGAGAACAACAAAAGCTAACATATCAGGTTGAGAAAAATAAATAATTAGAAAAAAGGGGGATCCCTCCCCCGAAACACCGTAAATGTTTTATTAACTCAACGGTCGATACTCCCAATAAAACTCCCAATAAAAAAGAGTAAAGATTATAAGTAGAACAAAACGACCAACATATTAAAAAATAAAAGAATACGAAAATAATACGTCAATTGTTTAACACTTTATTAATCTGAAGATCGCAGCACTAGTGATGTATTAATTCACTTATGACTACGACAATTGTGTTCTAACTCAGATAATGCGATAATTTATGTTTTATATGCAGTGAGCGGATGGACGCTAGTTTAACCATGCATCTACGTTATATGTTATTGGCAACATAGCATTTTGTTATGTTCAACATACCACACAACAAAATTATTTTAAAATCGTCAAGTTCGGACTGTGAGCAAAAACCGCATAAATCTTATTACCGAGGCGAGCACCAAAATTGTCTTAATTTCTTTTAAGTTTTAGATAATTATCTAAAGTGTTAATTCCTTCATTGAATTTTAGCGTTTTAACTGCGAATTGTTACTATTACTAAGGCAAATCTCCAAACTGTTCATTAAGGAAAAGTAAATTTTGTTTTAAAGTGTATCTTTTTAAAATAGCTATACACTGAATTGTACTTTGTGCATCCTCATCTAAAGCATCCATCACACTTGCAATCTTTTCCACAATACTAGCATAAAATGCACACGTTTTTAATCGTGTTGTTGTCCTGCAGACGTAGGTAAGGGAAGCGATGGGCATATGTCTTTACGAGGTATATCAATTAAATATCCTTCCATCGCGCAGCTGCTTCGAGCGAGGCTGTAATTGAAATGCCATTGACCTTGATATATTCCAAGCAACAACCCGTAGTTTTGTCTCTGTGTCTGCTTTAGTTTACTTTTGAGCTTTAATTGTAGATGACACTGTTACTTAGTAATGTCGTGATAATGGTTGACATAAAAATCGAGCAGCGAATTAACCTAAAATTCCTTGTCAAATTAAAAAAATCGTTAACAGAATGTTTACAAATGTTAAAGGAGGTATTTGGTGATAATGTTATATAACGTGCGCAAATTTTTGAATTTCAGAAATGATTTTCTGAAGGTCGGGAAGAGGTCCTACGACTGCAAGAACTGAAGGGAACGTTCAGAAATTTAATGAAACTGTGTCTGAGCATTTGAATGATTGCCAATATGGTAAATATTAACAAAGAAACAATAAGATACATTTCGCATGATAAGTCAAACATTACAAAAGTTTGTGCTCACAATCTTTGAAGCAATTTTTAGCGGACAAGCTTGATCATCCTCCGTATTCGCCAGATCTCGCACCATGTGACTTCTACCTATTTCCAAAAGTGAAAAGTGTATGGAATACATTTTCGGTCTGTTGAACAAAGAAGCTGACAACTGATGAACTACGGCATTGTTTTGAACAATGGAAGACACATATACAGCGATGTATAGATAGGAAAGGAATGTATATTGAAAGGGATAAAAGTTAAATATAAGTTCATTTGCAATAAGTAACATTTCTCACACCAATCTCGTTATTTAATAACCACACCTCGTATACTACTGTGGGCAAAAAATAGTAAGACTTTTTAATTTAAATTTCGCGCGAAGACCCATTCGTCGAAATATTTTTTTTTCTAGGTTGGCATGACTGTCAGTGATATTTGTGCCAAATGTCACATCAAAATAATCATTAGTGTTTAGTATACGCTTGTCTTTCTGAAGTACAAAAAGTGCATTCGGTGATTTTTACAATGAGTGAAATTATTCAACAAAGAAGTTTCATAAAATTTTGTGTACGAAATCAAATTTCTGGTGCCGAAACGTTCAGAATGTTGCAAAAGGACTTCGGTGATAATTGTTTGTCGCGAGCAAGTGTTTTTGATTTGTACAAATTATTCAAAGAGGGTCGAGAACGCGTTGATGACGAACCACGTCCAGGACGGCCATCAACATCAACTGATGATCAATACGTCAATAGAATCAAGGAATTGGTGCTTGAGAATCGACGATTAACAGTCAGAGACCTTACTGGCATCGTTGGAATATCGGAAGGATCAGTGAAAACCATTTTGAAAGATCATTTGGGCCTAAGAAAAGTGAAAGCACGATTTGTTCCAAAATCACTCAATTTTTTCGAAAAACAGCGTCGCGTTGACGTCTGTGAAGCAATGCTTTCCGACTATCAAGACAAAATGGAAGGCATCATAACTGGGGATGAGACTTGGATCTACGCTTATGACCCGGAAACAGACGATTAATCGGCCGAATATAGTATCAAAGGTGAGCCGAAGCCCAAAAGACCACGTCAAGGCAAGTCAAAAATCAAGGTTATGTTGACGGTTTTCTTCGATTATCGAGGTGTGGTGCACTCCGAATTCCTTCCGAGCCGCTAAACTGTCAACAAAGAATACTATTTGAGTATTATGCGTCGTTTGCGCAATGCTATTCGTAAAAAGAGGCCAGAATTATGGGCCGAAAACTCTTGGTTTTTGCACCACGATAAAGCACCGTCGCATACTGCATTAATTCTTCGTGAGTTTTTCGCCAAATTTTCAATCAATATCGTGCCGCAACCACCGTATTCGCCTGATTTAACTCCGTGTGACTTCTGGCTATTCAGCAAACTCAAACGACCGCTCCGGGGGAACCGTTTTGAGTCAATTGAAGACATTCAACGTGAATCGCTACGCGCATTGAAGGCTATTCCTGAAATTGACTTTAACAACTGTTTCGAGAATTGGAAGAAATGTTGGCACAAGTGTATTGGGGCCAGGGGGGATTACTTTGAGGGGAACGAAATAGATTTGGAAGAATAAATTAAGAATTTAAAAATTATGAACAAAGTCTTACTATTTTTTGCCTACAGTAGTATAACCCAACTCTGTTTTATGTTTTAAAAAAGACCTTCTTATCACTACCAATTAATGGATATACATCTAAATTCTGCAATTCATTGCAGTGTATGTGACATGTAAAAGATTTTGGAATGCATTTTTTAAGAATTTCCCAAATAAAAAATAATCTAACAATAAAATAAGTAGAGCCTCGATGTCCAAAAATTATTTCGTTGTAGTCGTTTTGGAATTTCAAAGGTGCATTTCATTTTGTGACAAAGTGGAATTTCCTATGCGTTTCCGGATGAGAAGTTATTAATTGAAATTATACACAGAGCCCGGAACTTCGCATTTTTTGTGTACACTTCTTCCCAAATAATTACTTAACAAGGAATTGCTTTACATTTAAATTGCTTTCTCGATTTATGAATTCTAGCTTTATGAATAAACCACCATTGATGGAAATTTACATTCGCTTATTGTTATCAAATATATAACGTAATTTATAAACTGATGATTGTAGCACCGTTTATTTTAAAAACGAAAGACCATTTTCTCCGTCATTTCAGTTGGCATATTGATTAATTACAACTCGTTTTTCTCTTCCTCCTTTTTTCTATTCTGCATTCGTTTCGCCATCATCTTTGCGTTTTTTAAATAGGATTTTCATTTTTCTACTATAATAATTATCAGTTAAAAAAGTTATAAAAACGATTCAATTAAATAGTAATAGTAATTATAAAATAATTCGTAATCTAGGTGAACATCTTCAAAGTGTGGAAGGTTTACTTTCCTTGAGTACCTCTTGCTTTAATCGACGGGCAGAAGGCACGACGCGTTTCAAAATGCCAAAGGATGCTCAAGCTGTTTAAAAGTGGGATATCTTGTTATGCTAACAACACCTTTACAGGTGAAGAACTTTGATCTTACAGCTATGATACGCCCACTAAAAAGTAAAACAAAATTTTCATATAGACACCAATGCATCTTCATTTTCAAGGAGTCAACTCTTTGGAAACGCAGGTACACCAATGTCTGAATGCCCAAACAAGAAGGACGTGGTGGCCGTCTTCCTTACCGCTAGAGAAGCTAAAGGGTGTTTCAAATTTCGCGGTTTTTTTTAAGAATAAATAAAACACATAATTTGCATTCACTTTCGAAAACTTTTTATTGGTAATTGAAGTGTTAGTTATGACATTTATATGCGAACAATAATATCTGCCAAATGGCCTCCTCTTGCATCTCCACAGACGTCCACTCTTTTGTTAAAATCTTCAATGACATTTTGACATAATTGAGTTTCTATCTCACCAATGACACGAATAATTTCATCTTTCAAAGCAGGAATTGATTGTGGATTGTTTTTATAAACCTGACTTTTCACATAACTCCAAAGAAAATAGTCTAACGGTGTTAAATCACATGATCTTGGTGGCCAATTAACATCACCGTTTCTTAAGATTACACGTCCAAGAAAATTTTCTCTCAATAAATCAATTGATTCGTGTGCAAAAGGGGGTGTAGCGCCATCCTGTTGAAATCGCATATCCTCTAGATCAATATTCATTAATTCGGGCCACAAAAATTCGGTTATCATCCGACAATATCGATCACCATTGACAATTACAGCTTCACCAGCAGCATTTTCAAAGAAATAAGGTCCAATTACACAACCTGTCAATGTATTCTGTTTCTTGTTTAAAAGCGTTACAATTGACCCTGTCTTATATTATTTATTTATTTATTTTATTATTTTCTATTTCAATTATCATCTAATTGTATTGAACAGTGTATTTAATTATATAATTTTAAGCACAACGTGTAAAATAGAGAATTTTTACGATAAAATCTAAAATAGAATGTTTAGTATTACAATATTAGACATTCTATTTTGCCGTACATTTTTCAATATAGAATATGAACATGTCCATATGTGCTGACGTATTTCGTATTTCTTAATATTCTCAGGCGAAGAAAAAAATATACGTTTCGTATGTATGCATGCGCTTATGTATATACATAACATACATACATTTATTCTGGCACAAGGACTTCATCGACAGTCGAATCATATCTGCACTATTTACTTTTGCACTTATCAGATCCTGCTTTCGGACGATGTGTACATCGCGAGATATGAGTTAAATAATAATATTATGGTTTGGATATTTCCATTGGCTAAACAGAATTCATGGAATCTATTTGTGTTTGGAAACAAAAAAAAAATACGTATTAAAACCAAAATGTATTTGTATATATTGTTCTTGGATAGATATATGTACATACATAAACATTTTTTAAAAAGAGATGAATGTTTGAAGAGCAAATATAATGGTGGTGAACACAAAAAGGCAGTTTACTACGATATATTGGGTTGGCAACTAAGTACTTTCGGTTTTTACTGATAGAGAGCGTTGCTTTATTTTTTGTATAACGTTTGTTAGTGCTGTACTTTACCGTTTGTCGCGTGATACTAGTCACATTGACGTAACTTCAGAAGCAAGTAGTGCGTGATTCTTATTAAAGCTATTAGTTGTGGGTTAATTTTAAATGGAGTGCAGAAACGAACGTTTTCGACATATTTTACTATTTTATTTCCGTACAGGAAAGAAAGCTGCTGCGGCTCACAAAAAGATATGTGAAGTTTATGGTGCTAATTGCTTAACAGAGCACACGTGTCAGAATTGGTATAAAAAATTCCGTTCTGGAGATTTTTCCCACAAAAATGAGCAACGTTCTGGTCGGCCTACTGAAGTTGATGATGACCAAATCAAAGTCATAATTGAAGAGGATCATCATATAACTGTGCGAGAGGTTGCGGAGAGGCTACATGTATCGCACACAACAATTGAAAAACATTTAAAATGTCTTGGGCCTAGTTAAGAAGCTTGATATTTAGGTACCTCACGAATTGATAGAAATTCATTTAACACAAAGAATCAACTTTTGCGATGAAATGAAACCGACCCTTTCTTAAAAGAATCATCACTTGTGGATGAAAAGTGGGTCCTGTACAGTAACGTAGTTCGAAAACGATCATGGAGCAAACACGATAAACCAGCTCAAACCACATCGAAAGCTGAATTGCATCCAAAAAAGATCATGCTGTCAGTTTGGTGGGATTACAAAGGTGTTGTGTTTTTTGAGCTGCTTCCAAGGAACCAAACGATCAATTCTGATGTTTACTGTCAACAATTAATAAAACTGGATGAAGCAATCAAAGAAAAACGGCCAGAATTGTCAAATCGGAAAGGTGTAGTTTTCCACCAAGATAATGCAAGGCCTCACACATCTTTGGCAACTCGTGGGAAACTATTGGAGCTTGGCTGGGAAGTGATGCCACATCCACCATACAGCCCTGATCTAGCACCATCTGATTACCATTTATTTCGAAGTTTGCAGAATTCTTTGAATGGTAAAACTTTCACAAATGACGATGACCTTCACTCGCACCTGGTTCAGTTTTTTGCTGATAAGGACCAGAAATTTTATGAGCGCGGAATCATGCAGCTGAAAGAAAGATGGCAAAAGGTCATTGAGCAAAATGGAAAATATATAATTGATTAAAAACTATTCTTTGTTTAAAAAAAATGTTTTATTTTATACTACAAAACCGAAAGTACTTAGTTGCCAACCCAATACATTCAAATTCGACAAAAATTGGCAATGCTTATGCATTTTGCAACTAAAGTAAAGACTCGATATATTCAAGGATGGTCCAATAAATAAGTTTCTTTATTTCTTTTCTTGGAAAAAGGAGGAGAATATTGCGTACAACCAATTAAAATTTTTGTTTTGCCATTATTCTGTTTTGGATTCATTATTAAAATCACTTCTGGTATTTTTAATTATTCCCTCAGGATTATTTTAACGCCATCTAGGGTTTCATAGTTTCATCTTGGTGATTATTGTTATTAAGGGGTTCTTTTCTTCTTCGTTATGGCAATTAAATAGAGAGGGTGTGCAGTACCTTTCACTGATTTTTAGATCATATGATTTTATATCAATCCTTCCATTCATCGTTGTAGATAGAGATGAAACGCGTCTCGGTCAGTACTCTACCGACAACAAATGATTAAGCGTTCTTTCTGTTATTTGTTACAGGTAAAAAATGTAATCCTGAGATTTTTTCCCATACTAAATTCATTTGGCCTTCAGAACAACAATCAATTCTAATCCGTATTGTGTGAACTTGAGAAAATGCCGACGTGCTATACAAAACAAGCGTGGCCTACTGACTTGACGATGCGATTTTGCTCCATGTTTCTGCACAAACGCGAGGACTAATTAGGTATTTGGATGGGAATAAGTGGATCATCCATCTTATAGTGCAGACCTTGCATTCAGTGATTTCTACCTGTTTAGGTACTTATAGGAGTCTTCTAGTATTCAACGTTTCAACGATAACGAAGAAATGAAAACTGCAGTCATGGATTAGGTTCTTTCATAGGTGGCAAATTTCTTTGACGTCTGAATTCAAAAACTTGTTGAACAGTATGACGAATATTTGAAAAAAAATGGAAATTATGTAGAAAAGTAGATGAAATAATATAGAATATGTAAATAAATATATTTTAAAGATATCTACAGTATTTTTCTTCCCATTAGAACAGCAAACAAAAATTTATGATTTCAAAATTATCGATTGATTTTTCATGGGTTTCAAGATCAGTTTTGTACACCATTGTTTCGGAAAAACCGAAATATTGAAAATTGTGTTGTCGGTGGGTCAAACTCGTTACTCTATCGAAAACCAAGCATACGAGGATAGTTTGACAAGTAGTGAGAATAACACATAGGTGGCGCTCTAATTGGTAAAACAAATGCACTGTAATTTAGGTTGCCTATTTATATGTTTACATTACGATATTTAGATAAATCGGTTGATTAGTTTATTTTTGACAGCTGATTGAAAAAGAAGCAACACGTCGTTTTGTTAAAATGGAAAAAGCAGAATATCGTGCGGTGACCAAATACTTCGTAATTAAGGGTATGAAAGCTACCGAAATAAAAGATGAGTTACGGGAAACATTAGGTGAATCTGCTCCATCATCCGCTACAATAAGTAGATGGGTAAATGAATTTAAACGTGGTAGAACAAGCTGTGTTGATGAAGTGCGCTCTGGAGCACCTAAAATCGTGACTTCTAAGGAAATGATTATAAAAATCCATAATATTATTACGCAAGATCGACGACTCAAAGTGAGAGAGATAGCAGACATGGTAAACATTTCAACAGAACGCGTACACCACATTTTAACGGAAGAATTGGGCTTTTCCAAGCTTTCGGCAAGATGAGTGCCGCGATTGCTTACGACTGGTCAAAAGTTCACTCGTTTGCGCATTTCCAATGAGTGTTTGGACCTTTATAAGCGGAATCCGCTTGATTTTTGTAGGCGATTTGTTACTTGCGATGAAGCTTGAATACACTACGATACAGCCGAAACTAAACAACAGTCGAAACAATGGTTAGATCGTGGTTCTTCACTTCCAAAGAAAGCGAAAACCACTTTATCGGCAAACGAGGTGATAGCATCAATTTTTTTGGGATTCAAAGGGCATTTTGCTCATCGATTACCTTCAGAAAGGTGCCACAATAAACGGACAAAATTATGCAGAACTTCTACAAAAATTAAATGTTTAGATTCGTGCTAAACGGCTAGGAATGGCAAAGAAAAGATTTTGTTTCACCAAGACAACGCTCCCTCGCATACTAGCACAGTTGCGATGTCCTTGGTGTTCCGGAATCGCATTTTAGAGATGGCATAAGGGCATTGGAGCACCGTTGGAATAAATGTATTGCTCATTGAGGAGAATATATTGAAAAATAAAAATTATTTTGTATTTAAAAAATTCGTTTTTCTTTTCCATTCTCACTACTTGTCAAACTACCCTCGTACAGTGTGTGTGAGTGTCGAAATACGTATATAGAATACGGAAATTATTGTGGGGAGGGGTCATATTAACCTTGATTAATTTAATCAACCAATCTGAAATTATTCGTGTTACTGATGAGATAGAGCCTCAATTATGTCAAAATGTAATTGAAAAGTAAAAAAAAAAAAATTGAAGTATCAGCTATGACATTTATATGCGAAAAATAAATGTCATAGCTGATACTTCAATTCCCAATAAAAAGCTTTTGAAAGTGAACGCAAATTATGTGTTTTATTTATTCTTTAAAAAAACCGCGAAATTTGAAACACCTTTTATTAGTCAATAGACAAATTTAATTTAAAATCCTTTACACACAAAGAAATTAAGGGTCTATGGCGTGGGCTACTTGGAATATTATGATTAGAGAATATCAGAGATCATAGTAATATGAAAGCGGCATAAGAATAAGAATAATTATTTCTATTTTATCCAGTCTTTGTGTGGAATTTGACTGGAAACGTAAACAGACAGTTGCACCAGTCAACTTTTATTAGAACCACAATGGAACGAGATTAACTGCACTGTCGTAGTCAAAAGAACATCGAACGAAACAAATATACGTCTCCACGGCAAAATAAAAAAATAATGAAATCGATTTCCTTTCATGTCGTTTACATTTCGTGTTCCCTCGAACGATGGGAATTTAGGGATTTTTCTTGTCTATTTCGTTTGTCTACGTGTACATTCTGGGTGCAATTACATGAAAAAAAGATTCATTTTATTAAATATGCTAGGATAATGAATGTAAATATTTAAATGTCGTCGTGTTAAAATTAGTTAGCGGAGAATGTAGAAGGAATGTGTCTTATCGTTGAGGAATTGACGTATTATTGATATGAGAAATATGTATTACACGTCTATTAGTTTGAAGCATACGAAATGTCTTGCTTAATGGATGATTAATTATAAGAATTTAGTTGCTAGAAAGCACATTTTTACTAATCAAAATAGTTTCTATTGGTTTGAAAGCATTTCTGCCAATGACTAAAATTCGCTGTAGTATTGTGCCATTTGTAGTGCTGGCTCAGTCATACTTCTACGGTGAGGTGAAAATATGTTGGTGTATTTGGCAAGGGAACGTTTTGCAATTAATGATGTGATTTTCTCGAATTTAAAACGGACGTTCGCATCATATTCGCTCCCTTGGTCTTCAGTTAAGTTCTTGTCTATACAGATTATAGTTTGAAAATCGGGATTTTTATTTATAACCGCGCACAATTTATCGGTTGTTAATCTTCTTATACTACAGTATTGTGCAAATTAATGGAATCAAACACAATATAACTAAGAAAACCGCTTATTTGTCATATAATCATGATGAGATGGTATAAAATTATAAATTACTAGTAACTTAATAAGAGATATGCACTCCTTTGGCTGCGATGACAGCCTGAACAGTTTTCGGCATGGAATCTATTAATTTTTGAGTTTTCCTTTATTTTCTCGTCCCGAAACCACATCTGAATTACTGCTTCTATCAATTTTGTCTTCGTTGTACAGTCCGTTTTATGTAACCTAGCCAAACAAATGGCCCACAGATTTTCAATTGGGCTTACGTCTGGAGAATTGCCAGGCTAGTCGAGGAGAGTTATTCCTTTTTTCTTGAAATATTTGACCATAACCTTCGATTTGTAGCATGGAGCTGAGTCCTGTTGGAAAATTGCACCTCCGTTTGGCTCACAATTCTTTAGATCTTTCCCCAAATACTTATCCAGTAGCTCTTTATATTTCTGGCTGTTCATCATGCCTTCTATAGGCACCAGCGATCTAGTCCCCATGTACGAAAAACATCCCCAAAACATCTTCTTTACAGGATGTTTGACAATCTGATAGATATGAGCTGCAGTTAGTTTTTCATCACCACTTTTTCTCACGAATTTTGATCGCTGCCCCTGCACCACTTCCTCATTCCATCCGGCATAATTCTTGGCCCAAATAAGCCTCTGCTTCATCATTCGTTGAGTGCGGAGTTGCTTCTTCTTTGGTCGAATGGCTTCTCTTTCAGACTATAAAAGTTTCCTACGAACTGTCGAGTCATCCACTTTCACTCCAGCGTCGGCTAAGTCTTTTTGTATTTCAAAACTAGCTTTTCTTGGGGTCAGCTTGCTATTTCTGACCAAAAAAGTGACATCCCGGGGTGTCATCTTCCTCTTTCTCCCACATTTTCCCGCTCGTTTCACTTCAACTATTCCGGTATTCTTTTTTTGCTTTAAGATCTTGCTTACTGCTCCTTGACTAACACCACATTCCTGAGCAATATCTCTCTGTGTCATTGAAGTGTCCTCACTTAATGTCACAATCTTCTCACGTTATCTGGGCGTGATATCCATATCGCGAACAACCGGTAAAAGCACAATATACAACAAATTTTGAACTTTGGAAGAGTATATGTGAACAAACTCTCTAAAACGCACTGAATAACTGTGTAATGTGTTCCCAGTGATATAGGTTTTTTGACATAAAACTCCTGTCAGAACTGACCTAACAATGTTGCCACATGCAGAAAACTAAAAAAATAGTCATGATTCCATTAACTTGCACAATACTGTATCTGTTAGATTTTCTAACGAGGCTTTGAGGTAATGTACAATATCTAACGCTTCATGTAATGACAGCTTGGTGCTCTTTGATTTGGAAGTAGTATCTAAAAGAATTGAATAATTTTCGGAAATTTGCTCTATTTGAGTATGGATTTCGGTATCTGAAACCAGTCGCTGACGTACTGAAATTGCTTGAGCATCTTGCTGGTTTAAATTTAAGATACAAGGTTTAATCATGTGTAAAAATTTCTCGTAATATAAAACAGCTTTAAGCCACGTTCTCCATCTCGTCAATACTGGTTGTAGTGGCTGAGGAATGTTCGGACAAGCCTGTTTAAATTCACGAATGCGTTTTGGAGATTTAATAAAAATCTTTTTGGCAGAAGCTATAAATTGAGTCTACTCTTGGATAACTGATTCTAATAAATTCAGCTACAAGATGACATGGAGCAAACAGCTTATATGAAGCAATTGAGGAAAAGATTGTTTTAGTAACTTTCCAGCTTTAATCATATTCGAACCTTCATCGGCAACCAACATTACAAGTTTCCCTGCCGATATATTTATCCTCCCAAAGGGATGTTTTATAGTTTCTACTATCTTTTCCGCGTTTGTCTTCTGTAATATTTTATTTCGTTAAAATATCCGTCTTTACACTTAATAATTTCTTTACAAATGTTGGGTAGTCTCAACAAAAGCTTTTGAAGAGCTTCATCTGGAATATTATCCCAAGCATTTGTATGGTGTTCCCACAGTTGCTGTGATTTTGGATAGTGTACTCTCACTTTTTTGTCTAGCTCATCCCACAGCATCTCGATAGAATTCGTATCGGGCGATTGTGCGGGCCAAACCATATTTACAAGAAGTCCTTAGTCTTCTTTTTCTTTCACACAGCCATTACAAAGTTTAGAGCTATGTTTGGGGTCTTTAACTTGCCGAAAATAAAAACCTTCTCCTATCAATTTAATTCCGGACGGAATTGAGTCTTTCTTCAAAATTTTCAAATATCCTTCTCTTTTTAAAATTCCATCAATCCAACACCATTAAAAGAAAATCATCCCCAAGTAAAAACTGAAGCTCCACTGTGTTTAACTGTTAACACAACACATTTCGGTATCGTCCTTTCGCCATTTCGTCAGCGAACTTGGATTCGTCCGTCTACAGAACCCGTTTCCACATTTCCACATCCCAATGTTGGTGCTCATTGACCCATTGTAATAATTTGTTTTTGATCGTAGCAATAGTTTACAAACAGCAAATCGTCCTTCTATTTCAGCCTTTGATAAACGTATTTATGCGGTAGTCAGCGACACCGAATTTTCACGATTTTTATTTAATTCTGCGTGAAGCTGTGGAGCTGTTAACCGTCTATTCCGTTTAGATAACAGTTCCAGCAGCAAATCTTCTTGTCTAGTGGTCATCCCTTGGTCTTCCGATACGTTTTTTTGGTTGCTTCGCATCCGTTGTTGTGTACTTTTTCACTGTTCCTTGCACTGCATGATATGTCAATTTAATTTTTGCGCTATTATTCGCAGTGACAATTTTTCTTTGCGTAATGTTATTATAGCACTACGATATTTCTGCAACCAATTCCTTTCTTTTTGTCATTTTGTATGTGTGTACATTTTGGTTCTCAACGGTGCGGATCGCGTACGGAGTTTGTTTTCGTACAGGTGTTTTCCGCCGTGGTCTACCAGGTGCAACACTTTGCAATTATCTGCTGATGATGACAACTTAGTTGTCGAAATGCGTATACAGAATTACAAAAGTTAATGTGGAAAGGGGTTATATATCAACCTTTCAACCTTAGTGATTAAATTTTGTATGTTTGTTCACGAATACTCGTATTATAACTTTCTCGGACATATCCTAGAGCAATACTAAATTTTTCTTAGATAAGTATATATTTTCAGGAAAAGGATTAATACTGAATACAGGACATAAAAGGAATGAAGGAAATTATAATATTTTACACTAACAAATATGATTATATAATTTACATAATGATCCGGATATTATTGGTAAACTTCCCAGAAACACACTCACATCTGTTAACATATTACAATTGTCCCTACCGAAACTCAGGCATAAAGACAGAACGATTCTATCGATAGTATGTAATCCCTCATTTATGGCCGGTAGTGTATATATATTTCTATATATATATAAAACTAGCTAAAAGTGTTTTGGTCGACCGTTGTAAGATAATCCAAATCAATGAAATTAATTGGGTATTCGGTCAATTGTTAAGAAAATTAAAAAATGAAAAAACTAATCATTTGTTCTATCCTCTATATTTCGCTATAAATTTATAGCTTCCTCAGGAGTTCTAAAAAACAATAACATGTACAATATTTTAATCATGTTCACAATTATTATCTGTTTCTTGCAAAAACTAGATTAATTTAAAAAATTCTTTAAAAAACATTCAAATGTGGTTTGTCATACTAAATACTAACAAATAAAATTATAAACTATTGCACTAGTGTCAGTGGTAGGTAAAGGTCAGAGCATGTTACACAAGTAATTAACATTTGAAACTAAATCATTTTACGTGTAAGATCCTAAAAAAAGTGGAACCTTTTTTTTCTTTTTTCCGAAAAGTGCTAGATTTTAAAAGAACCGATATACGAGGTGCATAACAAAAAACAAAAAATATATAAATGTGGTAAAGAATCGATCCGTGTGACACTGATTTTCATTATATAAAATTGCAATATATAGTACTTAATTGGTTGATATCAGATTTGTAATTGATGGTGTTTGGATTTTTACAGATGTGAGCCATTTCCAAGAATATTCTTTTCTTGTAATTGCTTTCTATCTCTAAAATGACGGGATATATAATATATATAATAGAGTATAATGAGAAAGCTATAACTGCATAAACTTCAAAGAATCATTATTATTATAATATAAATAATATTAAAGTTGGATGTATAGTAGGTAAAAGAAAGGTTAAGGTAATACCGGTAAATTTGGATATTTAATTTTAAAAATGTACTTTTTATGGGACAGAAAGGAACAAGGATTTAGAAAATAAGCAGATATAAATGATTTACAAATAAATATAATCCACTAACCGTTAGTAAGAATAAGAAGAAACGTTATTTTTTTGATAATTATTAATTCCTATTGGACACAAAATTTTTCGTTTAAACATTATAAATAGTATTTCAATTCTAAATCAAAGGATTCTCTATTGCTTGATTGACTAGTAATCAGGTATAGTGTATCTAAAATAAAATATTATACAATATATAAATAAACCATCACCCTCATCACTTTTACATTAGAATATAGAGATAGACACATAGAGAAAGAGACCAGTAGAAGATTTCTTTTATTTAAAATTATAAATCATTATATAAGTAAAGTTGAAAACTAAGGTTTCCACATTAATTTTCGTAATTCTCTATACGTACTTCGACAATTAAGTTGTCATCATCAGCAGATAAATTAACCGCACTGTTCGTCTGGGCTTTCAGCGGTACGGATCGTGCGCGGGATTAATTGTTTCGTATTTATTGCCGTAGTTCTCCAGGTGCAACACTGCTTAATTTATCTGCTGATGATGACGACTTAGTTGTCGAAATACGTATACAGAATTACGAAAATTAATGTGGAAAGGGGTTATATATCAACCCTAGTGATCAAGTTAATCAACCACAGGCTCCATCAAAATCACCTACATATAAGTAACGATTTTCACATTGGAATTCAATCCAGCAAATATAAATATTTATTATTATTATAATTTAAAATATAAAGTTTATATCGGTTATCATATTTATTTATAACAATATACCTACAAGTACATATTTTCACTCTTAGTTCTAGTTATTGTTTAGCCGCATGTGAAAGTCACTTCGAACATTCTATTTAATGTCGAGTTTTTGTTAAAAGGTTTGTAATAATAATTTATTTATAGAATTATAATAAATATTGTCAATATAATGTAACTTGAGAAAAATGTTTGAAAGATCGATTATTACCCAGACAATTTGTTATTTTTTGTTTTTTAAAAACTAATTTGTAAATCTAGTGTGCGTCAACGTGCACTTGAAATTAATGGGATATTTGATTGTGTCAGAATACCGAAACGAATATAATAGGTCATTTTGAAAACTTTTGTGTTATGTTTATTTATATTTAAACTGAATTGAAAAGGTCTCAACGAGTGTATATATTTTATTAGTTTTGTTTCATGTTTTTAAAGTTTTAAATATTTTCATGTGCTGTATTATTGGTATTTACATTACATACAAAATAATTTTAAAAAAATTTGCTATGTAATCATTCTTCATTTTCACAGATTAAGAAAAACACATTTTTTAATCAACATTAAATGTACCGTGATTTAATATATATTTATTTGTACTGCAACCGGTCAAATGACCGGTTTTTAGACTTTCTTCTACTTGATTGAATGGAGAAATATTGATGTTAGTAATGAAATATTAAACAAAGAAATTTTAAATTAATAAACAAAATTTAATTTTTTCCATTACTACAAAAAACAAAAACCACAAAATAGGTAATTTAATCCGCATCGCATTTTTTTACAGATGCAGGGAGGTTCCAATTTTATTGCCTTTACAATACGAGGGTGGTCCCAGAGGTACCTAACCCAACAAAGAAAACACAAAAACTTTGGAAAGAAATATATTTATTTTTTCAACGCAACCTCCTTTCAGCTCTATACACTTTTCCCAACGATGTTCAATAAGTTAGATACCCTTTTTATAATAAGAACTATCTTGCTCCTCAAAATATCCATTAACTGCCGATATCACTTCTTCATCATTGGAAAATCTTTGATCGCTGAGTCATTTTTTCAAGTATGGGATTAGAAAATAATCCGAGCGGGCTAAATTTGGCTAATAGAATGCATGAGGTAGCAATTCAAACTTTAATTCATTAATTTTGGCCATTGTAATAACGGATTTGTGAGTTGGTGCATTGTCTTGTTGAAACAACACTTTCTTCTTAGCCAAATGCGGTCGTTTCTGCTTCATTTCTTCGCTCAAACGTTGCAGTAAGTTCGTATAATGCTCGCCGTTGATAGTTTCTCGTTTTTTTCCAAAAATCCGATTCCTACAGATGAAACGGTTTTCGCCTTGTTTGGAGCGGTTCTCCCTTTTGAGTCCATTGTTTTGATTATTTTTTTGTCTCGCTTGTGAAGTGATGGACCCATGTTTCATCCATGGTTATGAAACGGCGCAAAAATTCTGTTTTGTTGCTGTGAAACTTCGCTAAACACTCAATTGAAACATCTTCACGACACTGCTTTTGCTCGAGTGTTACCAAACGTGGCACCCATCTTGCACACAATTTTCTCATGTCCAAATTTTCAGATAATATACGATGTACCGCATTTTTTGAAACGCCTACTATGTCTGCTAGCTCGCGCACTTTCAGTCGACGATCATCCAGTACCGCTTTGTAGGTTTTCTTCACCATTTCTGGAGTCGTCACCTCATTTGGTCAACTACTGCGATGTTCGTCTTGGCAGCTCGTACGGCCTCATTTAAACTCTGCTATCCAATATTTCACTGTTGTAAACGAAGGAGCAGACTCATCCAGAGCAGAATCCAGTTCAGCTTTTATATCGATTAGACTAAGGCCTTTCAAATAAAAGTATTGTATCACGTAACGATGACCAATTTTCTCCATTTTTACAAATTCACTGAAAATGTTCACTATTGATAGCTGCTAAACAAATACTAAATAACACGGCGTCTTTTAACTTGAAACATATGCTTTACAGATTGTGTACTTTCTAATATAGTGATATTTTTCAAAAACTACCGCCATTTCTAAGTCAGGCCGGGTACTTATGGGACCACCCTTGTAGACCAATACTTGTGACTTAGATCGTAAATCTTTTTGTGGTAGCAGGTGTACTGTTTAGAAACCACATACTGATTTTCATGCTAATAGAATGGAAAAAATTCAGCGACAATTAACCAAGTATCTTTTGTTTAAGTTAAATATTGATAAATCTTACACATAAAAAAATTTCTGCATTCTATATATGGTATAATAATAATAATAATAATAATAACTTTATTGCAATTAATTATACAAAGAGAAAAAGAAATTGCAAACGTCATGACAAAATACAAAATATTACATGTGTTAAAAACATATTCTTATACATCACATTCTTGCTGTAGAGAACCACGATTTATGTATTCAAATACACTGTATGGTTCTAAATCAATTAAGAAGTCACGAACTCTTTTTTTAAATATTAAGAATATCTTAATTTCTTTTAATGTCCGGTAAACTATTAAAAAATTTAATGGAAGAGTAACGAAGTCCACTCTCTATCAGTGTCAGGCGGTGTTTGGGATAATAGTAATTAGTTTTATGCCTTGTGGAATAATCATGAACAGCGCTGTATTCTTCAAACAAGTCTTTATGTTTGTAGGCAAAAAGTAGGACCTCGAATATATAAATTCCAAAAATAGTTAACAAAAAATGTTTTCTAAATATGCCCCTACATGATTGATTAAAATTCAAGTTATATATTATTCTCAGAATCCTTTTTTGTGTTACGAAAATACGATTCATATCAGTACTACTGCCCCAAACAGCGATGCCATATCTTACTCTGGAATAAAAGCATCCAAAGTATATCATTCGTAACGTCTGTTCACCAACGAGTTTCCTCAAGCGACGAACTCCAAAACATACACTTGAAAGGACTTTAGATAAGTCATGGATATGATCCTTCCATTTTATAAACTGATGAACCGTAACTCCCAACAAACGAACACTATTGTGCACGGGATATAAGGAATCACCTAGTTTCACATTGTCAGGAAATTCAGAAAAGGTATTGCATCTGAACAGTATTATACTAGTCTTCGATTCATTTACATACGGGTTATTATGTGCTAGCCAGTCCTGAACTGTTCCCAATACAGAATCAACGCTGTCAATTACCTGATTTAAAGAGTCGCCTGTGACCAAAAGCGTAGTATCGTCGGCATAATTAATTGTCATGCATTGCTTATTAGGTCCATGATCGAGATAATGGATATCATTAAAATACAATAAAAATAGAATAGGTTCGAGAATACTACCTTGCGGGACACCTCTGGAGATCATTAACTTATCTGAATAAGTATTATTACCATCGATATTTAGGCATACTGATTGTGATCTATTAGTAAGATAAGAATTAAACCAAGAGAGGGCAATTACTTAAAAGTAATTTATGATCCACAGTGTCGAACGCTTTAGATAAATCTAATAAGCACCCACATGGTAGTTTTTTGTCATCTAAGGCATACAAAGCGGTTTCAATGCTTTTACCCTTAGCAAAACCATGTTGATAGTTACTGATTAAGCCATGTTTGAAAATAAAATTTGTTAATCTGGAGTGAGCTGCTTTCTCGAATAATTTCGAAAAACCGGTTAAAAGGCTAACCGGTCTGTAATTTTCCAAATCATTAGGATCACCTTTCTTAAATAACGGAACAACCAAAGGATGTTTCAGGTAGTCCGGAAAAATGCCTGTAGCAAAGGAGTGATTAATTATATGGGTAAGTGGTCTTAAGTAACTATCCGAGCAAGACTTTAAAAAACTGATAGGTATTTCGTCTTGACCGGAAGATTTGGAATTACGCAATGAGCTAATGAAGGAAGAGAGTTCACTTTCGCATATTGGGAAAAAATAAAATGATGAAGAATTATTAGGAATTAGCTGAAGGAATTTGTATGATTGATTTAATGAAACAGAGTTTTGAAGGAATATTTTGTTCAAACTACAAGCAAGATTTCTGGGATTGTCGGCTTTAGGAAACACGCGTTTGACGCTTTTACCCGAATGAGAATTAATAATACGCCACATAGTTCTATTTTTATTTGTAGAATTAAGAAATTGCTGTTCGTAATAATTCTTTCTGTCCTGATTTACGGCGTTGTCATATTGAGTTTTATAGAATTTAAATGTATTTTTGTAATCGTTATTGAAGTTACATATAACACTTAATGCAGAGACGTAATTTCTTAATTCTGTGACTTTTTTAGAAGGTTTAAAGGAATATTGTTTGTTATACACTTTTTTTAAAGGGAAAAAAGAATTAAAATATTTCAAAAATACATTCAGAAAGTTCAAAAATTTTTAGATTTGTGTCGCAGCCATCGCAGTATACATTGTTCTAGTCTTCACCACACATATGGCATAAAAAGTAGTGAAAATTAGAATTTTAAATGTATATATGTTTTATAGTTTATATTTGTGTTAATATTATAAATTATGATTGTTTTTGCATGGCTGTAAGTTCTGTGTTTTCTGTATTGTTTGTTAGGCTATTTTGGATTTCTGTTGGTCTTATATAAAACAAGAAATCTGCTTGGAATATAAATGTACTCATCGCTTACTTAATTACTTATTTATATTACTTTAATGTGAACAATCTTATTCAAATCTAAGTGGCCTTATCAAAGATATTCGAACGAATTCACATTTTCCTGATCCTGTACTTATTTCATTGAATCGAATTGTGTTTACTTTACCACCTCACCTGTACTTTATCTACAACTGAAACATGTCTTCAGCTTCAGTCTCAAAATATACACCTCCACGTATTTAATTTTTCGATTCATTCAACTCTTTCGCTAATATAGTTAGAACAATGTAAAAATTTCATTTCAATCAATTTTTTTTTATTTATTCAAAACGGAAAACAATTAAAAACGATTTTTTCGAAAAAAACTTTTTTATATGTAAAATATTATATCGCATAACGTGAATACATTTCAGCCGTCATTATGATCCTACTTATCTATTTATATCTGATTTCATTCACAGAATTTCAGCGCCCCCAATATATAAACAAGAAACTTTGAGAAAACATCTAAATAAGGGTAGGTATATGAAATTGTCAACAGGTGCCAATGATGGTGGGGGGTCGCTCAGACTGATAAGAGGATCCAGAGTGAGGTAAACTAACGAATTCTCGTAGTTCGTGGTGTACTGCGACATAGGAAACAGCGGACGCGGAAAACCAAAACACAACCCTCTTAAATATAAAAAGTCTTGTCGGGTTACGCGTGAAGTTTGGAAAAACAAAACTTTTCCGAAAACTTTTATTTTTGTTTGTGTGTTTGTTTTTTTTTCTTTTTCTCTACTTAAAAGGAGTTTCGAAGTTAACTGAGATTTGATATTAAAAGTATAAGGAACTGGATTAAAAAGTTGATGAAACCGCAGAGATTGTTGTTGCATGCTGAATTTATTGTAGATGTGTTTACTAGCAACTGTTGTCAGTTTAAAAGTGTTATTACGATTCTGAAGACAGTTTGTTAAACAATGTCAATGCTTAGCAGCAATCACATATCGGCCATCTCCACCGTTGATGGTGGGTCTAGTCCCTCCGTACATAATTCTCCGGGGTTTGGGGTACACAAGAAGCCCATCCGACTGAGAAACGTTGCAACGAAAGCAGAGGCCTTTGACGCTTTGCATATAAAACCTAACCATGTAAGTTTTTGACAAGTTAAAAAAGTAGTTTTGACGTTTTGTTCTGTTCTTTTTAAAACAAAAATGTACGTCAAGGGCATATACGTAGGGGAAATACGTTATTATTGTTACGTTGTATATTTTTTGTATTTTCATGTTTTATTAAAACAATTAAAAAACAATATAATTTTGTTATTTAATAATTATACAAAATCGTATTTATTTAGAATTTTATTTTCCCTTTTTTAACTGAATTTTTTGTAATAATTAAAATTAAATATAGACTCGTTGCTTAAAGACTCTATTCAGCCTTCGAATTGTACATATAAATCATATTAAAAATCGAATCGCAAATATTTGCTGTGTTAAAAAACATTTTTTTCTTTTATTATTATATTTATTGGTAGCAATATCAAAAAGTATTCTTTAAAGTTATTTTATAAGTAGGACACATTAAAAAGTTTCTTTCAATTAACTTTGTTGTAATAGTTAGTTGTAATATTAATAATTGCTAACGTTGTATGTTGTTTGTACCTTCATCTAATTTCTAAAGGCAAGTTAAAGTATAATAATTAGAAAAATTATTTTTAAATATAATTTTGTTATTTAATAATTATATAAAACAGTATTTATTTACAGTTTTATTTTCCTTTTTTAACTTAATTTTTTGTATTAATTACAATTAGATTTAAGCTTGTGAAAAGATTTTATTCAGCCTTCGAATTATATATAATCGGATTCGAAATAGAATTCCAAATATTTTCTGTGTTAAAAAAATTCCTTACTTCTATTATTTAATGGCAACAATATTAAAAATTTTTCAATAAAGTTATTTCATAAATTGGGCACATTATACCGTTGTCTTTAATTAGCTACTTTTGGAAACGTCACAATTTACAAGAAAATAAAATTTTTGTTTAGATAACGGATACGAATTAAGGCTGCAGAAACGAGTGCTTCCGCAGTAGCGTACGGCTCAGTTACTATCAATATTAAAAATAATAAATGTAATTATCTACTACAGTAAAACCTGTCAATAACGGCCACCCAAAAAGCAAAATATATTGGCCGTTATATAAAAAGGTGTCCGTAATTGACAGGTTTTTCGTCTCACAAATAAAATACATAATTAATTTTAGGATTTGCTTTCTTTATTTTATTAATTAAAGTGAATAGTATATAAATACAAATATGTGTAAGAAAAACTAAAATTTTAATGTATTTACATATTATAGATAATATGACGTCTAATAAATTATTTATATGTACAT